>OY728128.1:1505675076-1506169278 GCA_963277665.1 Viscum album
AAAAGGTGTTCCGAGCTTGACTCGGGGTAACCTGGTACACAACAAAGGGCCTTACTTCACACCTGGTTTGACACCCCCAGGATATATGCTTAGGATAATTTACATTTTTTCTTACATACCATTATGAAGGATTTATGCTTCCAAAGTAACCAAAGTATATGGTTCTTTGATTTACGATGCATAAATTTATGTTATGTTCTATACCATAATTATATGTATAGAAAGTTCATAATTTTATGAGATAATATATTATATTTAATTGTTTAGAAATGGTTCCTAGTGGATGGAATGGTAACCACATCAATGCACATAATCCAAAGAGTAATAGTGGTCATTTCTTTGATGGGTTTAAGCCAGTATTTTGAAGGGAACTAGTCTCTCAAATGTCCTCATCATATGAAGAGATGGTGTATTTTTATAATAAGAAGGAGAAAGATTTTTCAAAGTATTATGGCTTTTGAAGGAAGCAAGAGAATAAGAGTATAGCATAAAAATATGGATAAAGGGAAGAAGGGAAAGAAGGGTTTTCCCACATGTGATAACTCTGAAAAGAATCACCCTGGTAAATGCTTGAAGGGAATGGGAGTTCATTATAAGTGTGGACAAAAAGGAAACCAAGTTCATGATTTCAAGGGTAAGAAAAAAATTTACAATCTACAATGCTTCAACTATAAGGAGATGGGACACTATGTGAATCAATGTCCCAAGAATCAAAGGAATATACCCCAAATGATGTTACTGGATACTGATCAAGTTATGATACTGCTATAGATGAAGTGGAATGATTAATATGACTAGTCAAGAATCATTTAATTTGAATATTTTATCATCAATATACTAGTTATAAGAATAATTAAATATATGAGGATTGTACTGAAGTAATTTTTCATTAAGGATTCGAGACCATAAGTTGAATGGTACCAAGAAAGGATATTCATTGGAAATTTAAAATTTTTAGAAAACATGTGATTGAGGGAAATACAACCCTAAATATATTCTTGATGTTGAGATAATGATGAATAAATGATTGATTTGGATAAGTACTGACTACCTTGAAACTGATTATTGACTTGTCAAAATGTGGTCTATAGTATCATAGATGGACTTTACAACACTTTTGGATTTAATTAATATATACAATAACATATATCTTACTTAAGGAATGTGAAAGAATGCATGTTTCTAATAAGGTTTTATGGTAATTGGAGTTATTACCATATTTTAAAAGGATACATTATGAAGATTTTCACATGTTTGGAATGTGAAAATTTAGAGCTACTTCATGTTGATTAGGGGATAATGACATGTTCATCTTCAAAATTCAGTGAACTTATTTCTAAAGTGTTGGATCATTATATTTTTGAAATCTTAACCATTTATGAATGGTTTAAGTTTATCATTGTATGAGGTTTTAGAGGTTAATGTATTACTTCACCACATGATGCAACATGTTCTAAGAGATGAAGTATAGATAGTCTAAGGCACAATCAAAGGATAACATTGTGTTTATGAAATAGAAACATATATTTATACTCTTATAGATTGGAATAATTCTTAAACTTAGGGAAAAGAGTCTTAAATAAAAAAATTTCTTATTATCATAATCTTTGATAATATCAATGAATTTTTTTACAGTACTTTATAGTTCTATAGTAATTAACTTTTATATAAACATATTCTCTATCACTTTTCATCAAAACTTCATAGTTTTATTTTTCTTCCATGTCTGAATTTTTACTTCCAACTAATGTCACCCCATTTAAAAGCATATTTTTTGTGGTGACCGCCTCATTTACCTTAACCTCTTTTTAAGAGGATATTTTATTAACCCTATTTTTGATATGGGTTTCCCACAAGGGAATTTTCAAGCATCAACCATTAACTTTCAGAGTGTAGTTTTGAATTGCGAGGATGTAATTCTATTGAGGGGGGAATAATGTAACACCCTAGTAATATTTTTAATAATTTTAAATAATTTAAAATTAAGTGTTTTAATTAATAATAATACTTATAAATAATTATAATTTATATCTTTCAAATTAATTAATTAATGTTCTAAAAAAATATTATTATTTTGCATAAAATAATATTTTAATATGAATATATGTATTTTATCAATAGATTATTTAACTAAATATTTTAAATAATAATACATATATTGACTATTAAAATTATTTTGATAAATACTAAATTATGTTATGAATATATTCACTATTAATATGACACCCTAAGATTTTATGGAATATCATTCTTAAATAATTTCAATTCATTAGATAGCTTATATGCGCAAAACACCGAGTCACTGTGAAACAAAACTTTGTTATAACCTAGACAATGAACATAATTTTTCCTCTTCTGTGATTTTAATTTCAAAAAACAGAAAAACACAGTTGTGATCGGTAAGTTTTTTAGAGTCTAATAGGATCAACTTAATTTTTTTGTGAATAGTAACTTGACCCTTATGAATAGTAATATACCCTTATGAATAGTAATATACCCTTATGAATAGTAACATGACCCGTATGAATATTAATGTACCCTTATGGATAGTAACCTCACCCATGTAAGTATAAATAAAATTTAGGCACCTTATAAATGAAATTGAATATTTTAAACATTAATAATTAAGTGTTTTGTATTTTTGTGAGCAATAAATATTTAATTACAATTTTATAATTAATAAATTAATTTAAAATATAATTCATAAAATGTATTCATAAATCAATATTTTTTGTCCTATGATTTTTGGATAATTTAATGAGACCTTAGTTAATTTTTTAGGGTATTATAAAAATGGTTATAATTTTAAAAACTCTATTTTTTTAGTAAATGGTGATTGTAATTAAAAACTAAATTTATCTTATTTAGAAAATTATTTTCATAAAATAGAGTTTGTTTTTTGGATTCTACACATCAAAAAATTATTAGGGTGAATTTTTGGGATTTTTTTAAAATACTAGAATTTTTGTGAATAGTAAAAATATGTTAATTTACGAAATATGCTAAATAAATAAATTCCTACATCATGCTTGAGTCATGGATTATGTAAATGGATATTGTTTCGAAATCACATGCACTTATTACTATTTTTAGTCACAATAATGAAGACTATTCATAGTCTTGATCCAAAATAATTAAATAATGATTAAAATAATGGAAAATCCTCCTCTCCTCCAATATAAAAATCACCCCTCACCTTCTCACACCGCTCAAGATTTTATCCTTGCCTAAGTTCTATAAAATACTATTCCCAAACCCATTACTCATGTCCAAGACCTTATGGTCTCACCAAAATGCCAAAACCAAAGGCCTTAAGGAGGTTCTCAAGAAGGAGTACTCAAGAGGTAAACCTCTTTTCCTTTTTTTCAATTTATTTTACAAGTTCCATTCTATTGTTTCTATCTTTTCACCTCCTATCATACAAATTATATGATAAATAAATTACCTTAAAGTACTATAATGATATTATTCTAATAGAATATTTCATCATCATCTCTCTTTCTCCCTCCTCTTATACTAAACATGAAAACATCATCCGAGATGTGTTAATTTATTACACTTAAGGACGACAGGTTTTCAATTTCTATTACAATATTCAATTATGGTCATGAAAAAAAATTTATGGTTGAACCAGATCATAATATATGTAATATATCCTATTTAATGTTTGGGAATCAGTTATTACATGTGGGATTAAATTATAAAACAAAATGAGTTTGTAGTGATCGAAAAACCACTAAATTAATCCTAGCGTTTATCATTAAAATTTTATATAATGATTCATCCTCTCCGAAATAACCAAAGGATTTATATGATCATTTAACCTTATGGATGATCAATAATAACTCATAAATTTAATTCTGGATTTCAATTTCCATTTTACATGAACTTCCATACTCTTATACAAGCAAACTGATCATGAAAACTAAGAAAACATGCACTCCCAAATGATGAAATTGAATATCTTAACCCATATAAAAGGCAATGAATGAACTTAATAAAGATATAATAAATCAATAAAATTTATATATATTTATTTTATTATTAATTAATTAATCTTATTTTATTATTAATGACATTAATATCAAGTTCATAATACATTCGGACATAAGGTAAGGGTTTCCTCATCTCACTTCCATTTTTGTGAGATACTCTTTATTGACCACTATTTATTGTGTATGGTGTATGTATACTGACCATTAATGTATCAAATCGTGAATATATTTATTTTCATGGTATTAAATGTATCATTTTATGATTATTAATTTTTGGGCATCTAATTCAATTGATTACAAAGTGGTAAGGAATTCTACCTGAACCCCCGTTTTTTCCTTCAGGTTACTCTTTCTCTACCTTTACTCAAATGTAATGCTTCTTTATTTTAATATCCTTATTATAAATTCTATTTATATGTTCCAAAATCATATATCCTTATCATATCATCCTTCTTTTATGGTTATATTCATGTTTTAAAATGGTTTCCTTCTCAATTCTTCCCGAAATACAAGCCCGATTCAAGAGAACTTCTCGAGTTATTACCCATTTTAAAGTGTGTTTTATATTTTATTTTAAACCATAATTATTTTAAAAAAAATCAAAAAATTTATCATGAAAAACTATCTTGGTTCATTTCTTATTTCATGAAAATAAACATTCCTTTCCACTTTAAAATCTCTTCAATATTTTCCTTAAACCGCACAAAAAAAAAATTATTTCTAAAACTTATTAATAAATCTTTTTTACATGATTTCACTACAATGGGAAATCATTTATGCCTTAAATATAATCTCAATATCCTTAATTTTTCTTTTTGGGGATATACATGTTTACACATCTATTTTTTATGACAAATATAAATGATTTTCCAAAAGAACTCTTCTTTCCAAAGTAAAAAGGATTTTTCTCGTCTCTCTTTAACTTTTATGAGATATATGCCATGTTAACCACTTTTTCATTACATTTGGTGTATGTATTTAACTTTGGTATATAATATAAAGAGTCTCCTTATTATCATTATATTCTAAGGGATTATGATTTTAATTTTTCAAGGTTGTATGGGACACTTTGGAATGTTTAAGGATTGTTTCCTTAATAATTTTTCAATGTTCTCATTTAATAGTATCTTAACCTATGTCAACATACTTTGTTGAATCTTGTAATTCATTGAGAGTTGTATCTTAAGATATCATATACAATATATTTTTGAAGGGTTTCATATTATTTTGACTATGGATGTGCTATCTTGATACCATTCACCGCATTACTTCGAATGGTTAGTGTTTAGGTTTAATGATTGAGAAAAGTTAATTATATTTCATATGTTAATTTCAATATGAATATATATATTGTTTAAGTTTATCCCCATTCATATAAGTAATTCATTTGACTTAGTAAGTGATGGGTGGGGCCTTCTAGAGCCCCTCGATGCATCGGTAGGTCTCATGAGACAAATAGATATGGACTTGGTCGGGGCCTTTCCCATTTTCAGATATGGTTTTGGCCGAGACCTTAATCATTTTTAGATGTCTTGTACAAGGCCTTGACGGTATGTTTCAAAATGTCCGGAATATGCATTTACCTCAGTATGATATTATTAATTGATAAATCATGTGATTATTCGACTAATAGAATATCCATGGTAGAGTTTCATGTGACCAGTTTTATGGATTTATTTACTCAGCTTTCATTCATACCATATTATGTTCAAGATTATTTTTAAAGGCATGTGTTTTCAGCTATTCACTATGCCTAATGTTTATGTTTATGATAACTTCCATTATATTAATTACCCTTACTGATCATATGAGCTCAACCCTTTCTTATGTTTCCTTTCTCCAGGTTATGAAGAATAAAACTTTGAATAAGCTTTCAAGGATGTAGTTTATTTCATATTGTATCGTGTTTTATTTTCTTTTTCCAATATACTATGGGTATAATGATTATAATATGGTCTTATAAGAATGCTAAACTGATTGGTCCTTTGGGATTTTATTCCTTGTAATCATGCCAATGTATTAAAATAATGCACTGGATCTGGGCTTATAGGGTCGGGGTCTTACAAATAATGAATGCGAAGAAAGTTTCACGGAGTTGAAAAGGAGGCTTATCAATGCCCCTATGCTCACACTACCCAAAAGTGTAGATATTTTTATAATTTCTAGTGATTCTTCAAAGAATAGATTAGGATGTGTGCTGATGCAAAATGACAAATTCATTACCTACATCTCATGGCAGTTGAAAATTCATGAGAAAATCTATCCCACACATGATCTGGAGTTAGCATCTGTGATCTTTGCGTTGAAAATCTAGCAGCATTATCTCTTTATGGAGAAGTGTGAAATATATATAAATCAAAAAATTCTCAAATATATATTCACACATAAAGATTTGTATATGAGCCAATGAAGATGTTTAGAGATCATCAATGATTATGAATGTTCAATACACTATCTTCCTGGGAAAGTGAACAAGGTGGTGGATGCTCTAAGTAGAAAGGACCCAGCAATTCTATCATTAATGAGAATTGAGAAGGATCTGATCTTCTTAGACTTGAAGAATATGGACATGGAAATCATAACAAAAGGAACATCATCAGTCCTTTCACAAATGATTGCTCATCCATCTCTTTTGTAAAGGTTAAAGGATGCTCAAAAGGATGATGTGGGGATTCAAAAGAATGTGGGAACTATAAAAAAAGAGAAATACTCAGAGTTCAATGTTAATGAATAATTAATTGAGATATTTGGGTTAAGACTACGGGTTCTATCAAATCCTAAGTTAAAGAAATAGATTTTGGATGATGCACATAGTTTGATTTTCTCTATTCACCCAGGAAACACAAAGATGTATCGAGGTCTCCAAGAGCACTATTGGTGGGATAACATGAAGAAGGCGATTGCTGAATATACATCAAAGTGCTTGGTATGTCATCAAGTGAAATCTAAAAGGTAGAATTCTAAGGGGATAATTCAACCATTACCCATACCAACATAGAAATGGGAAAACATCACCATAGAATTTTTAACCATACTTCCAAAGAAATCCAAGGGAAATAATGTTATTTGGGTTGTTTTGGATCATCTTACAAATACTGCACACCTCATAGAAAATCGAGAGGATTTCTCATTGGATCAAATAGAAAGGATATACATCATAGAGGTGGTAAGGCTGCATGGAGTACCACTATCAATTGTGCCCGATCGAGATCTAAGATTCACCTCTATTTTTTGTAAAAAATTTCATCATGCTCTAATCACTGATCTAAAATTCGGTACAGATTATCACCCTCAAACTGATGTCCAATATGAGTATACTATTCAAACACTTGAGGATATGTTGATATATTTCTCAATGGAATTCAAAGGTGGATGGGACCAATATCTTCCTTTGGTGGAGTTCTCTTACAATAACAGTTTCCACTCAAGAATCCAAACGGCCCCTATGAAGACCTTTATGGGAAGAGGTGTAGAACATCGACATGTTGGGATGAAGTTAGGAAATGGAAACTTCTAGGTACTGAAATGGTTTAAGAAATGGTGTAGAAGATTAAGACCATCCAACATCACATCAAAGCTGCTCAAAGTCAACAAAATAGCTATGTTGAGAATTATCAACGTGACTAATATTTTGATGTTGGAAATATGGTATTCCTATTTATATCTCCATTGAAGAGAGTGATGATATTTGGAAAAAAGGGAAAGCTTAGTCCAAGGTACATCATCCCTTTTGAGATCCATGATCGCATCAGAGTAGTGGTCTATCGACTAGAACTTCCACTGGCCTTATCTCATGTACATGATGTATTAAATGTATCCCTATTAAGAAAGTACATATAAAACCCACCACATGTACTCAATACATAGGTGGTACCACTGGATAATGACCTTTCTTGTGAGGAGTAGCTGGTAAAGATCTTAAATCGTAGAGAAAAATTTCTACGAAATAATACAATGTCCCTCGTCAAGGTGTTACGGAAAAACCAAATGTTTAAAGAAGAGACATGGGAACCAGAGAATGTGATTAAGTAGAGTTACCATCATATGTTTTAGTTTAGGAAAGGTAAATTTTGAGGGTGAAATTTCTTAAGGTGAGAAGGTGGTAATGACCCAAACTGTTATGAATAAAATTTTACTTTTTGATTTGATTAAATGTCTTATGGATATAGAAAACACATTCACTTATTATGTTTTATTATATCCAATTGAATTTAAATGACCATTAAGTATCATTACTATTGATAATATAGTTGTTGAATGGTAATCACATGACTCGTATAAATATTGTGTTTTAATAAATCCTTTTGACATAGACAAAGGAAGTGATTGCCTCAACTAGTAGGATCATGCCCTATAAATCCCATTTATTAGAGCTTCTTAGGGAGATAGAATTTATGGGATTTTACCTAGACCAAGCCAATTATGAGATCCAATAACTTAAGAATGAGTGAAACCATTTATAGGATAATTTCAAGCTTATCGAGATCATGACCCAAACCATGTTCACCGAATAGACCCATGAAAGCCCCACCATTGTGCACCTTACTCATAGGGTGTATTCTGGTGTAATAAAGAAATATATATCAAGAACTTAGAATTAGTAATATGTACATTATTTTCTTTATATAATAATGAATATATTTTCTTCCTATTATTCTTACTTTTAAATGATTTTTAAAGCACAAATAGTATTTTTGGTTAATATTCAAATTCAACTAAGAAATCTATTTTGATGAATTAATGGATTTTTTAAATAAATAATATTTTAATAAAATATTATTATTAAATTACTTTTTTAAATATAAATGATCATATAATTTTTATGAAGTAAAAAGTAATATTTATTAGGGTTTGAAAACTGTTATTGTCAAAAACCCATTATTTTCAATAAATATCAGTTTTTATTTTAAAAGTGAAAATTCACATATTTAGAAAATTATTTAGATAAAATGAATATTATTTTTAGAATCAGGATGTCAAAATTATCCAATGGTTAATTTTTCATAATTTTCTGAGATAGTCGAATTTTTGGGTAAAAATTAAATAATGTATAAATATACGGTGTGTTTTATGACATCATAATAGCACAATAGTGTTGTAAAAAATACAAT
Organism: Viscum album; assembly: GCA_963277665.1. Taxonomy (NCBI): domain Eukaryota; kingdom Viridiplantae; phylum Streptophyta; class Magnoliopsida; order Santalales; family Viscaceae; genus Viscum; species Viscum album. The sequence continues at coordinate 1,505,684,183 of OY728128.1, forward strand.
AAAAGGTATCATTTTCCAAATATATTTTTTTAATTTAAAATAATTTAATTTTAATTTGATTTTATTTATTTTATAAATCCTTAGTGAATCCACCAAGACTTATAATATATTTTAAGATTCTAAAATCAGTTCCTTGAAAGTGTGACACCTCCACATAAGAAAGGGAAATATTTTAATATATTCAGACCTTGGACTTATAAAATAATTTATACCACTGACATTTTCTGGAAACCATGGGAAAAAACCATGAGATGGTTTGTGGTTTTTGAATATTTTATTATGTAATGTCCAAAACCAAAATAATAAATAAATCTCCCTCCTTTCCTATATAAACCCACCCAAGATTTCATTTCTCTTCACTCAAAATACTTAAAGCTAATCCACCTTCTGACCTATACTCCCTAGAGTCCTCCAAAGGTTCCCCCAAGCTCCCAAGAAGCCTCTCCTAAGCCTTTGGAGTCACACATCCACATAAGGGATTTCTCTTCTTACCTTTGAATTCAAACACCTTCTTTGAGATTAGTTCTTTTAATTTTAATTGTTTGTATTGCCATTAATTTTTAATCATTACCTTACTTTACAATTGATTTTATTTGTATGAGGTATCATTTATTCCCCCTCATTTGGACCCTTACCTAAACTGTTACTATATCGAAATTCCATAAGGGATTCTCTCTCTCCTCTTTTAATCAAGCACTTCATTTATAATATGCCTTTTTAATTCCCATTTTATTGTGTTGGGATACATTATTATCTATCCCAATTACTTTAAACTTGTTGTATAAATTATTAGAAACCCTTTTTATCTCATTTAACTCTCATAAGAACCTTTACGTACGCCCGTTACCATGCTGAAATTTTGTAAGAGTTCTTTTACTTTATCCTCTTTCTTCAAGATTATTTATTATGTTGCACCTTCTATTTCCAATTTATTATGTTGTGTATTGTCCTTACATGTCCCCCTTACTGACCATTATATTTATAAATTATTAGAGACCTTTTTCTCTCTCATTAACCCATTTTATGAATTTCTATAATGATGTTGTTATGCTGCCAAAATCACACCACGATTTACCATGCCAAAATAATTGTGTAGTGAATACCTTGCCCATTTCTCTACCAAGGGTATTCACCTTTATGAACATACACCTATTTATTGGAGAATTACATGTATGTATTCCAAATTTCTAGATCCTGGAATAAAATTATGATGTTGAATGAATCCATGTTAAATGATCTATGTGGCACACTTAAGCATGAGATTGAAATGTTTATGAAGGGTGCACCCTGATAGCGCTTCAATACATTGGGTATTGTTTAGTATCATGATATGTCATGTTAGGATATAGGTTTACCTAATTACTTTATGATACTTTTTTCTACCATGAATTCTTGTCGGTTTATCTGTGACTTATGTTTATGATGCAGTGTTTTAAGTTGTTGCCGCATTTCTCATGTTATATCATGTCTTATTATTCATGTTCTTTTATGCCTAATTGGTATTACTTAACTGACATATATTATTATCCTCGTGTTATTCCATGTTTATTCCCTTACTAGTATTTATAAATCACCGCTTTATTATGTATGTCCTCAGGTTATCCCATGCATTGTTAAGTATGAAGGAATGTTGTGGTCATGTCAAACAAGTTTTCAATATAAATGTTATTTTATTTAATGTTTTAAGTTATTATGTAATGTTACTAGAACCCTAGATCTTATGAGTTGTATTAAGTGAAATTTTATGTAATAAATCATGTTTACATATGAATTAAAGATCAAGGTTTTTATACCTTATAGGTTTTAAGGTGTTAATCAAATGAGATTGTTTGAAGAAGAGGTATTGTTTTTAATCAAGTGTTTATGTTTTATTTATTCTTCCACCTACTTAAAATCTTCTTAAACAATGATAAAATAATAAATAAATTATACTATATATACTAAGATTTTATTATGTTAGTTTAATTACCTAAATCCATCTATACTTCTGTCAAATAGGAAAAGAATTTATTGTTTGTGGGTATGGTGGACTACCGCCTCACGAACCGATGTAATTCAGTCTCCACCACTATCTCTCAATACTGGTTATAATGATAGAATTAATGTTTATATATGATATTCATGGAATATTTATCAATTTTAAAATATAATATATCACTTACATTCTTACCTTTCCATGCACATAAAAATGATAATGTTGTTTGTGCGTACGCATGGACTACCACCTCTACGAAGCGATGTGATTCATTTTTCATCTCCACATCAGATGGAAAATATATATAAGTATATTTTAAGATGTAGTGTGATATTTATGATATTATGATCATTCTATAAATATAAAATCATATTTACCTTCTTTCCATAATGATCGTTGAAAAGTGAAAATGTTACTCATGCGTACGTAGGGCCTATTACCTCCATGATTGTAAGGTAGTTCATTTTTCATAAAAATATTTCATGATTGGATTTAAAAGTATATTTGAGGTATAAAAATTATAATTATATCATTAATATTATTCTAGAGATGATAGAGTAATGTGAATGATTTGAATGCACTGAAAGCGTGGCGGTTGGGAGGGCCCAACTTTGCCTTTGCCGTAATCGATGATAAATTTGGGATTAATACGACGATAAATGACAATATCCACGGATTAAGATCAAAGATCTAGAAAAAATAAGAAAAGTGTTCCAGATCCTAGAGAGAGGATCTTGCACATCATGTTTATAATTAATTTAAATTATTTCTATAGAAATTAAATACCTCAATCTTCAGTACTTTCTTCGTTGATGATGTTGATCGTCTGGAATGACCCTTTCAGATTGTCTCATTGCACTTGTGAGGATCCAAACTAGAATCCCTCTAGAGGTGATCCACATGTGTTCTGATGGCCTCTGGTCGACACCACTTGTTCTCTGGGTGCTAGCATGGTGAAGCGAGTGTCTTGCGTCAGTCGTTCTTGATCTTCTGTTCTTCATTCTTGAAGAACATCTCTCATTCTTGAGAGGGGAGAGGAGATGATTTGAGATAGAAATTGTTTTGGCTCAACAATTCTCTAACCACTGGAAATTTGGTTCAATAGGAATAATGGCACAATAGACGTATCTATCTATTTGACGACATGGGGTTTTAGTTACAATATTTAATTGTGTAATAGAAATTTAATACATTCATAACCTTAAAAAACCCATGCTACACAATAACAATAGCATCACCATTATTCATGATGTGCCAACTTGTGCAAAATAGAGTCATAAATGAAATCTCATGCCACGTAATGATAATAGTCCTATTATTATTTTTTCTTGTGCCAACTAGTTAAATAATTATTTAATGTCTTGTAAATAATTATTTTACTACTGGACCGGCCTTGATCCACTCGAACTCCGCTTTCATTTATTGAACACCCGAATAAATAAATAAATAAATTATTCTCTTAAATAAATATTTTATTTAAAAACTAGTAAATAAATATTTATTAAATGTTTAATAAAATAAATAAATATATTTAATTTAATTTATGAGGTCGTTTTAACTTGAATAAAATTATTCCATGGTCTTGAGAATAATATTTATTCCATTAATTAAATTCAAATAGAATTCAATAGAGACCACAAGAAACACTTAGTGTGTGACCCTCTAGGATTATTTATCATTGACATTAGGTGGGCTTGCCTAAAGTCCAAGAGTACTATCTAGTAACGGGTCAAGGCACCCAAGAGAAATAACTTAAAGTCACAATGATGAAATCCACATACAAACACTCACTGTGTAATATAATATATTTGTCTCAATATCTCATCAAGCAGGTTTCATGATAGTGTCATCAACCTGTTTTCTTGATACGTCCTTCTTTGACTACCTGAAATAAACTCGTCGTTACATCATGGCCATGGAATTTAGGGAGACGGTTCTATTTCAATCAAAGTTCTGAGATATCAACTTCCATAAATGGAAGGTAAAAATCCTTCCTTGAATTATCTATTAATAACATGTCACTCGTGATGCACCCAATGTACCCTACTTCTAACCAACATATGGTGTGGCAGTTTTCATCAGTAAATAAAAGTGTGTGAGTCGTGACACGCATTAATGATAATCTTAAAGTCTAATAACCATTACACATGATCGTAGATAGGAATATTCAATGACACCAAAACATGCATAATTCCTATAGGTGGGTCTGTTCTCATAACCTACCATCTTAGAGATTACCAAGTGAGAACATCAGGAGAAAAAGTCTCATATTTTATGAGTAATCACACCTAATGGTGTGTATATTATGTGTCCCATCATAGTATGTCATCCAACCGAAAAACTATATTTAAGAATATTGTCATAACACTTCAAGGTTCTCATTATAGTGGGGAACTGTTATGGCCTTGTCAATGTGACAAATACTCTAGGACATTATTACATCAGTCATGCAGAACAATGAAAAATATGTAATAAGATGTTTAATATTTAAATAAATTAAATATTCATGTAATAAAAGTACAAAAAATTGGTTCTAGGACACTAACTCTAACATAATGACCACTTTGACCATATTCAAATTATCAAAGTCATTATGGACTTATAAATCGAATATCATCAAAACATCCAATGTAAACTTAAATAATTAAGTAATTGTTATAACATAGTAATAAGTGAAATAAAAGGAATAATAAAATTAAAAAAAAATTATCAAGAAATTAAATAATTAATCTAAGTATATTATTCAGGAAGATAAATATTGTACATGATGATTCAGACACAAGGTAAGAGACTTTCTTTTAAAAAACCTCTTTTAAAGTTACTCTTTCAACTCTTTTTTAAAAAGTTAAAAGGAATGTTTTTTTATATTACATGAGCAAAATTTCCCACCATATTTACACCCCAATGTTTTGAATCTTTATTTATGACTTTAAAATTTTATTTTCAAATAAAATGTTTTTATTTTTAAGTGTGCAGCTTTTAAAAAAAGAAAAGTGATTTCAAAATGGAAAGATTATTTTTCTCAAGAATGTTTTTTTATGCAAGAATTATGTGTTATGATTATGCTAAGTTTATTGGTAATTGTTTATGAGGATTGGTGGTTCAATTATAAACTAAGGGCGAGTGAGCTCGTTATAGCTCTCTAATGCATTGGGTAAAGAGACGGAGTTAACTAATTAGGTTTCTCCTAAGAGATTATGGAATATAATATGATGGTTATTCTAAATGTAACTGTAGTGGTTCCTCCCTTTTTAGCTGTGAGAGCTACGAAATATGTAAGAATGATATGAAAAAGATTTCACAAGTTACCTTTATGATTTTTGTATTCTTTCTGTGGATTTTAAAGAAAAATTATGATTTCATAAGGTAAGCTAAGAGAATATGTTTTATGGGTGAAAGTTATAACTTTGTGAAAAGTTTTACTGAAAACTTTATGAGTTTTTATTTTTTGTTTATGTTCTCTTATGAAATTTTTTATGAAATTATTTGGGTGGAAAAGATGATTTCTTGGATTAGAAAATTCTTATTTTGAAAAGGAAAATTTTTATAAGTATTTATGGACTAAGGATTTCATTATTTATTTTTATGTCCCTTACTAAGATTATGTGCTCATCACAAGTTTTAAAATGTTTTTCATATGATTTAATAGAGATTAATAATGAGGATGAGTTCATGAAGAAAATTGTGAAGATATATCATGAAAATAAATTGTGGTTTATTTTAAAGACTTTTGTTTTATGGAAAAAATGGATACTGTATAGAAGTGTCCACTTGTAGTATATGGGTTTACTTTATAAGAGTTTTTCCTAAATTCTATAAAACTCTAAACCTAAAATATCTTTAGGAATGAAAGAAAGTGAATTCTATTCTATGTTCACTAGAATATGTAATGTTTAAGTCTAAGTCTTTACAGTTGGTATCAGAGCACGATTTATATAACTTTAGAGGTTAAGATAATGTTAATATAATACCCTTAAAACATTTTACTTTATGTTTATGTGGAAATGATATAGCATTTGAAGATTACTATATAATTTCATCTAAACTATGTCTGTTTAGAATGGTTTTCTGCAAAGGAAATAGGTAATATGAAGTTGGAAGGCACCAAGAGGATGATATCCTTCCAAATCAGCAAGCTAGAATGGTTGGAATTGGAACTGAGTAGTTTCTGGAAGTAATGGATCAATTAATGTGAGATATAAATGGTAGTGGGATCCATGTAATATATCATCTAGATCTACCATTGAGAAACATGACGATGGTAGAGAATTTATTAGGAATCACCCTCTATCATTTAGTGGATCTTCTGAACTAGTGGTAGCTAAGGGGTGGATTAAAGCTATAGAAAAGATATTCAATGTCATGGGAGGCTCAGATCATAAAAATTTAAGTCTTTCTATTTACTATTCTTAAGGTGAAGTTAACCAGTGGTGGTCGATGGTCAAGAATATCAGGGATAGAGAGAAAATTGATGCTTTGGAATGGGATGAATTAAAAAATATTTTTCTTGAGAAATATTTTCCTAAAATGATTTGAATTACGATGGAAAAAAATTCTTTTAATTAAGGTAGGAGGAGGATTCAGTGGTAGAATATAATGAAAAATTCACCTGATTGGAAATCTATGCACCACATTTTATCCATGATCTTGATAGTAATATTAATCAGTTTTACTCAGGATTGAAGCCAAAATATAGAAGGGTACTAGTTTTCCAAGAATTTAAAAGTTATCTGAAACTTGTTCGATGTGCGGAGAAGGTGGAAATGGAGCTTGTTGATGATCATGTGTTCTTTGACAACTAGTGGAAAAAGAGGTCAAGGTGGCAGGAAAAAGGGAAGAATTTATCAAAGAAGTTTTATGGTAATAAAATTAAGTTTTTAGTTTGTGGGAATTGTGGTAAAAAACACACTAGGGAATGCCTTTTGAAGTTTGGTAAGTGATTCAAATGTGTTAAGATTGAGCATATGGCTTGTAATTTCACTGAAAAAGATCATGGTAGTGGTAAGACCAATTTTGATACATAGGGAGTAAAAATTTTTAAATGTAAAGAAATGGATCATTATGAAAACAAGTGTCTGAGGAACCCAAATGATGGGAAGCAACTAAACTATAAGCAGAATGGTGTGGTGAAATATTTTGCAACTACTTCAAAATATTTTGGTCTATCTAATGAAGTGGTATCAGGTACATTGTTTGTTTATTCAAAATATGATAATGTTTTTTTTTTGATTTGGGGTCCACACATTCTTTCATTTCTGTGAAATTTTCTAGTAAATTGAAAATTCCACCACAAGAAATAGAACCTGGACTTATGGTAAAACCACCTGGGGATGTTATTTAAGAAAAAATAAATTATAATAATCTTCATATCATTGTTTATGAAAATAATTTACCTATGAACCTTTTTTTATTACCCTTAGTTGAGTTTGATGTTATTCTGGGTATGGATTAGATCTTAATTTACCTTGTAAAGATAGATTGTCAAGACAAAGAAGCTATTTTTCAGAAAGGGTATTAGTTTTTATACAAGAATGAACTCATATCATTGATAACATATCAGAAAGTTGAGAAACTGTCAAAAGATTGAAATGAAAGTTAACATGCACATATTGTTGAAAACAAGGAAACTGTTCAGATTAATGATATTTCGGTGGTAAATGAGTACTTGGATGTTTTTTTTATGATTTTCTCATTGTTATACCTAATCAAAAAGTTAAATTTACTATTTACTTAGTTCCATATGCTAATCCAATTTTAAACCCCCCTTATCTAATGGCTCAAGTAGAAATTTTGGAACCAAAAAGAAATTGTAGGACTTGTTAGATAAAGGTTTTATTGGTCCTAACACTTCATCATGGGGTGATCCCATTTTATTTGTTAAAAATAAATATGGTTCCATGTGGCTTTGCATTGATTGTAGTTCTTTGAATAAAATCACTGTTAAGAACAAGTATCATTTTCCTCATATCAATGACTTGTTTGATCAGCTCCAGGGAGCTCAGTATTTTTTGAAGGTTGACTTGAGATCTGGGTACCATCAGCAGAAGGTGAAAGAGGATAACATTCCAAAAACAACATTTTATACTAGATATGGGTGTTATGATTTTGTAGTTATTCCATTTGGTTTGACAAATTCTCCTGTTGTATTTATGGATCTTATGAATAGAGTATTTTATAAATATTTAGATATGTTTATGGTTATTTTTATTGATGATATTTTTTTATTCAAAAATTTACAAGGATCATAAAAAACATATAAGGATTGTTCTACAAACCCTCAAATAAAATAAGTTATACGGAAAATTTAGAAAATGTAATTTTTTGTTACAACGTATTTTTTTCCTTGGTCACATTGTAAATAAAGATGGAATAACAATTGATCCTTCTAAAACAAAAGTGGTTTATGAATGGAAAATACCTATAGATTTTACAAATTTTTGTAGTTTTATTAGATTAGTATTTTATTATCGGTGGTTTGTTAAAAACTTTGCAAGGTTATCTATCCCACTAACTAAGTTAACATGAAAAGGATTTAAATTTATCTGGACAAAAGAATGTGATGATTGTTTCTAGGAATTAGAAAGAAGATTAGTGAATGCTCCAATTTTGGACCTACCCTCGAGAAATGGTGATATTTTCATCTACAGTGATGCTTCCTTGAAGGGACTTGGTTGCGTTCTGATGCAGAATGATCAGGTAATTTCTTATGCTTCAAGGAAACTGAAAACTCATGAGATAAATTATCCTAACATGATTTGAAATTAGATGTTGTAGTTTTTTCTTTAAAAATTTGGAGAAATCATTTATATGGAGAAAAGTGTGAAATGTATAACGATCATAAAAGTTTGAAGTATATATTCACTCAGAAGGAATTGAACATGAGATAGAGAAGATGGTTGGAACTGATTAAGGATTATGATTGCATGATCAATTATCATTCTAGAAAGGAAAACAAATTGGTTGATGCTTTGAGTCAAAAAAAATAATGTTACATTAACCATGTTACATTTGGAACATGACCCTTTGGTTAATGGTTAGATAAATTTTTTCATATAAGTTTTGGATGCAGGAACTTCCTTTATTTTGTTTCAGGTATCAATGTAACCATCTCTGTCAGAAAAAATTAAAAAGGCTCGGAAGGGGGGTCTTTTTTGTAGGAAAAGGTAGAATATATTAAGAAGGGTAACTTGTCTAATTTTAATGTTGATGAAGAAGGTGTGATCAGGTTTGTAAAGAGATTATGTGTAACTTTTGATTCACAATTAAAGAGAGAGTTGTTAAATGAAGCTCATAGTTCCCCATTTTCCATTCATCCTAGAAATACTAAGATGTATAGAGACCTTAAAGAGTATTACTAGTGGGATGGAATGAAAAGATATATTGATGACTTTACCATGAGATGTTTGACTTTTCAATAGGTTAAAGTAGAATGAAATTTACCGAAAGGGATACATCAGCCTTTTCCATTACCAGAGTAGAAATGGGAAAATATATCCATGAATTTCATGGTGGTATTTCCAAATACTTCTCGAGGTAATAATGAAATTTGGGTTATTGTTGATCGATTGACTAAATATTCACATTTATTTTCTATCCAATATATTATGTATTTAGATAAACTTTCTTGAATTTGTGTTAAATTGATAATTAGATTACATGGAGTCCCTATCTCAATTGTATCTGATCATGATCCCATATTCACCTCTGATTTTTGTGAAGGACTATAGAAGTCTTTGGGGACTAAATTAAATTTCAACACTACTTTTCACCCTCAATCTAATGGATAGTTTAAGTGAACAATTCAAACATTGGAGAATATGCTTTGAGATTGTTCGATGGATTATCAGGGAAGTTGGGATGAACATCTTTCTTTGGTTGAGTTTTTTTATAATAACATTTTTCATTCCAGTATACAGATGGCACCTTTTAAGGAATTATATAGAAAAAAGTTTCAGGACTCTTTTTTTGGATGAATTATAAGAAAGGAAGTTTATGGGACAAGAGTTAATAAAGTAAATGGATGAGAAGTTGAATATGATCCAACAACATATGAATATAGCTCAGAGCAGGAAGAAAAGTTATGTAGATAACAAGAGGAAAGACCCTTCATTCAAGGCAGGTGATCATGTTTTTATTAAAATATCTCCATGGAAAAGTGTTATGCAATTTGGTAATAAAGGAAATTTAATTTCATGGTTTATTAGAACGTATGAAATCTTAGAGAAAGTTGGATCAGTTTTCTACTGAGTGGTTTTTCCTCTGAGTTTATCCCAGTTACACAATATTTTTCATGTTTCGATGTTACAAACATACGTGTCAGATTCATCTCATGTTTTGAAACCTGGAGTAGTTTAGTTGTAAGAGAACCTTTCTTATGAGTAAAATCCTATTTAGATTCTTGATTGTAGAAAGTAAGTATTGAGAAACAAGGTAATTCATCAAGTTAATGTTTTATGGAGAAACATATGGTTAAGGAAACAACATGGGAATCTAAAAATGTTATAAAGGAAAGTTATCCTGACTTGTTTAATTAGTGAATAAAAATTGTTAGGATGAAATTTCTAAAAGCTGGGGAGAATTTAACAACCAAGGTAATGATAGATTAAATCGTTTTAATATTTATTAGTATTCTTGAATCATGCAGTTATATTTTTATAAGATTTTATTTAAAAGTTTAATTTTCAAGTTATAGAATTTTAATTTGAAAAAATTAATTTCATTTTTAAATTTAGTGTGTAAAAAATATTTGAGGATATATTTTTTATAATATTCTGAAAGTATTAATTTTTCAATGAATAGTGAAAAATACTAATTTTTATTGAAAACTGTATTTTATTTATAAGGTCAAATTATGTTTTGGATTAGTTTTAAATTTTTATTAGTTCATTTTGATTTAAAATAATACAATTATGGTTTTTTAAAATAGATTTTATACTTTAATTTAGCATAAATAAAATATATTTAAAGGGGGCATTTTTTCAAAAAATTATTTTTCATTGTATTTTATCGGTTTAATTTTAAATTAAATGTTGAAACTTATGTGTTTTGAATTTTTTAAAATGGATTCCATATTTTTAATCTAGAGGTCCAAATTTAGTAAATATGTCGCTTTTATTTTTGGATAATATGAATAGTAACCTTAATAATTTTTGTTACCACAATAAAGGGTAAATCGGGTAATTGAGGGTAAAAATAAAATGATAAGGACTGGAAAATGACCCTAACACTTGCCTCAATTTTATCGTATGAGTAATATTCATCCCTAATCATTCAAGTTTTGGTTATACGACCATTTATGATCACATGGATTATATTATGACCTTTATAATATTTTATTTAAAGAAAAATCAAACATGTCACACTCTTGTTTTTATTAAGTATAATATTTTTAATATGGTGTGATCAAGAAGATATGTTCTACTATAAATAGTTTTTTAAAATATAATAGATTAACTTAAAAATGGTAATTTATTTTTAATTTTTAGTGAAAAAATAATTACCTTAAATGTTTTTACAACACTGATGAAGTAATTATTTAATTAATGAAAAAATAAAATAAATGATATTAAAAATATTAAAATAAATATAATAAGATATAATTAATTTAATACATTAATTTTATAGATGACTATGACATTTTATAGATGTATTAAAATATTTGGTTCAAATTTATCTGGTTGTATTGATATTTTTGAAAGTCAAAGTGATGAATAGTGTCAAAATTGACATTAATGATATTTTAAAATAAATAATATTTTATTAAATGATATAAAATTATTAAAAATATTAAATTCTGAAAATTTATTAGTATGAGATTTAAAATATCAACAATGATCCATTTATGGGTCATTTGATATTTTATAGTAACAATATTGACCCTTAAAGAGTATAAATCAATGTTGTCACGGTAAGAGTTAAAAATGTTAAATAATGGTTAAAACTAAATGATAAGAGTAAGAATGTGACCTAAAATTGTCCAAAAATTATTGGATGAGATTATTTAGACCCTTAATCATCTTATATTCAAAATAACTCACTTTGGATCCATTTAGAATTGAAAATTAATTTATATTAATTTGATATTTTAAAAAAATTCGAAAGTGCCCCTCCCCTCTCCTATAAAAGAGAACCTCTTCTTATCATTTCATAACATTTAAAAACCATTTTTGTTTGGAAAATACCTACCCAAATCCATTCCTAAAATCCCTACCTTCATTCTAGAGGCCTTAGTTTATGTAGAACACCTACCTTAGAGGTCTTAAGGTTTTAATCAAATGAGATTGTCTGGAGAAGAGGGGTCGTTTTTAATCAAGTGTTTGTATTTAATTTTTTCTTCCACCTCTTTAAAATCTTATTCAACCATTATAAAATAATAACTTAGGTATCCTCCATATACTAAGATGTTATTATGTTAGTGGCAAGACCTAAATCCATCTCCACTTCCATCAAATGAGAAAATAACTTATCGTTCGTGTGTACGGCCGACGCAAACTGATGTAATTCATTCTCCATTACCATCTCTCCAGATTGGTTATAATGATGGAATTAATGTTTATATATTATATTCATGACATATTTATCATTCTTAAAATATAATATATCACTTACATTCTTACTTTTCCATGCACATAAAAATGATAATGTCATTCATGCGTATGTGTGGACTATTACCTCCATAAAGCGATGGGAATCATTTTTCATAACCACATCACATGGATAATATATATATATAAGTATATTTGAAGATGTAATATGATATTTATGATATTATTATCATTATTTAAAGATAAATTCATATTTATCTTCTTTCCATGATGATCGTTGAAAAATAAAAACGTTACTCATATATACATACGGCCAACCGTTTCCATGATTGCAATGTAGTTCATTTTTTATAACAATATTTCATGGTTGGATTTAAAATTATAATTTATGTATAAAAATGATAATTATTTCATGACTATTATTCTAGAGATGTTGGAGTAATGACCACTTTGACCACAGTCAAATTTCCGAAGTCATTATAAACTTATGAACTGAATATCATCAAAACATCCAACGTAAACTTAAATAATTAAGTAATTATTATAATATAGTAATAAGTGAAATGAAGGGAATAATAAACTTGAAAAAGGTTCTTAAGAAATTAAATAATTAACCGAAGTTTATTATTCAGGAATATAAAGATTATATGTGGCGAGTTGGGCTCAAGGTAAGATACTTTCTTTTAAAAATCATCTTTTAAAATTACTCTTTCAAATATTTTTACAAAAGTCAAAAGGAATGTTTTTTTCATACGGAATGAGCAGATTTTCCTTCCTTCTTTACTCCTCAATTTTTTGAAGATTCCTTTACAATTTTATAATTTTATTTTCAAATAAATTTTTTCATTCTTAAGTGCGCGACTTTTTAAAAAAGAAAATTGATTTCAATATGGAAATGTAATTTTCCTTAAGAATGTTTGTTATGCAAGAATTATGTTTTATGATTATGTTATGGTTTTTGGGAATTGTTTATGAGGATTGGTGGTTATGTTATAAACCGAGGGTAGGTGATCCTGTTATATCTCTCCAATGTATTGAGTAAAGAGACGGAGTTAACTGATTATGTTCATCCTAAGAGATTATGGAATATACTGCGATGGTTATTCCAAATGTAACTGTGATCATTACTCCCTATATAGCCACGAGGGCTACCAAATATGTAATAATTATATAAAAAATATGTCACAAGTTACCTTTATGATTTATGCATAGTTTCTATGGATTTTATAGAAAAATTGTGATTTCATAAGATGAGCTAAGAGTTTATGTTTTATGGGTGAAAGTTATAACTTTGTGAAAAGTTCTAATGAAAACTTTATGAGTTTTTCTTTTGCCTTTATGTTCTCTTATGAAATGTTTTATGGAATTCTTTGGGAAGAAATGATGATTTCTTGGGTAAGAAAAATTTCATTTTGAAAAAGGTGAAATTTTATAAGTATTTATAGACTAACGATTTCATTCTTTCTTTTTATGTCTCTTACTGGGCTTTTGTGCTCATCCCAAATTTTAAAATGTTTTTCACAGGGTTTAAGAGAGAGTAAGAATAAGGATGAGGTCATGAAGAAAATTATGAAGATATATCATGAAAATAATTCATGTTTTATTTTAAAGACATTTGTTTTATGAAAAAAATAGATACTGTATAGAAGTGATCACTTGTAATGTATGAGTTTACTTTGTAAGAGTGTGTCCTAATTCTCTAAAACTCTAAACCTAAAAGATCTTTGGGAAAGAAAGAAAGTGAATTATAGTCTATGGTCACTAGAATATGTAATTAAGGTTGGGTCTTTAAATATACATCATTCCCAAACCCATGAAATTATTCAGGAATGCACACTCATGCATAAATAAACATATGAAATTGTATTATAGAGGTAGCCTACCTCAATACTAGAGTCACTGCGGAGAGGTGTGTTTAAGGTCTTGTAGTGACTCTAGCCTAGACATCGATGAGTGGTCTCTAGTCGTGGGACGTTGCAGAATGATTGTTGAATAATTTATGACATTTAGGAACAAATGATCCATCAATCCGACATGCGGTGAGTTAAGAATGACTAAAAGTGGGTTTTTAAAGATTTAAGTTTTAGAAAAAATACGTTAAAGGGTCAAAACTTAGAAAATGACCTCATATTTTCATGAAATCAAAGGGCGTTAACTGTCATTTAATTTGTGATATATGTAGGAGCAGAGGGCACATCATTCAGATGTGTGGTGTAGTCAAAATGTTCGAAAAGGATATTTTAGAATAAAGAATGATTAAGAACAAGTTGTACGGTCAAAACCTAACAAACAAGCAAAAATTGTCATGAAATCAAATGACAATGACCATCAATTAATTTGTGACATGTAAGAACAAATGATGCATCAATTTGACTTGTAGTGTGCTCAAAATGATCGAAAGTGCATTTTATAGATTTAAAAGTCTAAATCAAATGGTCAAAACCTAGCAATTGATATTAGATTATTATGAAATCACAAAACAATTGTAGATTAAATTATGATGTGTAGGAATAGACTGCAAGTTAATCTGATATGCAATGTGCTTAGAATGACTTAAAATACAGTTTTATTATATTCAAAAAACTTCAAATGTCTCATGGGCGCGGCCTAGTGGTTACATCATGTGGTAGTCTTTCGAGAAGTTTTGGTTTCGAGCCTCCCCATGCGCAAATAGGTAGGATTTTTGGTTTGTTTCCCCTCCCCTTCAAATGTCAATACATCATTGTTTGTAGTCATAATAGCTAATTTAATGTTTAATGTATAAAATTGTTATTTTTTAAGAAAAAATTAACTTTATACCGTAAAATAATCAATTGGGTTGTAATTTTTAGTTTTTTTTTTCTTGTAGAAACTTTTACTGTTTTAGTTATATTTAATTTATGTGATGATGAGTGGAGTTTGAAAAACGATTTGATAGGGGTCAGTCAATATAAAATTTTATAAATTATTTAAAGATGTCCACTAACCATTGTGACCAATCATTTCAAAAATTAGAGTTAATAACTTGACTCATAGAATGGATGGTATTATAAAACACAAAGATATTCAAAACAGTAGAATATGATAAATCAACAATTAAGGTGAATAGTATAATAGAAATAAAAAATGCAGTTACAAATATGGCAACCATTATATGTAATTTTAAGGATGATGCGATGAGTTTATCATGTTTTTGGTCCAATCTGTAATTAGATGCCAGTTTTGGTATTGCATTATCATTTCCCCTGCCTTTTATGTAAAGATGATGCGACGACTTTACCTTTTTCCCGCCTCACACCCCGGGCGGCCGCCACACGCCATCTTTTGACGGTGGTGGGTTTGCCTTTGCCGCTGCTCTGCCCCCACCTGCATAAATGAGTATTATCAGCACCCACCCACCCACTTTATAAATTCCACCCTCCGGAACCACCATCTCCGTCCCAACTTCTCCCTTCTCCCTCCCCACCATTGCCGGAAAAGGAAAGATGTCCGCCGGAGCGCAGCATAAGATAACCGGAGCCCTTCTCGTGGGGCTGGCACTGGTTCTCCATACATGCCCGGCCGACGCCCAGCTGAGCCCCACCTTCTACGCCTCCTCCTGCCCCAACCTCACCGCCATCGTCCGCCGCGTCCTCACCAACGCCTCCAACTTCGACGTCCGGATCGGAGCCAGCCTCATCCGCCTCCACTTCCACGACTGCTTCGTCAACGGCTGCGACGGATCGATTCTGCTGGACAACTCCACGGCCTTCGAGACGGAGAAGGACGCTTTTCCCAACGTCAACTCCGCCAGGGGCTTCGACATCGTGGATAGAATCAAGACCGCTCTCGAAGCCGCCTGCCCCCGAACCGTCTCCTGCGCTGACATCCTGACCATCGCCGCCGAGGTCTCCGTCGAGCTCGCCGGAGGGCCTTCGTGGAGCGTGCAGTTTGGAAGAAGGGACGGCCTGACGGCGAACAGAACCGGAGCCGACACCAGACTGCCAGGCCCCCGAGAAACCCTCGACAGCATCAAGACCAAGTTCATCGCCGTCGGCCTTAACAACAACACCGACGTGGTGTCGCTCTCCGGAGGGCACACCTTCGGCCGGGCCCGTTGCTCCTCCTTCTCCGACCGCCTGTACAACTTCAATAACACCGGCAGCCCGGACCCGTCGCTGAACGCGACGTACAGGGCGACCCTCCAGCAGCGGTGCCCGCAGAACGGGAACGGCAGCGTGTTGGCGGATCTGGACCGCGCCACCCCTGACGCCTTCGACAACAGGTACTTCACCAACCTCCAGGCGCAGCAGGGGCTGCTCCAGAGCGACCAAGAGCTGTTCTCGACTCCCGGCGCCGACACCATCCCCATCGTCAACAGATACGCCGGGAACCAGACGCTGTTCTTCCAGGACTTTGTGACGTCGATGATCAGAATGGGGAGGCTCAGCGTGCTGACGGGGACGGCCGGTGAGGTCCGGGTGAACTGCAGGAGGGTTAACAGCGCCTCCTCGGTGTTGGAGGCGGCGGAGAGTGCTGTGGAAGATGCGCTTCTGTTCAACTCCATGTGAAGGGATGAGTGAGGTACTGGGAAGTTCAGGTGGGTTCGATGTTGTAATAAAGATTCACTGGTCAAGAGTATTTATGGTTCTGTTTACTACATCTCGTGTGTTTTTTGCCGTTTATTTTCTTTCTGTTTGCTTATTCAATATTTATGATTAAGTGTCTTAATTGAGTGTAAGTCTAATAGTAAAACCACCTTGGCGGTCGCCGCGTGTTTTTTTTTTTTTTTTTTTTAAATGATGTCAAAAGCAAATTCTAGGCACGCCCTTGCCCATTCAAGTAACCGTTTGAAAATTCTAAAATCTACACGTAGAAGGGAGCTCCACAGGAACCGCTGTAAACTGATCTAAAGCGGCGGGGAATGTTGTTTAAATTGATTTACAAATGGAACCAACTGTTTATTAGTTTTTTTTGTTTGTATTTGCATGATTCATACGCTTATGATCAATCATGATATGTTATTTGGTGTTTTAAGTTTATTATGCTCATTTTATTCCCTCCTATGTGAGGTGTCATACATTATGATAAATCTGGCCATTGTTAGACTTTACCCATTTTTTCACTCTTACTTGGATTATCACCAACAAACATCCTGACTCAATGTTCGGGTCAACCCATGACACATTCAAAGCACATCTACAGTTGTCACGGTTTAAGCCAACAAGCACGTGGTAAGGGTTCCGGCTAGGCATCCAAGAGATCCGAGTTCGAAACCGGGTGAAGGTGAATTTTCGGGGTACTGTAACAGTACTGTACGGTACTGTAGCAACCAGAACTATTCACCCGATTTGGGTCTTCGGGTCATCAAAGGAATTCGGGTCTCAGGGCCTTTGGGTTACATAGACCATGGAGTAGCCCAGTTCCACGGAGCAAACCCCAAAAGAGGATCAAAGCAAAAGAATAGCAGTCACCGAAGCAGAGCTAACCAGATTGGAAGAATAAGAGGATATGACAACCGCCATTGAGACCAGACACCGTGCAGCTTTGAACGAGACAATGGTAGCCAATCAGCAATGTAAGGTGGAGAGCTAGGCGATCAATGATGCAGAAGCTGAGGAGGAGCAATTCAAGTGGGTTGGGTCTACGGGTCATGTATTGGGCATAGTATGTCTTTAGACCTTCGAGTCATGTATTGGACTTCGGGTCGTGTTGGGTCTTATGTCCTAGGTCTACGGGTCATGTAAGGGTTCCCCTTCATCCTTTAAAAGGGGGATTATCCATAATAAAAATAAAAAAAGAAAGTATTCGGGTCATTCGGGCAACTGCCACGATTTAATGATAAACATGAAGGGTATCAAATATAATCAAATGGGTGCAAATTTCACCCTTTGAAAATCATTAAACCTACAACATAAACTTACCAAGAATCCACCATGATGTATCCATACCTTGGTCTCCATGCATACTAAGATATAATCAAATTCAAATATAAACATAAATCAAACCATACATAATCAAATTAAATATCCAACTTACTATACATAACATAAATCTTGAAGACGTACAACAAGTCCAACTTAAGAACAAACAAAAAGGAAAGGCCAAAATAGACAGTGCATAGGTAAAAAAATTCAAAACAACACTAGGGAATTCTCATGTGTGGACTTTTTGAACCCTCCATACCAAGAAAGCCCCTACCCACAACGAGATCACTCCAGAGAGAGCCCCAACCGGGAAGTAGCCGTTGCCAGCTGAGATGACAGAGCGTCCCAGATGGTGACAACCTGATAGGCGATGGTTCAAAATAGCAATCTGTCAGCACATGTGGGTCACGCCTCATTTCACCCACTCAGTAAGTAATCGGGCGACGCGACAAGACAAGTCAATCCTAGAGGAAGGAGAAATTTGTCTAAAAGAGGACTCCCTAGATTTGAACCCTACACCTCCCAAAGAATGTCGTTGTTGTACCCCTCCCAATCAACACGATTTATTCACCCAAGAGCGAACTCTCAGGATTCGAACCCCGCACTTCCCAAAGAACGATGTTGTTGTACCTCTCTCAATCAACACTATTACTAAATCCCTTTTATATAGCATTAGCTTTTATCAACACTTCTTAAAAAGTGGTGATAAAACTAACTCTTTATTAAGGTTTTTAAAATAACATCAATAAAACTACATCTTTATCATCGTTTTTAAAAGCGTTAATAAAAGTCCCAAATATACCACCTTTATCAGTGTTTTTTTAGCACTAATAAATGGTAACATTCATTAACATTTTTTTAACGCCGATAAAAGTCACCTTTCATAAAAACACTATATATATTATTAAATATCATATTTTAATATATAAATATATTTTTATTGATAGAAATATAATATATTTTCTTAAATATGATTTGTATAATACTAAATATATATTTACATTTAATATATAATATATTTTGAGAAAAAATTATTTATCAAATAATTTAAAATTGATATTAATTTAAAATTTGTTAATTATTATTGAGTAATACACATTTAATAACAATTTCATAATAAAAAAAGTAAAAAATTAAATAATGTCCTAAGATAAGTTCACTACGAAAAATCCACCTTTTATTAGTGTGCAAAAGGGTTTTATCGGCACTAAAAAACGCTGATGTTGTAAGCGAGTTTAAAAGCCGATTCATTTTATCAGCACTAGGCACCCTTTATCAACGCTGATAAATGAAAACTTTATCGACGCTAATTTTATCAGTGTTATTTTTAGTAATGATAAACGCCCCCTTTTATCAATATTAAAATAAGCTATGATTAAACTAGGATTTATCAACACTAATATTTTTTTCCAGGTTCAACACCCACCCAACCACCTTTATCAACACTCACTGGACACCTTTATCAACGCTCTACCACCCACCACTGCTTGCCAACTCCCTTTATCAACACTCCTCCACCCTTGCCGCTCACAAAAAGAAATGATAAATGGTGCTTTTATCATCACTAAAAAAATGCTAATAAAAGAGCTCATTTATCAGCACTTTTATTTTAGTGCTGATAAAAGACACCCTCTATCAATACTTTTCTTTAGCACTGATAAATGTATTGCAATGAACCAACCCGAGTCAACTAGACAAACCACCCGAGTTGGCCCATCACGTGGTGAGGAGCAATAAGAAAACGGAGACAAGTCCCGTATAAAGTAAAACAAGACATGCAACTAGAGTACAAAGAAAAAGAAAGAGATACATCTAAGATCCATGCAATCCAAGCCAAACTGGCTAAACCAAAAAAGTATGAAAAACAAGACCAATAAGTCTCCATGTGACCAACCGTCACCTCCAAACCATCCTGAACCGAAGGCCGCAACAAAATGAGAAGTCAACTTGCTACAAGATGTCCTTCCCTTTACATGGGCCCTACAAAACAATGTCTACAACCACCCAAAGGCAAAAGTAGGGTGTGAGCACAAAACCCAGTAGGATACCACCACACATAATCAAAAGACGAAGGAAATCAAGAAAAGTTTTGAGTGGACGTGCAATAGATTTCAGTAGGATAGATAAGATATATATGTTACTCAAGAAAGTTATCAATTGTCAAGTATGAGAGTTTGTTTTTGATGAAAAATGATCCGAGATTTCATTTGAGAAAGAAGTTCATGAGTTTTATGAATCTAGAGTTTTTCACTTCGGTGATAATGACGGCTTGGTCACTGCAACAGTGAATTAAAAGAATCTTTTGATAACCTCCTCGAAGATAACTGAAGCATTCAAGATCCCTCATGAAGGCTATTCAGACTTCAATACTTCCTTGGTTTTTGTAGAAGAAGTTTACTCCATCAGAAATGATGAAGTCTTTGTTTGGAATAGAGGATATTGAAAAGAAACTGATAAAGGACTTAGAGCTAGAGAGAAAAAGTTCTTATAAAATTTATTCAGTCTGTAATCGCTCAGAGGAATGGTGAGTTTGAAAAAGTTTTCTTTCAAGATGTTAATTTTCTTTATCTATTCATGATTGAAAAACATGTTAACCTGACACACTGCTGGAGTTTGTCTCGATGAAAATACCACAGTTCATTTTCATGCTCTAACAACATTAAGTGTGAATATCTTAAGGAAAAATGGTTTTTACTAGAATTCATCTATGAATAAGCTAATGCTCATGGTGTCTGGAGAAGAAGTTGAAGTTGATCCTACTTTAACTCAGGAGGAGTTATCCCACCTGGAAGAAAGACTTGTTTTGGTAGACTGACTAACTCAAAGTGTCTAGGTAAGATAATATCATGACACTCTTACCGAAAGGAAAAGGCAACTCATAATTGTTGTTCAATCTGGAGAACAAACCTCTCCTCAAGAGAGTTCACCTCCTGCACCTGTTTAACCTGTTTCTATTCCGATTTCAGTCAATAGAGAAAGGTTAGCCTCTGTTGTTACTTGTTTGTTTTCTTTTGTTCAAGAAAGGAAAATCTAAATAATATCAATTGTTTCACCTCTTATTTTTTATTATCATTATGAAGAATTGGATAAATTAGTTTCACAAAGAAGAATTAGATCTGAATCTTAGGAATCACACCATATTGAAGGAATACCTCGTGCTGAAGAAAGCCAACCATTTAGTGGTGAAATCATAGAAGTTTAGTAAGAAAAATACTCTCTTGTCCATGAGGATAGTAGAAATTTACAATTCCATGAATTTGATAGAGATACTACTACGACGAATGGCCCAAAACCTGTGATGATGCTTTATTTCAAATGCGAGAGAGATGCATGTCGAGACCTCCTGTAGTTGATCGACATGCTTATACTTCTCATAGATTAAGAGATATCTTTGAACCGACTGATGTTTATTTAATGGATAATCTCATGTTTGAAAAATAAGTTTCTTTACCTTTACATGAACCACCCTATAAACTATCCTTTGTGTATACAGATAAGTTTTATATGGAAAGAGCTCAACAAGCTGTTCTCAACATCGAATCCACATCTTAAGGGTTGGTCTAAGTGATCAAGAAGGACTTGGATCATCCTTACTTACATTGGGATATGTTGTTAGAGAGACATATGAAACTCGTATGCCTTTATCCTCTCTACCTATCAGACAACCTTTATCATTCAAAAAGCCACCCCTAAAAATTTGTTTCACATTGAAGGAGTGAAAAACTTTCACAATTTTTCTGTTTGATTGGATGGGTTTTCAAAAACATTTAAATGGTTGCATGTTTATTTTGCTTATCTCTTTCATTCATTCTTATAGTTGTTATCATAAATTCCTTCATACATATTTTCAATATGTTTCTCACTTGTTTCTAAGTATTTATTCTATATTTATGACTTATATGGTTCCTTAATCTTTAATCACTTAATGACCTCTATAACTTATCACTTTTTTCCATATGATTTCATGTCAAATTATGCTCACATTCAGTAGCACAAACTATATACACTTGTTCGTGTGCAATATTAATTGTGTTTTTTTTTCATTGCTCTACTTATTTTTGATATCATAAAAAGGGGGAGAAGAAAAATAAGCATAAAAAATTTAAATTTAGATTGAAAAAGAAGAATATAAATATTTAAATTTATTCAACAAAGGGAATAAGAAAAAGAAAAATTAAAAAACTTTTTGAACGTTTTTGTTTATTATTGGATGGGTTTTTTTATCATAAAAAAGGGGAAGATTATTGGACATACCTATGTTGTTTCAACATATCTCGGTGTTTATGTGTTTTTATGATTCAAAAAATCCCTATTTTTATTCTAAAAATTTTATCTTATGTTTTTCATATAATAATTTTGTTATACGAAGTTTATCTTATGTTGTCTATAAGTAATCATCTTACGTCAAGAAAAGTGTTTGATCTATGGACAAATGTTTTATCTTAAGAAACTTAAAGTTTTGAAATATTATCCTTCATTTGGTTAGAATCACAAAACTACACATTAAAAGATTATCTTACTATGTAAGATAATATCTTACGAAAATAATGGACTAGCTACCACACATTTTAAAGCCAGTTATCGTATTACTCATAATGAAGCTAATGAGAATTATTTTTTATGAAAAGGATATTTGTAAAAGATTATCTTATGAGAGACAAAAAAAAGTTGTGAAAGATAAGTATCATATCGTAGTACCATATTTATCTTAAACTAAAGATTTGTCTTACACAATGTTGAAGAAGGTTTATCTTAGGAACATTTTAATTCAAATATCTTCTTTATCTTACAAAGTCTCTTAGGAAGTTATCTTAGGATGAACAATACTATCAATTGAATATCTTATGAAGATATAGCTATTATACAGAATGTCATGATTACTTTTTAAATCTCTTGATAAGTCATTCCATGATTTTATATCATATCAGATAAAGGATAATCCATTTAAGGAAGGTTTGATCTGTATAGTATGTCATTTTTTCATGAATGGAAAGATCCAAAGAACAAGAATATTTCTATCACCGATGCTACAGAAGTAATTTCTATATTTGGAAGTAATGGACACACAAACTTTCTTATCAACTTCTCAACGAATTACTCACTCTACGGTTGTAATCATGTTCTTGAAGTTCAAAGAGAAGAAATAAAAAAGATGAGTTAGTCACTGCATGGATGGATGGATGAGAAGAATGAATAGAACACACATACATACGAATACTCTGAATGCATGTACATAGAAAAGATCAAACATAAATGCTCATGTTGTGCTTACAAGTTTATCAATTTCACTAAATATTTTTATGAGCCATATCTTGAAGATTATCATCTCCTCAGGATGCATCTTCAAACATTGTCAGTTGTTGCTTGCAATTGTGTGTTGTAATTGATCTTAAATAGTTTATTCATTCTATTTTGTTTACACTCGTTGTAAGAGAATGTATTGAGAACATGGATTGGTCTTGTAAAGGGAGAGTCTGGTTGAAATTTCTTGGAATTTTTTATTAAGTGGCGGTTGCTTGTGCTCAGTTGGTAGCCCCCGAAAAAAGGGTCGTTATAGTGAAAATCATCAAACTCATGGAGTAGAGTGCTGATGGAGTGGAGTAAGGGATTTATATTCCCCGAACCACTATAAACCTCTTGTGTTTAGTCTCTTTGCATTAATTTTATATTTTCGGTGTCGATTCATATTAAGGAAAAGTTTTAAATTATTATACGTAAATAGGGAGGTTTTTGTAAATAAATTTTTTAGGAACTCAATTCACCCCCACTTGAGTTTTCATATAGCCATATTTTGGGACAACATGTTAGTAATTATACAAATTTATAAATTATTTTATGATATCCACTAACCATTGTGAGCATTTGATTGAAATTTATGACCAATCATTTCAAAAATCATAGTTATTAACTTGACTCAAATAATTAATGGTATTCTAAAACAAAAAGATATTCAAAATAGTATAACATGATAAATCAACAATTAAGGTGAATAGTATAATAGAAAGGAAAAAATATTGTTACAAATATGGAAACCATTATATTTAATTTTAAATATATTCAGTACTTGGCAGGATAAGGTATTACAAGAACAAAGCAAGTTATATTTGTATTAGAAAGTATCGTCAAATTCCAGAATCCAGATTAGCCTATGAAAACAAACCTGAAGTAATCGAGTGAGGGAAGAAATCCTAGGAAAATCAGGAAAAGCTTGAGGAATTGAAGGCTGAAATAAAGTGTATCAAATCTCATCTTCGAAAACACAAGTGGTTAGTCCAAAATCTAGAAGAGACACTAGGATATCCATAAGGAGAAGTATTTTTATTTGAATAGTAAAATATGGTTGGAAGAGGATTTGGTCTTGGACCAAATATTCGATATATTTGGAATAGGATTGAAGGAAAAGCTTCAGGAGAAGCTTCCAATTATACATAAACCATTATCTTAGATATTCATCCACACATAGATACATAAAGGGAAAATATATCCAGATGATATACTAGAAAATGATTACGCGTGACCTTTAGTAGGAGAAGCTCAAGAATATCAGGAAGAAGTTTCAAGTATTCCTCAAAGTATCTAGGAATACCAGAAATAGATCCATGATATTATTACTCAAGAGAAATGGGAACTTGGAGATATTGAACATGTCTCCAAAAACCTAAATGAAAAGCTCAAGAAAGTATAAGAACTACAATCCAAAGTCAAAGAGAAGAAGAAAAAGAAAGATACAAAGTAATATTCCACCTAAGGACTCAATGTAAAACCTTGGAAATCCAAGCCAGTATGGTAGAAAATCTCCCAGAAACTAATCCCTTGAGAATGATAGAAAGGATCATTCAAGGATTTGTTTTAGAAGATCAATAGGAAAGACAATCCCTCACATCCTATCTATATTCAGGAAGAATATAGGCCATGAAAAACACATCCAGAAGATGTTCCTCAATATGGGACAATCCTAAAGCTATATTGTGAAAAGGATCATGGATCATCCACAAATTAATGAGTTTTAGACATTTGATATTACATGTTATTAGTTGGTTTGCAATCATGGACCATAGATAGTTCACTCAATTTCGCAGGAGCTACCTTGAGAGGTAATGTAGGGTGATTTTGGGATATGTTTCTAAGACACTCATAAGTGAGATAAACTATACAGGAATATGTTACATTCCCAATTGAGGTTATACTGGTAGTAGCTGGTTTCCTTAAATAGGAGTTTGTGGGAAATTCACTAGTAGATAGGAATAGAAAATTGGTAGAAAAATCTAGAATAACTTTAACCAAGATCCAAATTTATGACGTGTGTTACTTTGAACAATATATTTTCAAGTTTCATCTTTGGTATTATCTTCTTGATGAGGAGATCAAGATTATTCTCTAGATTTATTTATCCAGAAACTTCCAGAAAGTTGGCCTGAAATTGTTCACCAAGCATTGAAGACTCGTCTTTCCCAAAGTGAATATCTAAAGGGTACTCTAAGAGTTAGAGAAAAAATAATTAGGTAGGTGGTAAGATTATATTGTATATAGAGGTATGTCTTGAAGGATGTATGAAATATTCTACATATGAGTTCTTCTTATTTACCAAAGGTAAAGGGTGTTGTAAGAAGTTATGGGTGTGGTCCAACCTGGTAGGAGCTTGGAAAAACCCAAAAAATATCATTCATAACATAGTGTATGGATGGACAATGTGAACAAAAGAAATCACATAAGAAAATTTGAAAATAATTTGGAAAAAGAAAATCATCAAGTAGGTTTTCAGGTAGAAATCCAAAAAAATATAAATGATTTCTTAGACCAAATAGAATCCAGAAGGACATGAGAGAAAACTTTAAGGATAAATATGGGAAGTATCCCAAATTCCCTAAAGGAAAATCTATATCCAGTTGTGATTGTTTTTGGTTCTATTGAGAAAAATTTCATAGAGATTATAGTTTCTCAGATGCAGACAGAAGAATAGGAAGTCTCGTAGAAATAATGATAGAAGATTCATAAAAAATATTGTTTGAGAATATCTAGGGAGAAGATATAGGCTCAGATGATGAAAGTTTATATTTTTTATATTTATAGTACTTAGAGGAAGAAGATTCCAACTCAAATGAGGAAGTAGGAAATAAACCTATTTTGATCCAGCTTCAAATAGCCATTATTCGAACAGGGGCTAGTGCACCTAAAGACTCTCTAGAATTAGTAAAACTAGAGAAGATAGAAGGTGATTTGGTTCATTCATCAAAATCTGAAATCCCTTCATAAGGAAGATATTTCAAATAATTAAAGATGCACATGGTTGATTTGTCTGAGGTATACCATAAGTATTGGGTACTGTATCAAGAAATGATCAAGATATTCGAAGATGAAGAGACAGCTGAAGTCTATAAAACAAATAGAGGATTATTTACAATTATTTTTCGAAAACCAGAAAGGGTTAATAATTTTATCCATAAAAATGATAAGTATGTGAATTTTGGAATAATATAGATCAGAGTAGATCCCCTAGTCAGAAAAGGACAAGATCTACCAATCCTAATTGCAGTAGTGGATGACAGTTTAGCCAATTTCTCCAATGCACTATTAGGAGGAGCACAAGCAAATTTGTATACAGGAGAAGCATGGTTAAAGGTGATCCTAGACCTGCACGTAGTTCTTATGTACATAATTATTAGTATAAATCTTAAAGTAAATATCAACATGAGGAACTAGCAGGAGAGGTTGGTATGTCCACCCGACAAAAGATATATTAAAGTAATTACTCATCTTTATGTAAAGTTCTACAAAACTTGAAGACCAGCTCTAAAGAAGGGTGTGAAAATGTTTACACATCTTTTCCAAGATGAAGAAACATAAATTAGAGCAATGAAACCACAAGTGGTAAACCCCAAGAGGCTAACTTGGCCTAAAGAATGAGTTTCACTATATTCAGAGGAGGAAAAAAGGCAAAAGCTACTTCTTCCAGATATTATTAAACAAGTCAGAAATAAACTTTTCATCTCTGAGATCTAAGAAGATGAATATGATCTTAGATTAGAGGGATTAAAATCTAGAATATTATATTTGAAGATGGAAGAATTAAAATAAAAAATACTAGAGAACCTTTTGGAAAATCCAAGGATCTCAATTGGAAAAGATGAAGGTACTTTAGTAGAAGCACCTAGAACATCTATTTCCAGAAATATATTCAGACAAAGGACTATTCTATTACCTATCTATGAAGATGAAGAAACTCATGTAGGATATATGAGATCTTGATTACTCAGTGAAAAGATATAGAAGTGGGATACATTAGTAAAACTAAGTATTAATAAAACTTCATGTATTTCCCTAGTTGATACAGGATGTACCTTCTCTTTCATAAGAATATTATTTTCAGGAGTAACCTGTGAATCCACAAAGATGCAAGTTATAGTTGGTAACAATGCAATAGTTATGATTTAAAAATTAATAAAGGAGGTTCAGATTGAACTCAATGGAAGAATATTTTTAGAGTATATGTTTTGTTTTATTCCTCAATTTCCAGATGACTTCTTGATTGGAAATCGATTCCTTAAAAGATATGAGCCTGTAACTATATTCTCAGAAGGAATTATCCTCAACAATTATCAGATTCCAACTGATTTTGGAAAAACCAAAATGGTTCGAGAAAATTAAGTATCTACGGTTAAAATGGAGAACTATCCTGATGAGGATAGATAATACCATATAAAGATTGAGTAGTAGAGAGAATTGGTTGGATTGAAAGTTTTTAGGACTAATGAATAAGAGGAATTGGTTAAGATAAAAGATTATTTATCAGAAAATTGGTTTTAAAACCCTCTAAAACTATGGCAGATGGAAATTCAAAAGGATACAATAACCCTTAAAGATCCTAGTACAGTGATAATAAGTAAGATAATTTCCAAACCAAATTAGATGGTTAAGTAATTTGAGAAAAAAAATTCAGCACGAATTTGTCTTGGATTAACCAGGAATAGTGAAAGTCCTCACAGGAGTGAGTCATTCATAGTAATGAATCATGTAGAAAAACAGTGTAGTAAGGCCAGAATGGTTATTGATTATCATGATCTTAATTTTTCAACAAAGGATGATGACTACAATATTTCTAATCAAGAAGCTTTAAGAAGCACTATAAAGCCCCAGCCTTAAACAATGCATAATCTTGAGTAAAGTTAAGAATTCACATTGAGGATATTTTCAGGTTTAGATTTTAAGATAATTAGGCTATAACTATTACATTACATCAAAAATATTACAAAGGAGTCACTTCTACTCTATCCAATTTTTTCACAACAATAAAACTCCATAAATAAAACAAGAATTATTTTCTTGATATAAGTCTTCTTGAATTCTTATTTTCTCTTACCCTTTCTTATACCCTGTGAAAAAAATTTCAAAAACTTTGGATGAGCATAAAAACCTCAGTAAGGGATATAAAATAAGGAAAGAAAACATTAGTCTATGAATACATAAAAATCAAAGAAATCATACTTTTCAAACATAAAACATAATCTCTTTAACATACCTCATGATATCATAAGATTTATGAATAATACATAGAAATAATAAATCATAAAGTTAACTTGTGGAATCTATAACATACTTGTATTGTATCTTTCACAACTACATATGGAGTCACATTTGGAATACCCATCATGGTATATTCCGTAAATATCTGAGGAGAAACATTAAGGTTTACCTCTGCCATGTTACCCAATGCATTGGAGAGATATCTTGGGCTCACCCACCCTCAGTTTATCATAGAACCACCTGTATGTGTAAATAATTCCCAAGAACCATAACATAATCATAACACATAAAACAAGAATAAAGGAAAGATAACATTTCCACATTGAAATCACAAGATATCAGTTCAAAATATTAACATAATCAATTCATTATCAAAACCATTTTCAATAACAAAATACATAAAAATGGTATATGTTATTTATTTTCCTTTTAAAAACAATATGAATTGTTAAGGAATCCAAATATCAAAAAGATGCTCATGGAAGCGGAAAGGTCATTGTCGCCACATACATTAAAAAGAAACATTCCTTTTTTCATTTAGTAAAACGATTCGTAGAAAAAATTCCTTTTGAAAATTGTTTAATTAAATTAAAATAAAAAGGTTATAATTATACTCCATATAAAATAAGGCCGTGTATAAACTAAAATATGCCTCAATGAAAGGATATTGAGATGAAGTCCCTTACCTTGAGTCCGACTTGTCTCGTTCGTTCTTTATATTTTTGAATAATAAACTTAGGTTAATTTATAATTGCTTCAGAATATTTTTCAATTTTATTATTCATTTTATATTACTTATCATCATGTTATAAAAATTACATAATTATTTAAGTTCATATCAGTTTTTTTGTCGATATTCGGTACTTGAGTCGAAAATGAACTTGTTTTGATGTAAATTGTCCATGTAATAAAAAGTACAGCATCACCAAAATATTATTCATGATTTAAGTATCATATATATTTAGTATATATGTATTTAGAATATTCCATAACATTTGGAGATAAAAAATGAAATACACCATTCATGGAGACGGTAGGTCGTACGTACGCATGAATGTTACTTTCATTTATTTGCCAAATTAAAGAAATGAAAACTAAATGATACATAGGTATATTATAATTACAGTATAATATCATATTTTATATATGTTACATAGTTTAATTAACTAAATCCTTTATACATTCCATGTATGACATGAACGATTCATATCATTTTAAGGGGGCGATAGTTCACACTTCCTTAAACGAAATTATTGTATTTACACATTATGGAAAGCATAAAGGTATGATGTAAATGAAAAATAAAGAAGTATAAAGACAATATAAATATAATATATATCATATATAAATATAGTTCCATCATAATGTCCACCATGAGAGGTGGTATGAGATAATTGAACAATCATCATTTTGTGAGGCAGTAGTTTTCCGTACACAGAAACAGTATGTTCATATCCATTAGATGGAGGTGTGTGTAAGTGTAGTTAGAATACTTATAATAAAAAATCCTAGTATATTGAGGATACTAGTTTTGTTATGTAATCAAATAATAAGAATATAATAGGGAGTGTAGAATGAAAATAAAGGAAAGGAACTTTAGAGAAGACATTACCTCTAAATCGGGCAACTTCCTTTGATTTGAGCCAAAAGAATTTCTTGGATTGCCTTATGTCCAAGGTATAGATTGTAGGATGAAGGGAGGGATGCTGGAAGATTATTTGGGGAGAATTTGTATGAGACAAGTGGCTTGAGAGGTGTGTGTTATGTGGGTAGAGGTGGTTTCCTTTTATAAGAGGGAGGAGGGGAACTTTAGGAAGGTCATGAAAAATTATTTTATTATAAATTGATTTTTTATTTCAAATGGTCCCAAACTCATTTATTTCAAAGATAATATGATTTTGGGTAAAAAACCTATCAACTAATGGGTTTTAGACAAGTTTAGGTCACAAAATTAACCATATCTTTTAGCTTTAACCCTTAGTTAAAAAGATTAACTCTTACTATGTCTTCTTGCATTTTTATAATATATCGTAACTATAGTTACTATAAAATACCAAGAGAACCATAAGTGGATAATTTAAAATTTGAAAAATTATATAATTCAGTTGGACTAATCTTTTATTTTTAGGGCTAATATATCATTTAATAAAATAGTATTTTTTTTAAAAAACTCATTTATGTCAATTTTGACACGATAAATTAATTGATTTTTGTTAAAGTCATAACAACTTGATTACTTGAAAAAAAGGCATTAAATAAAATATAATATGTCAATATAATCTATAAAATTATTGGATGTCATCAAAATATTAAAATTATATTTATTTTAATATTTATAATATCATTTATTTGAATCTTTCATTAAAGAAGCAATCACTGCATCATCATTGTGTCATAATTAAATTTATTTATTTAATGTCTAAAAATTATAAATAAAATACCATGATTTAGGAAATATTTTTAGATTTATAATGAATATTTATGGTTGAATATATCCCTTATATAACCCCATATAAATTTTTTTTAGTAAAAAGATACATGTTTATGTTATTTTTCTCTTTACATTAAATTAATTATTATAAAATGTCATTATCACTCCCAAGTGGATTCATGGGGTCCCAAAATAGACCCCAAGTATGACCATGGTCATAAATATCTCATCTAATAGGATTAAGACATGTGTTAGGGTAGTTTTATATTAATATAATATTATTGTTTACCCTTATTTACCAGATTTACCCTTTAACCATGGTAAATAAAATAATTACTGAAGTTATTATTCATAATGTCTAAAAATAAAAGGTAATTATTTAAAGAATTTGGAAATTCTTATTCCAAATATGGAGTCCATTTTTCCAAATTCAAAACACGGAATTTTGTAGAAATTAATTTAAAATTAATTTTCATTATCAATACCAAAAAGCGTGTTTTTAAGAAGTAAAAACTACCAAAAGATTGACATGTGTTTATGTCCAGTTTCAATGTGAAATTATTTCCAATGACCAAAATTGGATTAAATTATATAAAAATAATCCAATTATACTTTAAAACCAATTAAAATAACAATATATCTATAGAAATAAATTAGATGAAAAGGCAGTTTTGAATTAAAATGCAGTATTTTTCACTATTCATTAAAATATGAATTTCATTAGAAAAATACCAAAATTTAAACCAAAGTAAATTTTGATATTCCGCTTCTAAATAAGAAGTTTATTTTTTCAAATAGAACATATAAAGATGTTAAAAACTATATTTAAAAAGGATCCTCAATCAAAAGGTGGTAAACTGACCATTTAAAAATACTCGAGTATTTCATGCTTAAAACTGGATTCATTCTCATTTTAATTATCTAATATCCATTGGATAAATGTAAAAATATTTAACAAACATGTAAAATCATAATATAGTTAATTCTATTTATTCACACTAATACAATGACTAAGCCTTAACTACCATTTAAAATAATAATAATATTATTGTATTATTTTTCATTATAACTCAACATTGTGTGCAACGTAAGATTTCAGAGAAACTTTTTGTTGTGTGTTGAGTATGCTATTGAACAAAGAATCCTTTTTAACATAAAATTAATATCTTATTCACTAATATTAATAGATATGAAAACGTATTATTATATAAATACTTGAGATCCTACATCATTCCCCCCTTTTGGAAATTACATCCTCACAATTTTAAAATTAGGCTTGGAAACTTCATTGAAAATACTACATCAGAAAAAGATTCAATAAAAATATCAATTTAAAATAAATAAAGAGAAGTAAAAATGTCACCTGAGATAACAAATACAAGGATTCCTTGTAGGAAAACATGGATATGGAATAAAAACTAACCATAAAGTTCTGATGGAGAGTGATAGAAAATATGATCAGGAGAAAATTAACTACCAGAAAATCATAAATTTGTGATGGGTTAAATTGTCTTTTATTCCCCAAAAGGAAAAGTAAACAGACAACATTTTTGTTATAAGTTCTTTTTCATAAAGTTAAGGAATTTATTTTTGATATCGACTAATAAAATAAGGAAATATACTTAATTTTCAAGTAGAGTTTCATCCTTTAATAAATTTCTACAACAAACTCATATTTTCTCCAAATGATGAGTATTCAATATGACTTGGTCACACCTGAAGTGCTAGAATCAAATTCTAGAGAATCACATAATCCAAAAAAGATGAACTATATATTTTCCCTATCTTTAGACATTAAAAAATACTAAAATGGTTAGTACAAGATCAGATAATCCCCAAAAGGATAATCTTTTATAAAAATAAATACTACTCTTAATCTCAAAAATTCAACAAACAATACTCAAAGCTCAACAAAGACCATTCAATACATAATTTTCCTTAAAATTATTCAAAATAATCCAAAATAATATTGAAACCCAAAATTTAGAAGGATTTGATCACATAGTCTTCCATGATAAATCTTAACATCTATCTCCAAATAACATTAACTGCACTTAAAGTCTCATACTAAAAAGCAATTAACCTAATCACATATTCTCTATGATAGGTTAATCATTTCCATAAATAACCCAAATCACTATATGTCTACAATAAAAATATATATTCTTCCAAAATAAAAATTCAACCATTACTCCTCAAATAAAATCACATAGTATTCTACTTTCCTTAGGCATACAGTGTTCCCAAAAGAGAGAAAGTCTTCCAAAATAACATTTATCACTTAATCAACAAATAATTTTCATATACAAATGATATCCATTTCATAAAACATAAGTTCCCAAATTCAACTTATTCTTGATCCATAAAATCATTTAACAAAAAAGAATAAGACATACTAACCAGGGACTGCATATAGGCCAGTGGTAGGCGATGCGCCCTTGTCACCCTTCAGTTGGGGGTTCAATTACCATGACCTTTCCGGATGCGACAGGTTGTCACCCATCCTACAGGTTGTCCTTTTTCTAAAACCATGTCATTATTACAACATTCTAAAAAATAAGATAATTTCCTCAAAAATAAGCATAACCTACTTTATCACTTAATCAACAAATAATTTTCATATACAAAGGATATCCATTTCATAAAACATAAGTTCCCAAATTCAAATTATTCTTGATCCATAAAATCATTTAACAAAAAAGAATAAGACATACTAACCAGGGACTGCATATAGGCCAGTGGTAGGCGATGTTCCCTTGTCACCCTTCAGTTGGGGGTTTAATTACCATGACCTTTCCGGACACGACAGTTTGTCACCCATCCTACAAGTTGTCCTTTTTCTAAAACCATATCATTATTACAACATTCTAAAAAATAAGATAATTTCCTCAAAAATAAGCATAACCTACTTTATCCTTAAAGGTTATCTAATACCTTTCATTTTCCAACCCAAAATTTAATAACCATTAATCAACTCAAAAGAAAAATATCATATTAACACCTAGGGTTATCCATTATGTCCACACAAGAAAAGATAATTCTTCCTTGAATAACATTTTCACATATTAAACTTCAGGGTTATACATACTAGAAAAATTATTCCAAATTAATCCCATCATCTAAAGAGCATTAATACTTTTAAACATTTCATCATCCTACAATCTACCAGAACTCTTGAATCCCTTATATGTAGACTTCTTACTCATTCAACATTCTTCATAATCCATTAACTATGAATTTCCACCTTATTTCTTAATAAATCATTCCTACAGATCGAATATCCTCATCAATTATAAATATCAATGCAAATATGCTTCATTCTTTATGGATAAGAAAATAAATCATACCTTGAATCTAGATATCATGATCTTAAGGATGTTCCCTTTATTTTTCGGCATGTTGTCATACTTTCAAAAAGTAAACGTTCACTCCACTTCTGAAATTTCACTTTTCGATAGAGTTGGAAAATTTGATATCTTGAAATCATATGAAAAAGATACCAAGACCCATAAAATTTTTTTTATAAATGAGTAGGTTTTGGATAACTCAGACAATTTCTTATAGGAGATTTGAATACTCTAGAAGCTGTCAAAATCATTCAAACAACTTTTTCCATAATAGTGATGATCAAATCATCGGGGAGGGATAAGAAGGTTGTACAAGATCTCTTTCCTTCCATCTTGAAAAATGATCCTTAATCTGCTGAAAATAATCAACACTTAAACATGAAATGAATTATTATTATTAAAAAAAAGAGTCCTCTATAGGGTAAAGATAACAAAAAAAAATTATATTACTCTAATCCATCAACCTCCTTATATCTCAATTGTTCAGATTTTTATCCAAATAACCTATTTTACCATAACCCTCTAAAATTTTCCATATGATAATAACCCTCTTGTTTATATAGGATCCTTTACCTGCACCCAGATAACACCCAAACCTATAAAGTTATCTAAACCGACCTATGATACCAACTATAAGGCCCCAGCCTTAAACATTACATAATCTTGAGTTAAGTCAAGAATTCACATTGAGGATATTTTCAGGTTTAGAGTTTTAGATAATTAGTCCATAACTATTACATTACATCTCAAATATTACAAAGTAGACACTTCTACTCTATCCAATTTTTTCACAACAATAAAACTCCTTAAATAAAACAAGAATTATTTTCTTGATATAAATATTCTTGAATTATTATTTTCTCTTACCCTTCCTATACCCTGTGAAAAACATTTTAAAAACTTGGGATGAGCATAAAAATTTCAGTAAGGGATATAAAATAAGGAAAGAAAACATTAGTCCATGAATACATACAAATCAAAGAAATCATACTTTTCAATCATAAAACATAATATTTTTAACATACCTCATGAAATAATAATATTTATGAATAACAAATAGAAATTATAAATCATAAAGGTAACTCATGGTATCCATAACATACTTACATTGCATCTTTCACAGCTACATGGGGAGTTTTGTTTGGAATACCCATCAGAGTATATTCCCTAAATATCTTAGGAGAAACATTATCATTTACCTCTGTCATGTTACCCAATGCATTGGAGATCTATCTCGGGCTCACCTGCCCTCGGTTTATCACAGAACCACCCGTATATTTAAATAATTCCCAAGAACCATAACATAATCATGACACATAAAACAAGCATAAAGGAAAGATGAAATTTACACATTACAATCACAAGGTATCAATTCAATATATTAACATAATAAATCTATTCTCAAAACCACTTCCAATACCAAAATACTTAAAAAGGTTATATGGTATTTATTTTCCTTTTAAAAACATTACGGCTTGTTAAGGAAGCCAAATATCAAAAAAAGCTCGCGACGGTGGAAAGGTCGGTGTCACCACGTACATTAAAAAGAAACATTAATTTTTTTCATTTATTAAAATGCTTTGTAGAAAAATATTACTTTTGAAAATCATTGAATTAAATTAAAAGAAAAACGGTATAATTATACATCGTATAAAATAAGGTCATGTATAAACCAAAATTTGCCTCAATGAAAGGAGATTGTGATGAAGTCCCTTACCTTGAGTCTGACTTGTCTCGTCCGTTATTTATAATCCTGAATAATAAAATTAGGTTAATTTCTACTTGATTAAGAACCTTTTTTAAGTTTATTATTCGTTTTATATTACTTATCATCATTTTATAAAAATTACATAATTATTTAAGTTCATATCGGTTGTTTTGTTGATATTCGGTACTTGAGTTGAAAATGAACTTGTTTTGATGTAAATTGTCCATGTAATAAAAATTTCATCATCACCATAATATTATTAATGATTTAAGTATTATATATATCCAGTATATATGTATTTAGAATAGTCCATAACATTTGGAGATAATAAATTAAATACATCATTCATGGAGACGGTAGGTCGTACGTATGCATGAACGCTACTTTCATTTATTTGTCATATTAAAGAAAAGAAAACTCAATGATACATAGGTATATTATAATTCTAGTATAATATCATATTTTATATACATTATATAAGTTCATTAACTCCATCCTTTATACATTCCATGTATTTCATGAACGAGTCATATCATTTTGAGGGGGCGATAGTCCGTACTTCCTCAAATGAAATTATCATATTTACACGTTATGGAAAGCATAAAGGTATGTTATAAATGAAAAATACAGAAGCATAGAGAAAATATAAATATAATATATATCATATATAAATAAAGTTACATCATAATTTCCACCATGAGAGGGGGTAGGAGAAAATTGAACAATCATCGTTTCGTGAGGCTATAGTTCGCCATACACCGAAACAATATATTTGCATCCATTAGATGGAGGTGTGTGTGAGTGTAGTTTCAATACTTATCATAAAAACAACCTAGTATATTGAGGATACTGGTTTTTTTATGTAATCAAATAATAATAATATAATAGGGAGTTGAGAAGGAAAATAAAGGAAAGGAACTTGAAAGAAGACGTTGCCTCTAAGTCGAGTAACTTCCTTTGATTTGGTCCAAAAGGATTTCTTGAATTGCCTTATGACCAAGGTAAGTCTTCTAGGAGGAAGGTAGGGATGTTGGGAGCTTATTTGGGAAGAATTTATACAATCCAAGTGACTTGAGAGGTGTGTGTTATGTGGGTAAAGGTGGTGTCCTTTTATAAGAGGGAGGAGGGGCACTTTTGGAAGGTCTTGAAATATTATTTCATTATAAATTTATTTTCAGTTTCAAAAGGTCCCAAACTCGTTTATTTAAAATATAAGATATTTTTTGGTCAAAAAACTCTCAAAAAAAGGGTTTTATAAAAGTTTAGGTCACAAAATTAACCTTGTATTTTAGCTTTAACTCTTATTTAAAAACATTAACTCTTACCATGTATTCTTGCATTTTCAAAATATATGGTAACTATAGCTATTATAAAATTCCAAGAGAACCATAAGTAGATAATTAATGATATTTTTAACATTATATAATTCATTTGGTCAAATATTATATTTTTAGGACTAATATATCATTTAAAAAAATAGTATTTGTTTTAAAAACTTATTTATGTCAATTTTGACACTATAATGTAATCGATTTTTATTAAATTCATAACAACTTGATTCCTTCAAGAAAAGGCATTAAATTAAATATAATATGTCAATATAATCCATAAAATTATATTATGGCATCTAAATATTCAAATTAAATTTATTTTATTATTTATAATATCATTTATTTGAATCTTTCATTAAAGAAGCAATCACTGCATCATCATTGTCTCATAATTAAATTTATTTATTTAATTTATAAAAATTATAAATAAAATAAAATGATGTAGGAAATATTTTTAGATTTCTAATTACTACTTATAGTTGAATATATCCTTTATATAACCCCATATAATTTTTTTTTTTTCAAAAATATACATGTTTATGTTATTTTTCTCTTTACTTTAAATTAATTATTATAAAATGTAATTATCACTCCCAAGTGGATCCATGGAGCCCCAAAATCGACCCAAGGATTACCATGGTCCTACATATCTCATATAATAGGATTAGGACATGTGTTAGGGTAGTTTTATATTATTATAATATTATTTTTTATCCTTATTTACCATATTTACCCTTTAACCATGATAAATAAAATAATTACTGAAGTTAGTATTCAAAATGTCTAAAAATAAACGGTAATTATTTAAAAAATTTGTACCTTATGATTCCAAATATGGAATCTATTTTTCCAAACTCAAAATGCAGAATTTGTAGAAATTAATTTAAAATTAATTCTCGTTGTCAGAACTAAAAAGCATGTTTTTAAGAAGTAAAAACTACCAAAAGATTGACATGTATTTATGTCTAATTTCAATATAAAATTACTTCCAATTACCAAAATTTTATTAAATGATAAAAACATAATCCAATTACATTTTAAAACAAATTAAAAGGACAATCTAACTATATAAATAAATTATATGAAAATACAGTTTTGAATTAAAATGCAGTATTTTTCACTGTTCTTTAAAATATGAATTTCATCAGAAAAATCCCAAAATTTTAACCAAAGTAAATTTTTATGTTTTTCTTATAAATAAGAAGTTTATTTTTTAAAATAAAACATATAAATGTGTAAAAAATAGATTTAAAAGGGGTTCACCATCAAAATATGATAAACCGACCTTTTAAAAATATTAGATCATTTCATGCTTAAAATTGGATTCATTCCCATTTTAAGCCTCTAATATTCATTGGATAAACGTAAAAACATTTAAAAAACATGTAAATCATAATATAGTTAATTTTGTTCATTCTCGCCAATACAACGACTAGGTGTTAACTACCATTTAAAATAAATATAATATTATTGTATTATTTTTCGGTATAACTCAACATTGTGTACAATGTAAGATCTCAGAGAAACTCATTGTTGTGTGTCGAGTACGCTATCGGTAAAAAAGAGTCCTTTTTAACGTAAAATTAATATCTTATTCACTAATATTAATATATATGAAAAGGTATTATTATATAAATACCTGGGATCCTACATCATTCCCCCTTTTGGAAATTGCATCCTTGCAATTTTAAAATTGGGATCAGAAACTTCATTGAAAATCCCACATCAAAAAAAGAGTCAATAAAACTATCACTTTAAAATAAAGAAAGAGAAGTACAAAGGTCACCCGAGATAACACATACTAGGATTCCATATAGGAAAACATGGATATGAAAGAAAAACTAAACATTAAGTTCTGATGGAGAGTGATAGAAAATATGAATAGGAGAAAGTTAACTACCAAAAAACCATAAACTTATTATGGGTTAAACGGTCTTTGATTCTATAGTAGGAAAACTAAACCCGCAACGTTTTTGTTTTAAGTTCCTTTTCATAAAGTTGAGAAATTTATTTATGAGATTAACAACACTATAATGGCGGAGGGACTGTAGCAGGTACAGCAGCGGCAGTGGTACTGTTGCACGTACTGTAGCAGTGTGGGTACTGTAGCAGTACTGTTCATCGATGGGTCATTTGGGCCAAAAAATGGACTTGCATGCCTTGTATTCAGGCTACTTGGCCTTGGGGATTCGGGCTATGTAATGGGTCTCCCTCTACCCATTCTTAAAGAGGTCTTTTCTTTAAATAATAAATTGAGGCTTCAGCCCCAACCTTTAAAAGTAGAGTTTCATCCTTTAATAAATTTCTACCACAAACTCATCTTTTCTCCAAAGGATGAGTATTAAAGATGACTTGGTCACACCTGAAGCACTAGAATCAACTTCTAGAGAATCACATAATCCATAAAAGATGAACTATATATTTCCCCTGTCTTTAGACATTAATAAAAACCAAAATGGTTATAACAAGATCAGATAATCCCCAAAAGGATAATCCTTTATAAAAATAAATAATACTCTTAATCTCCACAATTCAAAAAACAATACCCAAAGTTCAACAAAGACCATTCAATAAACAATTGTCCTTAAAATTCTTCAGAATATTTCAAACTAATATTGAAACCCAAAATTCAGAAGGATTTAATCACATAGTCTTCCATGATAAATCTTAACATTTATCTCCAAATAACATCAACTACACTTAAAGTCGCATATTGAAAAGTAATTAACCTAATCAAATATTATTAATGATAGGTTAATCATTTCCATAAATAACCCAAATCTCCATATGTCGACAATAAAACCATAGATTCTTCCAAAATAAAAATTCAACCATTACTCCTCAAATAAAATACCATATTATTCTATTTTCCTTAGGCATATAGTGTTCCTAAAAGAGAGAATGTCTTTCAAAATAATATTTATCACTTAATCTCCAAATCATTTTCCTATACTAAGGATATCCATTTGATAAAACATAAGTTCCCAAAATCAACTTATTCTTTATCCATTAAATCATTTAACAAAAAATAATAAGACATACTAACTAGGGATTTCATGTAGGCCAGTGGTAGGCGATGCACCCTTGTCACCCTTCAGTTGTGGGTTTGATTCTCATGGCCTTACCGGATGTGACAGGTTGTCACCCATCCTATGGGTTCTCCATTTTCTAAAACCATGTCATTCTTATAACTTTCTAAAAAATAAGATAATTTCCTCAAAAATAACTATAACCTTCTTTATCCTCAAAGGTTATCTAATACCTTTCATTTTTCATCCAAAAATGTAATAACCATTAATCACCTAAAAAAATATCATATGAACCCTTAGGGTTATCCATTATGTCCACACAAGAAAAGATAATTATTCCTTGAATAATATTTTCACATATCAAACTTCAGGGTTACACATACTAGAAAATGTCATCAAAATTATCAAAAGAGCTTTAATACTTTTAAACATTTTATCATCCTATAATCTACCAAAACTCTTGAATCCCTTATATGTAGAATTCTTACTCATTCGGCATTCTTCATAATCCATTAATTATGAATTTCTACATTATTTCTTAATACATCATTCCTGCAGATCGAATATCCTCATCATTTATAAATATCAATCCAAATTTGCTTCATTCTTTATGGATAATAAAATAAAACATACCTTGAATCCAGATATCATGATCTTCAGGACGTTCCCTTTGTCTTTTGACATGTTGTCCTACTTTCAAAAAGTAAACATCAGTCCACATCTGTAATTTCACTTTTCGATTGAGTTGTAAAAGTTTAGATCTTGAAAT
Organism: Viscum album; assembly: GCA_963277665.1. Lineage (NCBI taxonomy): Eukaryota > Viridiplantae > Streptophyta > Magnoliopsida > Santalales > Viscaceae > Viscum > Viscum album. The sequence goes on from OY728128.1 coordinate 1,505,725,723, forward strand.
CATATGAAAAAAATACCATGACCCATAAAATTGTTTTAGAAATGAGTGGGTGTTGGATAACTCAAACAATTTCTTACAGGTGATTTGAATACTAAAGAATCTGTCAAAATCATTCAAATAGGATTTTTCCATAATAGTGATGATCAAATCATCAGAGAGGGATAAAAAGGTTGTGAAAGATCTCTTTCCTTAAATCTTGAAAAATGATCCTTAATCTGCTGAAAAGAATCAACACTTAAACATGAAAGGAATTATTATTATTAAAAAAAATCCTCTATAGGGTAAAGATAACATAAAAAAATTTTATATTACACTAATCCATCGACCTACTTATATATCCATTTTTCAGGTTTTTATCCAAACAACTTATTTTACTATAACACTCTAAAATTTTCCATATGATAATAACCCTCTTGGTTATATGGGATCCTTTACCTATACCTAGATAACCCCCAAACTTATAAAGTTATCTAAACCAACCTCTGATACCAACTGTAAGGCCCCAGCCTTAAACATTACATAATATTGAGTTAATTCAATAATTAACATTTAGGATATTTTTAGGTTTAGAGTTTTAGAGAATTAGGCCATAACTATTACATAACATCTCAAATATTACAAAGTAGACACTTTTACTCTATCCAAATTTTTCACAACAATAAAACTCCTTAAATAAAAAAAGAATTATTTTCTTGATATAAATATTCTTGAATTCTTCTTTTCTCTCACCCTTCCTTATACCCTGTGAAAAAATATTTCAAAAACTTGGGATGATCATAAAAAGCTCAGTAAGGGATATAAAATAAGGAAAGAAAACATTAGTCAATGAATACATACAAATCAAAGAAATCATACTTTTTAATCATAAAACATAAGTTATTTAACATACCTCATGAAATCATAAGATTTATGAGTAACACATAGAAATCAAAAATCATAAAGGTAACTTGTGGAATCAATTACATACTTACATTGTAGCTTTCACATCTACATAGGGAGTTACGTTTGGAATACCCATCATCGTATATTCCCAAAATCTCTTAGGAAAAACATTAATATTTACCTCCATCATGTTACCCAATGAATTTGAGAGCTATCTCGGGCTCACCCATCCTCATTTTATCACAGAACCACCCGTATATGTAAATAATGCCCAAGAACCATAACATAATCATAACACATAAAAAAAGCATAAAGGAAAGATAACATTTCCACATTGCAATCACAAGATATGAGTTCAATATATTAACATAATCAATCCATTCTCAAAATCATTTTCAATACCAAAATATATAAAAAGGTTATATGGTATTTATTTTCCATTTAAAAACATTACGACTTGTTAAGGAAGCCAAATATCAAAAAAATGCTCGTGGCGACGGAAAGGTTGTTGTCGCCACATACGTTAAAAAGAAACATTCCTTTAGTTGTTTAGTAAAACGATTCATAGAAAAATATTAATTTTTAAAATAATTGATTTAAATTAAAATAAAAATTGTATAATTATACATCGTATAAAATAAGGCCATGTATAAACCAAAATATACCTCAATGAAAGGAGATTGAGATGAAGTCCCTTACCTTGAGTCTGAATTATCTTGTTCGTTATTTATATTCTTGAATAATAAACTTAGGTTAATTTATACTTGCTTAAGAATATTTTCAAGTTTATTATTAATTTTATATTACTTATCATCATGTTATAAAATTACATAATTATTTAAGTTCATATTGGTTATTTTGTCGATATTCGATACTTGAGTTGAAAATGAACTTGTTTTGATGAAAATTGTCCATGTAATAAAAAATACATAATCACCAAAATATTATTCATGATTTAAGTATCATATATATCCAGTATATATGTATTTATAATATTCTATAACATTTTGAGATAAGAAATGAAATGCATCATTCATGGAGACGGTAGGCCATATATACGCATGAACATTACTTTCATTTATTTGTCATATTAAAGAAATGAAATCTAAATGATACATAGGTATATTATAATTCCAGTATAATATCTTATTTTATATATTTTTCATAAATTCATTAACTACATCTTTTATACATTCCACATATGGCATGAATGAGTCATATCATTTTGAGGGGGCGGATGTCCGCATTCCTCAAATGAAATTATCGTATTTACACATTATAGAAAGCATAAAGGTAGGATATAAATAAAAAATATAGAAGAATAGAGATAATATATATATATATATAATATATCATACATAAATAAAGTTCCATAATAATATACACCATGAGAGTTGGTAGGAGAAAATTGAACAATCATCGTTTCGTGAGGGAGTAATTTGTCATACACAGAAATAGTATGTTCATATCCATTAGATGGAGGTGTGTGTAAGTGTAGTTTTAATAATTCTCATAAAAACATCCTAATATATTGAGTATATTGGTTTTGTTATGTAATAAAAGAATGATAATAGAATAGGGAGTGGATAAGGAAAATAAAGTAAAGGAACTTGTGAGAAGACGTTACCTCAAAATCGGGTAACTTCCTTTGATTTGAGCCAAAAGGATTTATTGGATTGCCTTATGTACAAGGTAAGGATTATAAGAGGAAGAGATGGATTTTGTGAGCTTATTTGGGTAGAATTTGGATGATCCAAGGGGCTTTATAGGTGTGTGTTATGCGGGTAGACTTGTTGGCCTTTTATATGAGGGTGGGAACTTTAGGAATGTCTTGAAATATTATTTTATTATAAATTTATTTTCAATTTAAAATGGTCCCAAAATCATTTATTTCAAAGATAAGATGTTTCTAAGTTTAAAAACTCTCAAACAATGTGTTTTAAACAAGTTTAGGTCACAAAATTAACATTATCTTTTAGCTTTAATTCTTAGTTAAAAACATTAACTCTTACCATGTCTTCTTGCATTTTCATAATATATGGTAACTATAGTTATTATAAAATGACAATAGAATCATAAGTGGATCGTTAATGAAATTTTTAACATTATATAATTCATTTGGACAAATATTATATTTTTATGACTAATATATTATTTAATAAAATAGTATTTGTTTTAAAAACTCATTTATGTCAATTTTGACACTATAAAGCAATTCATTTTTTTAGTCATAACAACTTGATTCCTTAGAACCAATGGCATTAACTCAAATATAATATGTAAATATCATACATAAAATTTGTGTATGTCATCAAAAATATTCAAATTACATTTATTTTAATATTTATAATATCATTTATTTGAATCTTTCCTTAATGAAGCAATCACTACATCATCATTATGTCATAATTAAATTTATTTATTTAATGTATAAAAATTATAAATAAAATACCATGATGTGGGAATTTTTTTTATATTTATAATGAATATTTATGGTCAAAGATATCTCTTATATAACCCCATATAAAATTTTTTTAGTAAAAAGATATATGTTTATGTTATTTTTCTCTTTACTTTAAATTAATTATTATAAAATGTCATTATCACTCCCAAGTGGATCCATAGGGTCCCAAAATCGACCCAAGGATTCCCATGGTCAGACATATATCATCCAATAGGATTGGGACATCTATTAAGGTAGTTTTATATTATTATAATATTATCTTTTACCCTTTAACCATGGTAAATAAAATAATTACTGAAGTTACTATTCATAATGTCTAAAAATAAAAGGTACTTATTTACAAAATTTGGACCTTCTAATTCCAAATATGGAATATATTTTTCCAAACTCAAAACACATAATTTGTAGAAATTAATTTAAAATTAATTCATGTTGTCAAAACCAAAATACGTGTTTTTAAGAAGTAAAAACTACCAAAATATTGACATGTGTTTATGTCCAATTTCAATGTGAAATTACTTAAAATTACCAACATTGGATTAAATGATAAAAACATAATCCAATTAAATTTTAAAACTAATTAAAATGAAAATCTAACTATATAAATAAATTACATGAAAAGGCAGTTTTGAATTAAAATACAGTATTTTCACTATTCATTAAAATATGAATTTCATCATAAAAATACCAACATTTCAACCAAAGTAAATTTTGATATTCCGCTTCTAAAGAAAAAGTTTATTTTTTCAAATAGAACATATGAAGGTGTCAAAAATTAGATTTAAAAAGGGTTCTCCATCAAAAGGCGGTAAACCGACCTTTTAAAAATATTAGAGTATTTCATGCATAAAATTGGATTCATTCTAATTTTAATCCTCTAATATTCATTGGATAAATGTAAAAATATTTAAAAATCATGTAAAATCATAATATAGTTAATTATGTTGATTCTCTCCAATACAATGGCTAGGCATTAACTACCATTTAAAATAATAATAATATTATTGTATTATTTTTTGGTATAACTCGATATTGTGTGCGGCGTAAGATTTCGGAGAAACCCATTGTTACGTGTCGAGTATTATATCATGAAAAGCATCCTTTTTAACATAAAATTAATATATTATTCACTAATATTAATAGATATGAAAAAGTATTATTATATAAATACCTGGGATCCTACAAGCATGATTAGGAATGAAAGGATAAAGATATATTCTATGTTTGATCTCAAGTCTGTATTTTGGAAGATAAAGATCAAGGATGAGGCTATACCACTAACAACATTTAAAATGATAATTAGCTTGTTTTAATGGATATTTATTCCATTTGTACTCAAGAATAAACCAGGAATATTCCAAAGGATATTGGACAAGGCATTCAGTAGATTATCACAATTCATGGTAATCTATATTAATGATGTGATCGTATTTAGTAAAAATACAAAATAGTATATAAAACATTTACAATAGGTGACTAAAGTGTTTATAGAAGAATATATGATACTTTTATAAAGAAAGATCATTTAGATTCAACCAAATATAGAATTATTGGGATTGAAAATCCAAGGAAGTAAAGAAAAACTTCAACCGCATATTGTAGAAAAGTTAGAAACTTTACCCAATGAGCTGACAGGTCATTAGAAGATATAAGTGTTTCTTAGTATATTAAGTTATACTAGAGCATATATAAAAGATTTAACAAAAATCTCAGTTTCAATACAGAGAAAGGTGTTCAGTAAGGTACCCTGAAATTAGACAGAAAAAGATTCTGAATCAATCATAGCTTTAAGGATAAAAGCTCAGAACCTCCTAGAATTGGAGTATCCATATGGGAGTGAAGATGAATTTATCTTAGAAACCAGTGTATCAGACTCAGCATGAGGTTGTATCCTAATGATAAGGAAAAAACATGATTAAAGTATTAGTAGATACAGGAGTGGATGTATTAATGGGTCAAAAAAGAATTATCCTACCCATGAAAGATAATTTCTTGAAGTCCTTAAAGGAATTAGGGATAATGAGATTTTCTTAGGAAAACCTTTTACTATAAGAACATATAGTTCTTATATAAAGAATTTCATGATAATTAAATTAAAAAGGTTTACCTAGGAATGAATTTTACGATGGAGGAATGAATTATAATACTATAACTTTAATATAGGAAATATTAAAGGAAAAGATAATGTCATTCCAGATGCACTAACATGATAATTTGACTCTTGAAGGTGCAATTAAAGAAGGTATAAAATCAAGAATATGTCTCATTTGTATTGATAATCATTTTGTAGAGAATGAATATTTATCAAAGAAATTAATGATAGAATCAAGAAAAGAAAAGGGATTCTAGAAGAAAATCCTCTTCAGAAGAAGGGATCTTCATCTAGTAAGGTTAAAAGATCAGAAAGTATAGGTTCCTCAGTCAGAAATGATGAAAAAACAAGAAATGTCTCAAAGATTCTCCTAGACATCAATTCTAAGGATAAAATTCATATTGAATGCTTTTTATGTGGTCAAAAAGTCCATTACAACACCCAATGTGCATAAAATTCAAAAAATAATAAGTATTGGAAGAACTAGAAGGTATAAAAATATTAGATCTAAAAAGGAAAAGAGAATACTATTTCTAAAATATGAACTAATTAAGTAGAATCAAAACTTGAAAAGAAACAAAACATTCATAAAGAAATCCATTGACAGAATTTTCAACATGAATAAGAGAGTTTGGATGATGAACTAGATGAGGATCCCAATCCAGCAAAGGAAATATGGAAATATTTGAAAATAATTCCAAATATTTCAATAAATCAATCCACAAATGTCTATAATATTATCTAGAAAAAATATGATCAGGTATCCAAGAGAGGTATGAACCATGTTTTAGATATGCTTGAAGAATCTGAAGACCTTATGGAGGATTATAAAAAGATTGATCGAGATATGATCTGTATGATCATTACTAAAGATATCAGGTCGAAAGTCCAAGTTTCTGGTCTTTTTGATAAAGTTAAATGGATCAAAGATATGATAGTAGAATAATATGTAGTTCTAAAAGGTTTTGAATAATGTCAGGAATAGGTATTCCTAAGATCCATATACCAGATACAACATTAGAACTAGAAGTGTTCATTGAATGCCAAAAAGATTTCTGAATTGGAGCAGTATAATTCTTGGGATTTAAGAAGATAAATTCCACATTCAATTGGGTACCATAGGTGGTGAGAACGATTATAAATAATAAATTTCCAAGTTTTCTATGGTGTGTTGCACATATCAAACCAATCATACTAACATACAGATTAATTTTTCTATGGAACTTGTACCCAGGTCACTAGACTAAAGGACCTATCCAAAAAGAATTTGAGGAATTGCAGTTTAGCAATGAAGATTTCCTGGAGTTCATTTTGAATAATATCTATTATGAACATATCCAAATCACATGGAGTGTTTATCTTATTGAATCAAAATTAACAATAAAAAATTGTATATTATTTGCAGAAGACAATGTGTTAGTCTCTATCAACTCTAGAGACATGCATCATGTAGAAATGGCACATCTGATAGACTTCTCAGTGGAGGCAGACACAATTCATGAAGAACTAAAGATATAGAAGGGACATAAAGAAGATGCCTTTATTTTCAAAGACCAAATACAATGCACATGCTACTGGAAAATCACCCTATACCCATGGTTTTAAAAACCATTGCCGATGGAGGTGTAGGTATAGACCTATACCCACATTTTCTATAAAAACCGTGGGTATAGGTCCTAGAGATTATACCATACCCATGGTTTAAAGAACCATGGGTATAGCTTATCCCAACAGAGAACCTATACCCACGGTTCTCCAAACCATGGGTATATATAGTTGCCTACATTTGGCGGCAGCAGCAACACCACCTCTTCCTCCAACTCCTGAACCTATAAATCAAATAAAACAAATAGTATACATTCAATACAGTACAAAAATTTTATATTTATCATTCAACCAACTACTAGTAATAGTTTTCAAACCATATAAAATATTAAAACATACATAGACATCCATACATCAATCAATTCAAGTAATTAAAGAACTTGCACAAGTATCCTTGATAAGTTAGAAATAGAGGGGATCAATATCTCCACCATAGAAAACATCATCATCCTCATCACCATCAGAAACATCATTATCACTGTCAGCACCACCAGCAACATCCTCATCACCAATAACATCATCTGGAGAAACAACTGCATCATCTGAAGTAACAACATCATCAACAGCATCATCGCCACGACCTTCAGCTCTATCAATACTAGGACGCTCATTGGCATCACTCATGGCATCATTTAAAGAGAACATTGATGCCATATATGAATCAATAGTAGTAGTATCATCTAATGGAAGTGATTGACTTATAACTAACATAGCTTTCAGGAATTGTTCAGTGATCATCTTACTTCTTTCACACTCTTATTTACTTCTTTCGCGCTCTTATAAAGCTATTTTTTTTCCTCAGCTACTTCTGCACAAGTGATTTGCAGCTCGGGGGTCTAAGAGTCTTGAGAGGAGCCCAATGAGGACCAATACCTAGAGGGGATGATGTTTTTCCCTAGTCAACATTAGACTCTCCCTTGGTGCTCCTCACTTAATCACTACTGGAATTTTACACTTTACCAATGGTTGTGAACCGTTGGTAAAGGCCTAGAAACTGTTGGTATATAGTATACCAACGGTTCCCTCAACCGTGGCCAAGTAAGTCATGAAAATAGGCCTATACCAATGGTTCTGTGAAAACCATTGGTATAGGTGTCAAAATAGAAGGTATACCAATGGTTTGCTACAAAATGTTGGTATATGTGTGTTAAATATAACATACACCAAAGGTTTGTGAAACCGTTGGTATAGAGGGGATATAGAAAGCCATAAGGCTATACCAACGGTTATAAAAAAACCATTGGTATAGTTATATTATAGAATCTATACCAACAGTTTTGTTATAACTGTTGGTATAAACCTATACCAACTGTTATAAAAAAACTGTTGGTATAGTTATATTATAGAATCTATACCAACGGTTTTAAAAACCGTTGGTATAGATTTTCTCAACTCCACAGCAGCAGGCCCCTCTCCCCTTTCCAGACCTGCAACAAGCTCCACAGCAACATAGCAACACACCTCCCCCTCTCCAGACCTGCAACAACACTAATACAAAATCCTCATCCAAAGTATTCAAAATTTAGAATTCATTCCAGAATTTAGAAATTTAGAAATTTAGAAATTCAAATGAAATAACACCCATAAGAGAAAAGGACTACATGTTATAAGAAATTCAATAACACCCATAAGAGTATTCCAAATTTAGAATTGATTCCTCACTCAAACCACAACACCAACACACATAAGAGTATTCAAAATTTAGAATCCATTCCTCACTCAAACCACAAAACCAATACACACAAGAGAAAAAACCTACATGTTATAGGAAGCACGTGGGATGTTTATTCATGGTCTTGGGTTGAGTATCTTAAAACCATAAGAAAAACTTGGGTAGAGTGGGCAAGGATCATGATACCCATAAGATAGACAATGGTAGTGGTCATGTGCTTAGACCTAGGATGAGTTATAGGAAGCACATGAGATGTTTATATTCCTCTAATGATTATGTATCCATGTATAAATGGTTCATGATATGTCAGTGGGAAACATTGGCCAATATTGACATATGAGATGGGTTACCAGAATAGCCTACATATTTTTCATAGACTTTTCAATTAGAATAAGGGGGTATGTGGCTAATTGTAATTTTATCTCCTGGGTGTGATGTGAGATGAGTCCCCATCTTGGGTAGTGGGTATGAATATTCAATTAAGTCTTTGGTATAGGGTTCCCAAAGGGACTTTGGTTTGGTCCTAGAACCCACTGTTTGAGGATGGGATTGAGGTGATCCATGGGGCTATGGTGTCACCATATGTATTCCTCTCCATTGTGGTATTTTTATGAGACTTTGAAACTTATTTTTCAAGAATATATGTGTAGCCTTGTTGACCAATTTGTTATGTGGTATGCTTGAGTGTTCATAGGTTTCATATGAAATCACTATATGATATTTATTTTTTGTATGTTATTGTATAGAATGAATGACACATGATTGAGAATTAGAACATGAGTGTTGGTGCATGTTCATGATGGGATGTTGAGACTCATTCCTAATATAATTCATGTTTTTCTATATATACTATGACCCATTGTGTTTTAATCTATGCCTTGTGAATATTTTTTTCTAATAATGTATGACCAATAGACCATATTTTATTTTTTAACCCTTAATTTCAAGAATCTATGTGTATCCTTGTGAAGATTTTCCATATGCCAGTTGTTGTTTTCACTTAAAATTTTGTCCATTTCAAAAAAAAGTGAGACACTTTGAGTGATACCAGTCACACCGTGCCTCAGATTGAGGTGGGGGGCTGTCCGGGGGGTGGGGGGCTGTCCAGGTGGTGCGTGGGGTTGTCTGGGGGGTGGGAGGGCTATCCGGGTGGTACGGGGGGCTGTTCGGGGGGGGGGGGGGGGGGTTGTCCAGGGTGAGTGGGGGATGTCCGGGGGGGGTGTCCGGGGAGTGGGGGGCCGTCCGGGGTAAGGGGGGTTGTCCGGGGGTTTGGGGGGCTGTCAGGTGGGTGGGGGTCGTCCGGGGTGGGGGGTGTTGTCCGGTGTGAGAGGGGGGGGAAGGTTGTCCGGTGGGTGGGGGGCTGTCCAGGGTGGGGGGGTTGTCCGGGGGGTGCGGGGGGCTATCCGGGTGTGAGGGGGGCTGTCCGGGGTGGGGGGGGGGGGTTGTCCGGGGTGCGTTTTCGGCCACCACGGTCACATGACATCTTCGATTGATGTGTCATCTGGCAAACCATTTCACAATTAACCCACTCTTTGTTTTCATCCGATTTCATGGTATTCTGAGGTCGTTCGGCCAGTTTTGACCACCCCACGCACACTTTTTAAGCGCGCCAAACACCTAAAAAACACATATTCTACCATGTCGTGCAAACCACGCATCCGAATGATGTTTTGTCTTTTCTTAAACCTCGCAAATAATAATTAGGTCATTTTCATGTGATTTCAAGTCATTCTGATATCGTTCGGTATGTATTTGACCGTAAAACACATGTTTTGGTCATTTACGACACACAGAGTGTGTTTTCAGCCACTGCGGTCACATGACACATTCGGTTGACATGATGTCTGCCCGACCATTTCACATTTCACCCAACCTTTGTTGTCGTCTGATTTCATGGCATTCTGAGGTCATTCGGTCGGTTTTGACCACCCCATGCACGCTTTTCAAGCGCACCAAACACCTAAAAACACATATTCAGCCATGTTGCGCAAACCACATGTCCAAATGATGTGTTGTCTCCTCATACACCTCATGAATAATAATTAGGGTGTTTTCGTGTGATTTCAAGTCATTTCGATGTCGTTCAGTATGTATTTGACCGTTAAATGCATGTTTTGGCCATTTACGACACGCGAAGTGCGTTTTTGGCCACCGCGGTCACAATAAACCTCCGATTGACATTTTTTATGGCTGACCATTTCAAAATTCACCCACTTTTTATTATCGTCTGATTTCATGGAATTCTGAGGTCATTCGTTCGGTTTTGACCAACCCACGCACGCTTTTCAAGCGCGCCAGACGCCTAAAAAACACATATTCAGTCGTGTCGCGCAAAATGTGCGTTCGAATGATGTGTCGTCTCCTCTTACACCTCAAAAATAAAAATTAGGGTGTTTTTTGTGATTTCAAGTCATTCTGATGTCGTTCGGTATGCATTTGACCGTTAAACGCATGTTTTGGCCATTTACGACACGCAGAGTGCGTTTTCGGCCATCGTGATCACACAACACATCTAATTGATGTACCATCTATCCGAACATTTCATATTTCACCCACCCTTTGTTTTTGTTTTATTTCATGGAATTCTGAGTTCGTTCGGCTAGTTTTGACCACCCCACGCATGCTTTTCAAGAGCGCCAAACACCTAAAAAACACATATTCAATCTGGCCGCATAAACCGCGCATCCGAATGATGTGTTGTCTATTCTTAAACCTCAAGAATAATAATTAGGGTGTTTTCGTATGATTTCAAGCCATTCCGATGTTGTTGGGTATGTATTTGACCGTAAAACACATGTTTTGGCCATTTAAGACACACAGAGTGCGTTTTCGGCCACCACGGTCACACAACACCTCTGATTGATGTGATGTCTAGCCAAGCATTTCACAATTCACCCACCCTTTATTGTCGTCCGATTTCATGGCATTCTGTGGTCATTCGGCTGGTTTTAAACACCCCACACACGCTTTTCAAGTGCGTCAAACACCTAAAAAACACATATTGAATCGTTTCAAGCAAACGGTGCGTCTAAATGATGTGTCGTCTCATCGTACACCTCACGAATAATAATTAGGGTGTTTTCGTGTGATTTCAAGTCATTCTGATGCCGTTCGGCATGCATTTGACCGTAAAACCCATGTTTTGGCCATTTACGATATGTAGAGTGCATTTTCAGGCACTGCGGTCACACGACACCTCCAATTGACGTGAAGTCTGCTCAACCATTTCAAAATTCACCCACCCTTTATTTTTGTCTGATTTCATGGCGTTCTGAGGTCGTTCGGCCAATTTTGACCACCCCACTCACGCTTTTCAAGTGTGTCAAACACCTAAAAAACACATATTCAGTCGTGTCATGCAAACCGCATTTCCGAATGACATTTCGTCTCCTAATACATCTCAAAAATAAAAATTAGGGTTTTTTTTGTGTGATTTAAAGTCATTCCGATGTCGTTCGGTATGCATTTGACCATTAAATGCATGTTTTGTCCATTTACGACACGCGAAGTGCGTTTTCGGCCACCGCGGTCACATGACACCTTTGATTGAAATGATGTTTAGAAGACCATTTCAAAATTCACCCACCCTTTGTTTTTGTCTGATTTCATGGAATTCCAAGGTCGTTGGGCCGGTTTTGACCACCTCACGTGCGCTTTTCAAGCGCGCCAAACACCTAAAAAACACATATTCAGTCGTGCCGCGCAAACCGCACATCCAAATGACATGTTGTATCCTCTTATAACTCACGAGTAATAATTAGGGTGTTTCTGTATGATTTCAAGTCATTTTGATGTCGCTCAACATGCATTTGACCGTAAAACACTTGTTTTGGCCATTTACGACACGCATAGTGTGTTTTCAGCCACCGTGGTCACATGACACCTCCGATTGAAATGACATCTAGCCGACTATTTCACAATTCACCCACCCTTTGTTGTCGTCTGATTTAATGGAATTCTGAGGTCTTTCATCTGATTTTGACCACCCCACGCATGCTTTTCAAGCGCGCCAAACACCTAAAAAACACATATTCAGTCGTGCTGCACAAACCGCACGTCTGAATGATCTTTCGTCTCCTCGTACACCTCAAGAATAATAATTAGGGTGTTTTTGTGTGATTTTAAGTCATTCTGATGTTGTTCGGCATGAATTTGACCGTAAAACACATGTTTTGGCCATTTACGACATGTAGAGTGTGTTTTCGGCCACCGCAGTCACACGATACCTCCGATTGATGTGTTTTCTAGCCGACCATTTCGAAAATCACCCACCCTTTGTTGTCGTCTGATTTCATGGAAATCTGAGGTCGTTCTGCCAGTTTTGACCACCCCACGCATGTTTTTGAAGTGCACCAAACAACTAAAAAACACATATTCAGCCGTTTCGCGCAAACTGCACGTCTGAATGACATGTTCTCTTCTCATACACCTCACGAATAATAATTAGGGTATTTTCATTTGATTTCAAATACTTTTGGTCGTTTTTCCATTTGCCAGTTGTTTTTACTTAAAAGGGTGTCCATTTTAAACAAAATAGAGACACTTTGAGTGATATCGGCCACACTGTGCCTCAGATTGAGACAGGGTTGACTCGTACATGTCACATATGACACGTGGATTGTTTTCCTAAAGTATCAACACAATTCGAATGCGTTTGGTCGGTTTTCCATATGCCAGTTAGGCAAATCGTGCAGCAATAGTGATAATATCTTATAATTAAACTATAAACATTGTGCATGATGTTCATCCCATGGGGCATGGTCAGGGAAAATCATGCACATTGCTTCTAATATATATCCATATATGGTTGGTATATACCTTGTGGGATGGACTTAAATTTTTTACTAATCGTGAGGCATAGTGTTTTTCTGTGCCAATCGGGGTTCTGAGCTCCGAACAAGCCCCAGAAGCCCCATAAACCATTATAACATCATTAGGCTTTCATATTTGGTCAAAAATAAAGAGTTATACTAAATTCAAAAAATATCCATTCCAGAGTGAAAAACTAGGTTCAAAAATAAAGAGTTATACAGAATTCAAAAATGTAATGGATCAATCTGCCCCTGATCACCATCACCATCACCACTATCATCATCAGCCTCATCCTCACCGTCATCTCTATCCTCGTTGTCATCCTCGTCATCATCCCCATGCTCATCCTCAGCCCCATCCTCACCCTCGGCCCCATCCTCGCCCTCGTCCTCATCCTCATCCTCACCCTCGTCCTCTTCAACATCCTCTTCATCACCAGGAACATCATCATCCAGACCGCCACTAGAACTACCACCTGGTGCATTGGATAATGCACCCATTGATGACATATATGTCTGAGAAGCCGTGATGGCCTCTGGTGGAAGTGATAAAGATAAAGTTTTGATCAGTTTCATAAATTCTTTCTCCCTAGTTTGAATCTGTTCTGCCAACTCTGTGACCCTTTTATCAGACTGTCTTTCATACTCCTTAACCTGTTCCAACTTGGTGGTACTAGAATGGATACCTAGAGAGGACCAATACCTCATCGGGACTATATTCTTACCAGGTCGGCAACGTGCTCGACCAGAGTGCTCATCTCCCAAAACCTGATATAAATGATCGTGTGACCCTAAATTGTCAGGCTCATGGGCATCAAGGGCCTCTAAAGTAGCCTGTTAAAAATATTAATAGATTATTAAATTTAAAAATATATATTAAAATTTGAAATAAAAAAATTAAAACTTACAATCTTTTCTTGTGTTGGTTCATTAATCGCAGTTCCATCTTTTTTCTTTCTACTCGAGCAAAACAATTTTGCTCAAGGGAGACAACCTTTAATATTCAATTTGTGCTTCTGTAATGACATTGAAACAATATAAAGTGCAAGTATAATCATATATTCAATATTCAATAAATCACATAATTTAATTAGGAAACAATAAAAGGGAAAGTCCTAAAGAAAAATTATAAACAACTATATCGTACCAGCTGTCTCTCATGATCTGACATAGTTGTGCGCCCCAAAGTGTGGAGGTATTGCTTTGAATCAATGTTTTTTTTTTGTTTTTTTCAGAATATTCCTAAATAATGTTTAATAATAAATAAGATAATATTAATTCAAAATATGAAAACTATCATTTAAATACCTCAAATGGGATTAATACCTTAAATTTGGCAGTCACCCAATGGGTAATCATTTGGAAATATTGCTCTATCGGGAATTCATCCATGATAGGTACTGTCTCCAAATCCGTTCCCACTCTATCACACCAGCCAACATACAACTCATGCTTATAGGCTCTCCAAAGCTCTCCTAGATCCTTTAAATGTGCTGGTCGTGCACCTTCGCCATCAGGGAAGTTAAACTGAAGCTGAAACCCAATAGATTAATTCATATAAATACAAAAAAATATTATATTAAATCCAATATATTTTTTACCCATATTTGTGACCACGCATTATCCTTGACTTCGTGTGGTAGATGTCTCCAAGAGAGAGGGCTGACCGGAATGATGTCGGGGTATTTGGATAGCGTCGCCAAAAAACCCTGACATTCCTACCCAGATTTATCAATCATCTATCCATCATCATTGTATTCAACCATAAACTGTGTCTGGCGGTTCCATACCGCACACAAGCGAACATGCCCCCTCCCCCGCCTCCTATCAGTAGATGAATCTGTTATTAAAGAAAAAAATATCAGCACAAGTTATAATAAAAAAAAATTGGTATAAATTTTTTTTAGATTTATATAAATATACCGGTGGTAGTCGGATTAATGGGCATCACTGGATGTGAAAAAACTGAAGGAGTATCCTATACAAGTGGAGTGTTCCTCAGTGTACGCTCCTCAGCCACATACTGTGTCGGAGCAGGAGTCGAAGAAGGTGGAATATAATAGCTCGGAGATAATGAACCAGAAGCAAAAGATAATGGAACAAACATCTGGCCAACTGGTAGTGTAAACATCGGAGGTCTAAATATCCCATGTGTCCCTAAAGACACACCAGGATCAAAATGGGGCGTAGAAGATATGTCTGTGGTAGGGGCATAGTCCAATCGGGTACGACCAGTGGATCGTCTAACTCTCGCACCACAACCCCTCATACCACTAGCCTCAGTACCGAGACCACCAGATGATCGTCTAACTCTGACACCACCACCCCTCCTACCACCAGTCTCTGTACTGGGAGAAATATCAGGCTCCTCGTCGGATATCTCTCATCTAGGGGGTGGATCTTGAAAAAAATTTAACACAAAAGTAAACATAAGATATTATAAATTATTGAAATATATATATTTGAAATAAAATAATCACAACAAGGATGAGTGGAGGAACGCCCATCTGTGTCATGCGACGATTATTTTCTATCATCTTTTTCCACTACATCTCTTCAATGGGTGTCATTTCCTGTAATAGAAACAAATGTGGAATTAATTAGAAACAGATAACTAATGTGTACCCCAAAAAACAAAATATAGAAAAACCATTCTGATAAAAATAACATAAAGAAATAGAAGATTTATGGTTGTTTAAAGATAAGTACTAGGATACACACTCTGAATGATGTAGGTGAAACATGTGGGTGATAACACGACTGTATGATTCTATATATTTCCCACCACAACTTCGGGTTCACAATCAACTCTGACAATTGAGCTATTGGAGTCATCATAAGTAATAAACAGATTGATTCCAATTGCAGTAGGGATAGTGTCAACTTCATCATCACCATCATCAAAAACATTTTTGGTATTTACTTCAATAATTACACCGAATTTAGGATAACGAGGATCTTTGAAATAAAAAACTTGTTTCACCATTGATGCCAATACATATGGTTCATCAGTGTCAAGAGTACGAGTCATGTCAATAACTCGAAATCCACAATCATCAATAAAGGTGCCTTACCTCATCATTGAATCAAACCATTTAAATTTCATCATCGTGACTCAACCATGTAAGTAATAATCCAAAATTATTATTTTCTCCATGACTCCATAATAAGCTTCATTTTCGGAACGGGGTCTATTATCCGATGAACTAGCATAACAGTCTGTTGTGGTAGTTAGCATAACACCATCATGTTGTGTTCTCATGTTTCTTTCTTGTTCAGTGATAATAAATTTGTATCCATTGATCACAAGTGATTTACAAGCACGGACCATGGTATTAAGACCAAAATCCAAAGCTCTTATTTCCTCATAAATAGTGTCTGTAGGCAAACTCGATAGCTAAAATATAAACAAATAGTAAAATTAATTAAATATTATTTTTATTTAGTTATTATAGAAATAGTTTTACCTTCAATTTCAACCAAGAAGAAAACCCTTTGCTATGAAAAGTTTGTTTCCTTCTAAAAGATAAAGAATGATGCTTTCTATATATCAATTACTTATGTTCCCTATAGATAAAAATAATAATAGTTTAACAAATATTTAAAATTACAAGAGATAAGATAAGAGATACATTTACAATTTACTTACTTGATATACTCATCGAACAAATCACAATTGAACAACACTATGCGATGTGCCATCTCTCGCTCTTCAAGTATTAATGTCATCAATGTATATGATCCCAAAATTCCTCCTGTCTGAAGAAGTGATGGAAAAATGGGTTCAATTTTCTCATAATGTTCTTCTTAATTTCTCATTGGTCTGTTTATTCTGGTAGTAAGATCAGACAAATACATTGAGCATAAATCCATACATTCTTGAGCCAAGTAACCGTTCACAATAGAACCTTTGAGATAATTCTTATTCTGAACATATGATTTCAATGTGTACATGTTTCTTTCAGTTGGATACATCCAACAGAAAGCAACAGGTCCTCCAAGAAGTATTTCAGTCGGAATATGGATAGTCAGATGCAACATGCATGTAAAAAATGATGGAGGGAATATTTTCTCTAACTCGCAAAAAATTAATGGTGTCTCTGCCAACAGTTTTTGTAAGAAGGATTTGGACAACTTCTTAGCACAACGATATCTAAACAAATAGCACAACCGAATAACTGAGACTCTTACATTATTGTAAAAGAGATGACGAATTATTATTGGAATCAACTCATGCAAAAGGACATGATAATCATGAGTCTTCAAAGATTTCAACTTCAAGTATTTTCTGTTGACCTGTTTTGATATATTGATTGAATAGCCATCAGGAACTTTCATAATCTCTAGCACTTCCAGAAATTGATTTTTTCAGTAGGTGTCATCACATAAGAAGAACATGGAACTTTCCATTTATTTTCACTGATACAGACAGGATACAATTCTGGTCTGATCCACCAATCTACCAAGTCACGCTGAGATAGTAAATCATCTTTTGTCTTCCCCTTGACATTTAGAAGAATCGAAAGCAACATTTCACATATATTCTTTTCAATGTGCATTACATCTAAGCAATGACGTAACAATTTGGTTGACCAATATGAAAACTCAAAGAATATACTCTTCTTCTTCCAATTGTAACAGGTATCATTGGAAACATTTTTCCTCTTTCTAGATTTCATTACACCCTTCCCAAATGAATAACTGAAATCTTTCAATTCATTAAGCACATCAGTTCTAGACATACACTGAGGTGGATCGTCAGTCTCCATGGTATTGTCAAATCTTAGATGACTGTTTCTATATGGATGGTTCATTGGAAATAATCGTCGATGTCCCATAAAACTAAATATATGATGATATTTCAGTCTTCTTGATCACGTATTCTTCATACAAATAGGACATGACAATTTTCCTTTTGTGCTCCATCCAGACATCATTGCATAAGCAGAAAAATCATTGATCATCCACATAAGCGCAACACGCATCTGAAATATGTCTTTCGAACATGCATCGTATGTGGGCACACCCACATCGCAAAGAAGTTTCAAATCTTTTATTAAAGGTTGCATGTATACATCTATATCATTTCCAGGATCAGAAGGGAAAGATATCAGTATACTCAAGAAAGTGTAAGGTTTTTTCATACACAACCATGGAGGAAGGTTATAAATGTGTATGAAAATTGGCCATGTTCTGTGCGAAGTAAGCATCTAACCAAATGGATTAAAACCGTCACATGAAAGACCCAGTCTCACATTATGCACATCAGCTACAAATTCAGTATATCGAGCATCAAATATCTGCCATTAAAATCCATCTGCAGGGTGAACCAACTCTTCATTATTATTTTTCCTCTCGGTGTCATGCCATCACATTTTTACTGATATTTCATCAGACATGAAAAGGTTCTGTAATCTGGGGATCAATGGAAAGTGCCGCATTACTTTTTTTGGCACATGAGATGGCGTTTCATCATCTTTTGGCTTCCATTGGGAGGTTCCACATTTGATACAATCATTTCTTTCAGCAGTTTCCTCCCAAAATAAGCTGCAATCATTCGGGAAAGCATGAGTTTTTTTTGAGAATCCAAGTTTATCAACTAACTTCCATTCCATATAGTGGTTTGATGGAATATCTGCATCATCTAGAAGTAATTCCTTCAAGAAGGTAAGAATGTAATTGATTTCAGTATTTGAAATCCCATACATAGTTTTCCCACAAAACAATCAGATTAAAAATTCCAACTTTTTCATTTTACCACATTGCCGATATACTGGAGTCATCACAACATCATTCAATTTTTTCACCCTATCAACATCATCATTTTCATTGGACGCATCATGTGTTCTTATATCGAAATCTTGTTGGCTGGACATCCTTTCCTTCACATGATGCCGAATAAATGGGAACCAATCATATATCAAACTCTCCAATTCAGTCCTATCATTTGGATCATCAACATTTTGAGATTCCATTTTCTCTCCATTGTGATACCACACATAATAGTTTGTTTGGAAACCATATTTGGTTATATGAGAGCTAACTACTTCACGACTCAACCAAGGTCTTCCAACACAATTAGAACATGGGTAGTGTATACAACCACTATCCGAAGCCTTTTCAAATGCAAAATCTAAAAAGCTGTTCAAATTATTTTGAAAATTGGTTGAAATCCGATCAGTTTCGTACATCCAACTTCTATCCATTCTGTAAAAAAATTGCAATAAGTCATTTCAAAGCAATTCAATAATATTGAATTTCAATCAAAAAAATATTTAGGTAAATGACAATTGTTTACTTTATATAAAATCATAACTGACACATTACTCTATATGAGAATCATATTAAGAAACACAACAAAATATAGTGTATATAAGAAAATAAGATACAGAATTTCTAATGCCAATATTCAAGGATTACCCAGTAAGATATTGGAAGTGGATCAAGGAATACATAATCCTTAAGGGTCTTGTTGGGAGTACATGAGTTTTATACTTTAACTTCTTCAGGGAGATTAGGATGAGGAGTAGGATGAGGATCACATCAAAAGTATTTATGGCCTCATCAAGTTTCACCTTAACCATGGATTAAAGGATCCTAGGGCCATAGATCATAGGTTGGTAGGGTGTATTCATTGAATCATGTCCCAATTGATTTTGGAGAGGGACCTTCAATATTTATAGGTATGGATTTGATTAGAAACACCTATAAAAAGGATATCCAGGAATTGTGACGTCCCAAACCAGGATGCCACTCATTAGTAACCCAAACCCAGATGGCCACATGGCCTCAAGAACATCTACAAAAATTACAAATGTTATTAACTAATAGTGAGAGAATTTACTGTGTCTGGGAGAGACTATTCCCTCATTACCTAAGTTGCACAATTTTAATATTATCAGTTAAAAAGTGGAAGAAAGATAACAATGGGAAAATATTGGAAATGGATGAAAATAACCAAATCAATAATACCAACTAATAACAGAATCATAAACCGAATGATGGTAATGTATGTCATGTATCAAGAAGAAAAATATAGTTACAACTAGTAGTAAGTAGTACTATACAAGAGGCTCAATAAATTCTAAAATTTGACCTAGCTTCTTGAGCTACAACCCAATCATCTGCTACATGCTCCATACTATGTCATGTGAGTAGTCATGCATCTGTAAAATGGTGATTCCCCTTATCTAAACATATAATCATGTAGTTTATCTGGGTACCCAATGGCATCTCAAACAATGTGTGAGATACAATTCATGTAGTTGACCACCGAGAGGTCTATAACTATCCAATCTATTTATATAACATTTTAATATAATGATATGATAATTAAAGTGACAACTAAAAAATATAAAAGGGTTTTATGTGGTTCTAGATAAAAAATATAAAAGGGTTTTCTAGGTTAAATCAAAATAGAAAAAAATATATACACATCAAAATCAAAACTTAAAACTAAAATATTAGATAGATAACAATGAAAATAAGTTACCGATTAAGAAAATACCTAATTTGGGATAGTTCAGATGAAGATTCAGCAACTTGGATGGGGGAAGCTGAGATTCCAACCGTTTGGATGGAGGAATCGAGATGAACCCGAGAGAGGTGATGTCCGAATGGGGGAGAGGTGCTCTAATTGTGGGGGAGAGGTGTCGTCCGAATAGGGGAGAGGTGTTGGATCGCGGGGGAGAGGTGAATTAGGGTTTTGTTCGAATGGGGGAGAGGGGAAGGGCCGCTCGGGGATATTGGGGCAAACCTTTGGTAAAGGTACCCTTTACCAATGGTTTTCAAGAACCCTTGGTAAAGGGGGGGAATTTAGACCCCTTCACCAACGGTTCACTAGAACCATTGGTAAAGGGGTGAATTTAGCCAGTTTTACCAATGATTTAAGAAACTAATTGGTAAAAATCTTATACAGCAATAGTTTAAGCAAACCGTTGGTATATAAGTGTTGGTAAAAACCCCTATTCTAGTAGTGAATACCCAACTCAAATGATCTTTTAGCCCGAAGTTGTCATATTTTTTATCATCTAGGGCCTCTAAGGAAGACTGTTTAAAATATAAAAAATATATTTAATTGTAAATTTCGTATAAATATTTGAAATATAAATAAAAAACTTATAATATTTTCTTTTGTTTGTGCATTTACTTCACTTCCATCCTTTTTCTTCCCACTCGAGAAAAATAATTTTAATCGAGGTACACGACATTCGATGCCCAATATAGCTTTCTGAAAATGACATTTATTATTGTCACATACATGACTTATTTGAAAGTTAAATTTCATTTAATTTCCATTCATTCTTGGTTTTGGGGGTTTCCTGAACTTTTATGGAGGAATGGGTGAGTTTTCATGAATTGGGCCAAACCGTGAGCCCAATTCCAGATTTAAAAATAAATTTTGATTCCTTTATAATTCCTTCATTTTTCAATATTTTTCATCCATTCCAATTCCTAATTGTCATAAATTGACCTATTAACACCAAAATATTAATTTTTACCATTTAGGAATCTATAATCATGGTGGATATGGGTTTTTATTTAAGGGATTGGGCCTTCCCGAAATCTCATTTCCTGCATTAAAAATAGTTTTTAATTCCTTAATATCTCCTTCAATATTTATGTTTTTTCAGTGATTCCAACTCTCCCATGAGACCACATACCCAAGGCGATACTCCCATCCTCTCCTCACCCTCTTTGGAGCTCGGTTACAGCGCAAATTTGGATGAAATTTCTCTGAATTTCTCAAATATCCCAGATTTGAATATGAAAATTGATTATTTCATAACTTCTTTATTTATCACTATTATTCCCTAATTCCAGTTCCTAAATGATATATTCAACCTTTTTAGAATCTCCCTTGAATGGTTGGCAGTTTGGAAATTCAGATACTGGTGTATTTGGGGTGATTTCTTCAATATTTTTCAAGGTATGCGATTCCTTCTTGGTTTCTTCCTTTTCCCTTAGGGTTTCCTCCCTCTTTCATTATGTTCTAAAATGTATAGAAGTTAGAGTTCGAACCTAGGGTTTGATTTGGTGTCTTTTTGGTCAAATATTGTGGTCTAGGGCTGGATTTATCTTCCTTGTGGTGCGACGGTGGTGTGGTTGATGTTTCGCACTATGTTTTGAGGGATTCAACACTTTAGGTAGGTGATTCCATGGGTAACCATTTCTTGATGAGTTAGTTTGATTGTTTTAATTATTTTTCATGTTACTAATATGATGTATGTGGTGAAAAAACAATTTTTGGTGTATTTGGTTAAGCATTTAATTTTATAGTTTCATTTTTGTTTGAAGTGTGTATTTTTCAAATGTAACTCATGTGTTATCTCTTGCGGTAGTTTTATCAAATATGAAAGGGATTTATTAGTTGTTGAAAGGGGCAAGAAATTCAGTTTTGGTAATGTTTTAGAGTCATGTGGGCCTAAAAAGGGGGTTTTTATGGGTGTTATGTGTAAAAACTTGTTTTACTCTTTGAAAGTGTTTATAAAAATGTGTGTTTTTCATGTGCATTTTAGTGGCATTATTTGAAGTAATTTTATGGCACATGAGAGTGGATTAATAAATGTTTAAAGGGATTAAAATTCTTCTTTGGTAGGTTCTTGGTGTGATTTTGGCCTTGATATAGGGTTTTGGAATGTTTTTTTTGTGCAAAACATAGTTACACCCCTTGGGGTTGTTTTGTGAAAATTGTAAATGTTTTATTTGGTTAAAAAAAAGTGGGTAAAGGGTGCATATGTACTGTTTGGGTAAGTGTGTTCCCCAAATATGGGTTTTTGAAAGGTAAAGTGGTGATTTGAGATGTCAAACATTTATTTAGAATGTTTTATAATTTGCTGAAATGTTTTACTAAATGGTGTTGTGGGTGCGAAATGTGGTTGTGGGATTCTTCATGTAGGTTTATTGACAAACTAAATTTTGAAGGTGAGAAGGGTATAATGGGATATGTGTGTGGGATTTTATGTGAGTTTTAATATCTTGGAATGGTTTTATAATATTCTTTAAAGGATTTTTGATGTCTTAAAGAAATGTGAAAAGTGTTGTGGGCTATTTTGGTGTGAGTATGATTTCAAAACACATTTGAACGAAAAGTGGATTTTGTGACATGTGTGATGAACATGTGGGCTGTTTAGTGAAAGTGTGATGTGGAAGTAATATTTTCATGTGAAAATTATATTTATTTTCTTTTCAAACTTGTTTGATCACAAGAGGGAAACCCGCGTATCTAGGTGGATGGACGTGTACTAGTATGCTAGTGATCCCGTGGGGTTTGGCCTCAGTTTCACTTAGAAAGATTGACGCTTACAACACTAACTAAACTATGATGATGATGAATGGGGAATACTAGGTCATAGGTATGTTCCCTACTAGTGGATCATGTATGAGAACAGATATTGCGATGGTTACTCTCACTGAGATATGAGGTACCTGGGACCCACAACGAGCTAGTTCCTAGTGGTTATTTCTCATTGCTTGTGCTCACTAGATATTTTATGCTTACCGTTGGCATACAATATGAGTGGCTGGAAAATTCAGTAGTTTTGGTATTTTTTTAAAAGTGTTTATTCTTTAAATTAGCCCACCTGAAAACTGTTTTTATTTAATGTTGCATCTTTTAGAAATTGTAACTAGCATTTCATGTTTTTGAAAACTTCGATGATTTTCATCTTTAAATGTTTATCACATGGAATCTATTAGTGGTGGTATCCTACTGATCTTTGGATCACACCCTAATTACACCCTTGGGTGTAAGTATATTTGGTTATTTTTGTTGTCGTGGGTTTGGGAACAACTTTTGTGCCAACAGTTCGGGGTTTTTTTATCGGTCATTCGTGATGCGGTGGTGTGGAGATGACTTGAGGGTGGTGCCTCTTCCCATGTGGAGGTTCTTAGGATGTCCTTATTTGGTTTTTTACCTTTTTAATGGTCTTTAAACATTGATTTAAATTGTGTAATTCATTTCTGAATTTTAGTAAAAGATATTTTGGTTTGAAAAATCCAGATTTGTTTTCTTAGGTTTGTTTGTTGTCTTAAGTTTATAAACTCGGGTAAATCATTCCCAACTTTCAGTTTATGATAACTGGGAACTTGTGCCAGCCCATGGATATCGGTAAGACCCTTCGGGCCTTGCCACAGACTGGGTCGGGTGCCGGTTTTGAAGGCGACCAGATTCGGTTCGTGACAAAATGATATCAAAGGAGGTTCTGGTTAACTCTTTGGGTCACGCTATTTAGGGAACAGTCAGGATAGTCTGGAGTTTGGATTGTTGGGACTTGGTATTTCGGTTATGGGTAGTGTGCCTGATCACCACACCTCATGATGGGATTCGAGTCACCAGGGGAAGTCAGGATTCATCTAAGTCTTTTGGTTTTCTTGGTTTGACGATGATCTGGGGAAATAAAAAGAGAGTTGGGATAATGGTCTCAGTGAGCTCGTAGGGCCTGTAAATCCATGTGGAGCTGAGGATATTGCCCTAGAATACTCTATGTGATGGTTAAGTTATTGGCGTATGTCCACCAAACATATGTCCAAGTCACCCACCGAAACTAGTTTCCTCTCTCATTGTCTTGTGTTCTTTAGTTTTGAAATCTTGGAACTTTGGTTTTAAAGTGACTTGGTTTTAAGAAGTGTAAAGTTTTTGTGAAATGATTATCTAATAAAGAGGGAATGGTTAGATTTTTGAAAATGGAGAACTTAATTTTCAGAATTTTATTGGAATAGAAAATGGTGTGTTTGCACCTCTTTTGAAAGCATGAACTATGTCAAGGTTGGTTTTGAAAAAGTGTTTCCAATAGAGTTTTCTAAACTATTGAAAGGTGTTTAATGGGATGAGATGTTCTGAAATTTATGTGAATAACTTGAAATTAAGTTTTCATTGGAATGATTGTGCCTTTTTGAAAAGATTTTTTTAATGCGGTAATTTGGGTTCGATTTCATGGTTAGCGGTCTTGAGAGAAAGGAAGTATTGGTTGATTGTTTTGGTTTTGAAAAGTGGAATGAGTCTTTGTATTAACCTTTGGTATTTTCATGAGCGACCACATGCATGGGGTTATATGGGATGATGGATGGTTAATGGCATGACTGGATGTGTAACATCCCTGGTAAATAAAGAAATAATACATTCTCTTTTTTATTAATATTTGTGAATTAAATATTAATTTTACTTTAAAGGGGTTTCTATGTTCGATAGCGTACCTGATATGCAACAATGAGTTTCTTTGAAATATTACGTTGCACACTAAAAATATAATATTATTATTTTAAATGGTAGTTAACTCCTATTCGTTGTATTGGCATGAATGAACAAAACTAACTACAATATGATTATACGTGTTTGTTAAATGTATTTACATTTATCCAATAAAAGTTAGAGGCTTAAAATGTGAATGAATCTAATTTTAAGCATAATTTACATTAAAAGGTTGATTTACCGCCTTTTAATGGAGAACCCTCTTTAAATATAGTTTTGGTCACTTTAATACATTCTATTTGACCAAATAAAATCCTTCCTTAGAATGAGGTCATCAAAATTTACTTTGTGTAAATTTTTGGTATTTTTCTGAAAAAGTTCATTTTTAATGAATAGTGAAAAATACTGTATTTTAATTCAAAAGTGACTTTTAATCTAATTTATTTATACAGTTTTATTATCATTTTAATTGTTTTTAAAGTTTAATTATAATATATTTTTACCATTTAATCCAATATTGGTCATTGGAATTAATTTCACTTTGAAATTGGACATAAACAAGTGTCAATTTTTTGATAGTTATTGTTTCTTAAAAACTCGCAATTTGTTTTAACGAGAATTATTTATAAATTAATTAATTCCACTTCTATGTTTTAAATTTGTTAAAATAAACATCATTTTTGAATCCGTAATATCAAATATATCTTAGGCTGAATTTTTGGTATTTTTCTGAAAAACTTCAATTTTTTGAACAATAGTGAAACCACATAGTAGTAGTTAAAAAAACTAATTTTTTCATTTAAATGAAATTTTACTACTTCTGTGAATTGAATTTATAAAATTTGACATACATGGTTGTTATTATTAAGTAAAATATGGTTCAATAAGATGAAAATAATTTTTGGTGTATAATAACTTTTGACTTTTATTTACTGCGGTTAAAGGTAAATAGGGTAATTCAAGGTAAAAAGAATATTATAATAATTAAAAATTACCTTAAAACTTATCATAACCTTATTGTATGAGTAATTACCGACCATGGACATCCTTGGGTCTATTTTTGGGACCCCATGGAGCCACTTAAGAATGATAATGACACTTTAGATTAATTAATTTAAAGTAAAAGAAAAAATGGCATAAACAAAAACAAATTAGTAAATTAATTTTTATATGGTGTTATATAATCTATATTTTAGAATATAAATATTAATTGGAAATATAAAAATATTTCCTACATCATAGTATTTTTTTTATAATTTTTAGGCATCAAATAAATTAAATTATTTATGACATAATAATGATGCAGTATTTACCTCATTAATAAATGATTTAAAAAAATAAGATTATAATGATTAAAATATTATTCAAAACCGGTCCAATTCCTATTGGATGATATTATTTCGACTATGAGTCATATTATCTTCTACTTTAATGATTTTTGGACCTTTAGAAACCGAATATCATTGTATAATAAAATAATATTTTCACACTTTCCTAAAGAGCCCCTCCTCCCCCTTATAAAAGGAGACCATTTCTAACCAATTCCTCATACCTCTAAAGCCTTTTGGATCCTCCAAACTATTCCCAATTAATCTCACTACATCCCTCTCTTCCACCTAGAAGCCTTACCTTAGGAAGAAGACACTTCAGGAATTCTTTTTGGTTCAAACCAAAGGAAGTTACCCAAATTAAAGGTAACAGTTTCTCTTAACTTCTTTTCTTTTCTTTTACTTCTCCAACCCATAAACTCTTTTTATTATTTTATTTTATAAAAAAAATTATCCTAAATATACAATTATTTTTTTATGATAATTATTTGAACTATACTTACACACACCTCCATCTAATGGGTGAAGAACATAATGTTTCTGTGGATGGCAAAGTAATACCTCACAAAACGATGATTGTTAAATTATCTCCTACCGCCTCTCATGGTGGAAATTATGATGACACTATATTTATATATGATATATATTATGTTTATTTTTTCATTATTCTTCTGTATTTTCCATTTATATCATACCTTTATGGTTTCCATTATGGGTAAACGTGATAATTTCATTTGAGGAAGTGCGGACTACCGCCCCCTCAAAGTGATATGAATCGTTAATGCCTTATGTGGGACATATAAAGGATGTAGTTAATGATATTATATATTATATTATACTGTAATTATAATATAAATATGTATCATTATGTTTTAATTCTATTAAAATAATAAATAGAAATGAAAGTGGCGTTCATGCGTACGTACGGCTTACCGTCTCCATGAACAGTGCATTTCATTTCTTACCTACAAATGTTTTGTACTATTATAAATACATATATATACTGAATATATATGATATATATGATATCAAAATCATGAATATCATTCTGGATATAATGAACCTTTGACCACATGAACAACGTGTAATTATAAGAAGTCCATTTTTTACTCAAGTACCGAATATCGACAAAATAAACGTTATTAACTTAAATAATTACATAATGTTTATAACATGGTAAGAAGTGATATAAAATGAATAATAAACTTCAAAAAAGGTTCTTAATCAAGTAGAAATTAATTTTAGTTTATTATTCAGGAGATTAAATAATGATCGAGTCAAGTCAGACACGAGGTAAGGGACTTCGTCTCAATCTCATTTCATTGAGGCATATTTTCATTTATACACAACTTTCTTTTATACAGTGTATAAACACCTTTGAATTTTACTTTTATTCAAAAGGAATCTTTTTTCTACAAATCATTTTACTAAATGACAAAAAGAATGTTCCTTTTTAACGTAAGCAGTGATAACGACTTTTTCCGCCGCTGTGAGTATTATTTGATCTTTGGCTTCCTCAACAAGTCGTAATGTTTTTTAAAAGAAAATAAATACCATATACTCTTTTACGTATTTTGGTATTGAAAATGGTTTTGATAAAAGATTCCTTTATGTCAATATGTTTAAACTATATTTTGTGATTTAAATGGGGAAATGTTATCATTCCTTTAAATTGTTTTTATATGTTATGATTTTGTAATGGTACTTGGACATTTGACGGGTGGTTACGTGATAAACCAAATGACGGGTGGTGTCGTGAACACTAGGATGGGTGGTTACGTTATAACCTCCAATGCATTGGGTATGGAAGTCGGCCGTATGGCTATTCCATTTAGTGATATGTGTGGAAGTCGACCATATGGTTATTCCATTTAAGTTTGTTTATGTCCCAAGTTACCTTTATATGTTATGTGTTCTTTATATGGGTTTTATGGTAATATTTGTTACAAAAGGGTAAGTAGTGATCTTTTATTCAATTAAGAGTATTTATTACTTCATAAATGTGAAAATAATTACTTATGTTAAAGTATTCATGGTTTAATTGTTATTTTAAAAAACTTATAGTTTTCCTTCTTTGTGTATCCCTTACTGAGCTTTTTATGCTCATCCCAAGTTTTTTAAAATATTTTTCACAGGACATAATGTGGAATAGAGTCAAGGATGGGATCAAGGAAAAGTCATGTTGTCTAAAACATGGAACTAGACATGACTCTTTTTTTCAAGAGTTTTTATTTTATGAAAAAAATGGAAACTGAGTACAAGTGTCTACTTTTTAATATTTTGAGATGTAATAGTTATGTCCTAATTCTCTAAAAATCTAAATCTGAAAAGATCCTCAATGTGAATTATTCATTTAATTCAATATTATGTATGTTTTAAGGTCAGGTCCTTGTAGTTGGTATCATAGGCCGATTTAGATAACTTTAGGAGTTAGAGTATTGTTAAACTAATATCCATAAATTAATTTATGTTAATATTGGAATGATATAGAATTTACAGATTACCAAGTTGCTTCGCCTAAGATATTTCTATGTTGAGAATGATTTTTCGTAGAGAAAACAGGGCAGTTGTGATGGGAAGTCATACAGAGGGAAATGACCTTCCAAATCAGTATCCAGAGATGGTCAGAATCAAAATTGAACAGTTTGTTGCAGTGATGGCTCAGTTGACTGAGGTGATAAGTTTATGGTTGTGTTTATTGATAATATTTTGGTTTATTCTAAAAGTAAAGAGGAGCATGAAAGTCATTTAAGGGTCATATTTCAATCCTTAAAAGAAAAGAAACTGTATGGAAACTTCAACATGTGTGAGTTTTGGTTACAACAAATTTTATTTCTTGGTCACATTATTTCAAAAAATGGCATAACTGTTGATCCTTCTAAAACAAAAGTTGTTGAAGAATAGCCAAGACCACAAATATAACCGATATCCGTAGTGTTCTTGGTTTGATAGGTTATTACCGGAGGTTTTTTGAACATTTTTCACGATTATCTAGTACAATGACTAAGTTAACTCGAAAAGGTGTTAAGTTCATCTGGATAAGAGAATATGATGATTGTTTTCGGGAATTGAAAAGAATATTGGTGAATGCTTCATTTTTGGCACTGCCTTCCAGAGGTGGTGAATTTGTTGTCTAAAGTGACACTTCTTTAAAAGGACTTGGTTGTGTCCTTATACAGAATGATCAGGTAATTTCTTATGTTTCACGTCAATTGAAACCACGTGAGTTAAATTACCCTACACATGATTTGGAATTATCTACTGTTGTTTTTGCTTTAAAAATTTGGAGGCATAATTTTCATGGAGTAAAATGTGAAATATATACTGATCACAAAAGTTTAAATTATATATTCACTCAAAAATAATTGAACATGAGACAGTGGAGATGATTGGAATTAATCAAGGATTATGATTGCATGATCCATTGCCATTTGGGAAAAGAAAATAAAGTGGATGATGCTTTGAGTCGAAAAAGTAATGTCTCATTAACCATGCTATGTTTGGAATAAGATCCTTTGGTTTTTGATTTGATGAACTTTGGGATAGAATTTGTTGGTGCAGAAAATTCTTCGGTTTTGTTTCAGGTGTCAATGAGATAATCTCTATCAAACAGAATTAAGCAAGCACAGAAGGAAGATAGTGAGTTACAGAAAAAGGTAGAGTTAGTTTAGAAGGGTAAGTTGCCTGAATTTAACATTGATAATGATTGTGTTTTGATATTTGGAAAGAGATTATGTGTGCCTTGTGATTCACAGCTGAAGAATGAGTTGTTATGTGAAGATCATAGTTCTCCGTTTTCAGTTTATCCTGGTAGTACTAAAATGTATAGAGATCTTTGATAGTATTACTGGTGGGATGGAATGAAAAGAGATATTGTTGATTTTACTGTGAAGTGTTTGAATTGTCAGCAGGTTAAGGCAGAGGGACAGTTACTGAAGGGGATTCTTCAGCCTTTACCAGTGCCAGAGTGGAAATGGGAAAATATATCCATGGACTTCGTTGTGGGATTACCAAAAACATCTTTAGGTAATAATGCAATCTGGGTTATTGTTAATTGATTGACTAAATCTGCTCATTTCCTTCCTATTTGAGATATATTGTCTCTAGATCAACTTTCTTGGTTGTATGTTAAAGAGATAGTCAGGTTGCATGGAGTTCCACTCTCTATTGTATCTGATTGTGATCCCAGGTTTACTACTAACTTTTGGAAAGGCCTTCAGAAGTCATTGGGTACTGAATTAAATTTTAGTACAACTTTTCATCCTCAATCAGATGGGCAGTCAGAACGAACAATTCAGACCTTGGAGGATATGCTATGTGCTTGCTTGATGGATTATCAGGGAAGTTGGGACCAACATCTCTCTTTGGTTGAATTTTCATATAATAACAGTTTTCATTACAGTATACAGATGGCTCCATTTGAGGCATTATATGGAAAGCATTGTCGAACTCCAGCTTTTTGGGATGAAGTAGGTGAAAGGAAGCTGATGGGACCAAAATTGGTAGAAGAGATGATAGAGAAAGTTTAGTTGATTCAGAAGCACATGAGAACAGCTCAGAGCCTACAGAAAAGTTATGCGGATAACTGGATGAAGGATATTTCTTTTGAGGTAGGTGATCATATCTTTCTCAAAGTTTCTCCATGGAAAAGTGTGATGCATTTTGGTAAGAATGGAAATTTGAGTCTAAGGTTCATTGGACCTTATGAAATTCTAGAGAAAGTTGGATCAGTTGCATACAGAGTGGCTTTACCTCCAAGTTTATACCAGGTACACAATTTTTTTCATGTTTCGATGTTGAGAAAGTATATTCCAAATCCATCTCATGTTTTGATCCCAGAGGTAGTTCAGTTGGAAGAAAATATCTCTTATGAAGAAAAACTAGTTCAGATTCTTTAATGTAGAAAAAAAGTGTTGTGGAATAAGGTAATTCACCATGTAAAGGTTTTTTTGAAAAACCATATGATTGAATAGGCAACGTGGGAATCTGAAAATGCTATGAGGGATAAAAACCTCCACTTATTTTGAGAAGTAAATAAAAATTGTGAGGGAAAAATTTCCAAAAGGGGGGAAGGATGTAACATCCCGGGTAAATAAAGAAATAATACATTCTCATTTTTATTAATATTTGTGAATTAAATATTAATTTTACTTTAAAGGGGTTTCTATGTTTGATAGCGTACCCGATACGCAACAACGGGTTTCTTTGATATCTTAGGTTGCACACTAATAATAAAATATTATTATTTTAAATGGTAGTTAACTCCTAGCCGTTGTATTGGTGGTAATGAACAAAACTAACTACAATATGATTATACATGTTTGTTAAATGTATTTACATTTATCCAATAAAATTTTAAGGCTTAAAATGTGAATGAATCTAATTTTAAGCATAATTTACATTAAAAGGTCGATTTACCACCTTTTAATAGAGAACCCTCTTTAAATATAGTTTTGGTCACTTTAATACATTCTATTTGACCAAATAAAATCCTTCTTTAGAATGGGGACATCAAAATTTACTTTGTGAAAATTTTTGGTATTTTTCTGATAAAGTTCATTTTTTAATGAATAGTGAAAAATACTGTATTTTATTCGAAAGTGTCTTTTAATCTAATTTATTTATATGGTTATATTATCTTTTTAATTGATTTTAAAGTATAATTAGAATATATTTTTCCCATTTAATCCAATATTGGTCATTTTAATTAATTTCACTTTGAAATTGGACATAAACAAGTGTCAATCTTTTGATAGTTATTGTTTCTTAAAAACACGCTATTAGTTTTAACAAAGAGAATTAATTTTAAATTAATTAATGCCACTTATATGTTTTTAATTTGTTAAAATAGACATCATTTTTGAGTTTGTAATATCAAATATATATTAGGCTTAATTTTTGGTACTTTTCGGAAAAAACTTCAATTTTTAATGAATAGTGAAACCACTTAGCAGTAGTTAAAAAAACTGACTTTTTCATTTAAATGAAATTTTACCGCTTCTGTGAATTGAATTTCAAAAATCTGACGTACATGGTTGTTATTAGTAAGTAAAATGTGGTTCAATAAGATGAAAATAATTTTTGGTGAATAGTAACTTTTGACTTCTATTTACCGCGGTTAAAGGTAAATAGGGTAATTCAAGGTAAAAAGAATATTATAATAATTCAAAATTACCTTAACACTTATCCTAACCTTATTGGATGAGTAATGGCCGACCATAGGCATCCTTGGTTCTATTTTGGGACCCCATGGAGCCACTTATGAATGATAATGACACTTTAGATTAATTAATTTAAAGTAAAGGCAAAAATGACATAAACAAAAATCTTTTAGTAAATTAATTTTTATATGGTGTTATATAAGCTATCTTTTAGACTATAAATATTCATTGGAAATATAAAAATATTTCCTACATCATAGTAGTTTTTTTATAATTTTTAGACATCAAATAAATTAAATTATTTATGACATAATAATGATGCAGTATTTACCTCATTAATAAATGATTTAAATAAATAAGATTATAATGATTAAAATATTATCCAAAACCTGTCCAATTCCTATTAGATGATATTATTTCGACTTTGAGTCATCTTATCTTTGGCTTTAATGATTTTTGGACCTTTAGAAACTAAATATCATTTTATAATAAAATAATATTTTCACACTTTCCTAAAGAGCCCCCCCCCTTATAAAAGGAGACCATTTCTAACCAATTTATCACACCTCTCAAGCCTTTTGGATCATCCAAACTCTGACCAATTAAGCTCCCTACATCCCTCTCTTCCAACTAGAATCCTTACCTTAAGTAGAAGGCACTTCAAGAATTCCTTTTGGTTCAAAACAAAGGAAGTTACCCAAATTAAAGGTAACAGTTTCCCTTAACTTCTTTTCTTTTATTTTACTTCTCCAACCCCTAAAATCTTTTTATTATTTTATTTTATAACAACAATAGTATCCTCGATATACTAGGATGTTTTTATGATAAGTATTCGAACTACACTTACACACACCTCCATCTAATGGGGGAAGAACATAATGTTTCTGTGGATGGAAAACTAACGTCTCACGAAACGATGATTGTTAAATTACCTCCTATCGCCTCTCATGGTGGCCATTATGATGGAACTGTATTTATATATGATATATATTATTTTTATGTTTTCATTATTCTTCTGTATTTTCCATTTATATCATAACTTTATGGTTTCCATTATGGGTAAACGCGATAATTTCATTTGAGGAAGTGCGGACTACCGCCCCCTCAAAGTGATATGACTCATTAATGCCTTATGTGGGATGTATAAAGGATGTATTTAATGATATTATATATGATATTATACTATAATTATAATATAACTATGTATCATTATGTTTTAATTCCATTAAAATAAGAAATAGAAATGAAATTTGCATTCATGCGTACGTACGGCTTACAGTCTCCATGAACGGTGCATTTCATTTATTACCTAAAAATGGTATGTACAATTATAAATAAATATATATACTCAATATATATGATATATATGATATCCAAATCATTAATATCATTCTGGATATAATGAACCTTTGACCACATTAACAACATGTAATTATAAGAAGTCCATTTTTTACTCAAGTACCAAATATCGACAAAACGAACGTGATTAACTTAAATAATTACATAATGTTTATAACATGGTAATAAGTGATATAAAAGGAATAATAAACTTCAAAAAAGGTTCTTAAGAAAGTAGAAATTAACTTTAGTTTATTATTCAGGAGATTAAAGAATGATCAAGTCAAGTCGGACACGAGGTAAGGGACTTCGTCTCATTCTCCTTTCATTGAGGCATATTTTCATTTATACACAACTTTCTTTTATATGGTGTATAAAACCCTTTGAATTTTAATTTTATTCAAAAGGAATATTTTTTCTACAAATCTTTTTACTAAATGACAAAAAGAATGTTCCTTTTAATGTAAGCGGTGACAACGACTTTTTCTGCCGCCGTGAGTATTATTTGATCTTTGGCTTCCTCAACAAGCCGTAATTTTTTTTAAAAGAAAATAAATACCATGTACTCTTTTACATATTTTGGTATTGAAAATGGTTTTGATAAAGGATTATTTTTTGTCAATATATTTAAATGATATTTTGTGATTGAAATGTGGAAATATTATCATTCCTTTAAATTGTTTTTATGTGTTATGATTTTATAATGGTACTTGGACATTTGACGGGTGGTTATGTGATAAACCAAATGACGGGTGGTGCCGTGAACACCAGGATGGGTGGTTACGTTATAACCTTCAATGAATTGGGTATTGAATTCGGCCGTATGGCTATTCCATTTAGTGATATGTGTGGAAGTCAACCATATGGTTATTCCATTTAAGTATGTTTATATCCCAAGTTACCTTTATATGTTATGTGTTCTTTATATGGGTTTTATGGTAATCTTTGTTACAAAAGGTTAAGTAGTGATCTTTTATTCAGTGAAGATTATTTACTACTTCATAAAGGTGAAAAGAATTACTTATGTTAAATTATTCATGGTTTACTTGTTGTTTTGAAAAACTAATAGTTTTCCTTCTTTTTGTATCCCTTACTGAGCTTTTTATGCTCATCCCAAGTTTTTTGAAATGTTTTTCACAGGACATAATGTGGAATAGGGTCAAAGATGGGATCAAGTAAAAGTCATTCTATCTAAAACATGGAACTAGACAAGACCCTTTTTTCAAGAGTTTTTATTTTATGAAAAAAATAGAAACTGAGTACAAGTTTCTACTTTGTAATCTTTTGAGATGTAATAGTTATGTCCTAATTATCTAAAACTCTAAACCTGAAAATATACTCAATGTGAATTATTCATTTAATTCAATATTATGTATGTTTTAAGGCTGGGTCCTTATAGGATGAGTGCCGGGATGGATATGAGGTGGGTGCCTAGTGTGGCACGGAAACATGCATGTGTGGGGCCCATGGGGTACCATTAGAGGATATGCTAACCACTGAACCATTTGTTTTCAAAGAAATGTTTTTAAAAGGAAAACTTTATGTCTTGATGAGTAGTTTTTGATGGTGTGCATTATGTGTTTTTGGAAATGTTGATGTTGTGGAATATTTTTAGTCCAAGAACCCCTCTTGTTTGAATAGTGTTTTGGTTTTGTTTTTGGTCGGTAAGCTGGGTTGAAGGGATTGTTAGTGGTCTCCTCTGAGAATATTTTGGGAAGCCTTTATAGTGTTTCCCCTCATCTATTTGGATCTGTTTGAGGTATGTCTTGACCAATGGACCAGGTTGGTTGGGTCCTTGGGTTCTCTCGTTGGATTAAGTACGCCCCCATTAAGGTTTAGTGCACAACTGAAGTGAAACCTAGGTTGTTTCGTCGTTGGAAGATCCTCCAGTTTATCAATGTAAGGAATATTTTTCTTGAGCTTTTTAGATTGAGTCTACACCCTTTCCTTTCTTGGTTTTTTTGTATCCTCTTGTAGAGGGAGAGTGATCATGGAAGGTTGAAAGAGACCTTAGCTTCTTAAGTTTCCTGATTTGCCGAAGGTGGATGTGGTCTGGGGTTGTTAGCATGGATGAGTATTTGGATGGTGTCTAAGAGGTCCTCTCAGTTCTTCTAGTCTCTTAGAAGAAGGAGTTCACGTTAAACTACTAGCGTGGGAAATCAGGTCACGAGAGGATATTGTGGCCACTTTCTAGAATTGTGTGTTGTTTTGGGATGTTGTATAAGGTCCCTCTCCATGCATTATTTATATCAGTGGCCATGGTTCTGTTCGGTGATGCCTTGTGATGTCATGTGCTCGATTGACCGTAAAGGTGAAAGTCGTGCAATCCTCTGAGAGTCCCTATTATGTTGGGAGAATATATCCCTTGGAAAAACATCAAAATATTCCATTTTAGAGGAAGGTGAGTATAGGTGTTCTTTACTTCTATTGTCTCTCACCCGAAGAAACAAGGTGTGATGTGTGTGCATCTTCTAAGCCCTTGTTTCAGTGAAATATTGGGTAAGGGTAAAGTGAGTTTGGAATGTGTTATATATTGTAAATCTTATCGGGGATTGCAGTGTAGTTGTTGGTGGCACCGAAATAAGAATTTTCATTTAGGGGGTTTCCAAATCCTAACTGCGAGGCCAAAGATGCTTCAATCATTTGAGCTCCAGCCATAGGTCTCGAAGAGAAGCTGGCTCATAGTCAGGGGAAATCCCAGGGCCGTTTTAACCCTTGTACAATGTTCTATCCTTGGTATGAAATATAGGAAGAGTTTAAACCTATGGTTTCATCATCTTTCTTCTGTTTTTCCCATTCAGTAGAAATTGGTGGAGGGCCTTGTACCCAGGTCATCACCTAATGTCATTCCCTCCCCCTTTGGTTTCCATTTAGTTATTAGAGAATGGTTGGAAATTTGGATAGACGTGCTGAGGAAACATTTTGTACACGATTAGTAGTTACCGTGTGATAGGAATCCATGCGGAAATAATGATCTACACAGTTAGTGCATGGTTTCCCAAACCGTGCGGACTAACCCTACACCCTTCCCAAATCTTTAAATTTTTTTGGGTCTTTCTGTTTCATCCCATGATGGTCTATTAATATGGTTGGTTCTTATAGTGGGGAGACCCACTATGATTATCATGTATGTTCCTTCATAAACTTTGAATGGAATTCTACCCTTTTTACTAGGGATTCCGTTCAGGCCTCCCCCTGTTAGTGTCCTGATTCTGTCTTGAAAAAATATAGGTTGTCTCTTATGGTGGGGTGCCTATTTGTGTCCCCCTGTACCAATAGCTCATATTTATCCATGGTCTTGGCTTGGAGGTAGGTAGTATCATTCAGAACTATATAGCTACCCAAATCTTTCTTGAGAAAACATTGGGATTGGAAATTTCCCAATGGTTTAGTTAAAGTAAGGTAAGTGTAACCTTGTTCGAAGTTGTTGTTCGTTTGGGTGAATTTCTTGAGTCTTGTTCGGATATTGTTTGAAGAGTTTTATTTTGGGATAAAGTATGAATGTGATTGATCATTTCATGAAAGTGGTCTAATTTTGGTTTGTAGGATTAATCCTTCCTTAATTGATCACTGGAGGTGTTTTGTCCATTGGGGGTGAAGCTTGGCAAAGAAGTACAACTTGGTTTATCGGTTGGGTTTGGTTTTTGTATCTGGATTTACTGTGGCTTTTAGGGGACGGAAAGTTTTCATGGTGGGGAGAATTGTCACATAAATGACTTATTTTAAAGTTAAATTTAATTTAATTTCTATTCATTCTTTGTTTTGGGGGTTTCCCAAGATTTTATGGAGGAATGTGTGAGTTTTCATGAATTGGGTCAAACCGTGAGCTCAATTCTAGATTTAAAAATAAATTTTGATTCATTTATAAATCCTTAATTTTTCAACATTTTTCATCCATTACAATTCCTACTTGTCTTACCCTGACCTATTAACACCACCATATTAATTTGGACCATTTAGGAATCCATAATTATGGTAGATATGGGTTTTTATTTAAGGGATTGGGCCTGCCCGAAAGCTCATTTCCTGCATTAAAAATATTTTTTAATTCTTTAATATCACCTTAAATATTTATGTTTTTTCAGTGATTTAAACTCTCTACCGAGACCACATACCCAAGGTGCTCCCCCATGCTCTACTCCCCATCTTTGGAGCTCGATTACAGTGAGGATTTGGATGAAACTTCTCTAAATTTCTCAAATCTCCCAGATTTGAAGAGGTAAATTGATTATTTCATAACTCCTTCATTTCTCACTCTTTTCCCCCATTATAGTTACTAAATGATATCTTCAACCTTGTTAAAATCTCCCATGAATGGTTGGCTGTTTTTAAATTCAGATACTTGTGTATTTGGGGTGATTTATTCAATATTTTTCAAGTTATGCGATTCCTTCTTGGTTTTTTCCTTTTCCCTTAGGGTTTCCTCCCTCTTTCATTGTGTTCTAAAATATCCAAAAGTTAGGGTTCGAACCTAGGGTTTTATTTGGTATCTTTTTTGTCAAATATTGTGGTCTAGGTCTGGATTTATCTTTCTTGTGGTGCGGCGGTGGTGCGATTGATGTTTCGCACTATTTTTTGAGGGATTCAACACTTTTGGTAGGTGATTCCATGGGTAACCATTTCTTGATGAGTTAGTTTGATTGTTTTACTGATTTCTCATATTACTAATATTATTTTTGTGGTTAGAAAATCATTTTTTCTGGATTTGGTTAATCATTTAATTTTATAGTTTCATTTTTGTTTGAAGTGTGTGTTTTTCAAAAGTAACTCATGTGTTATCTCTTGTGGTAGTTTTATAAAATATGAAAGGGATTTATTGGTTTTTTAAAGGGTATAAAAATTATAGTTTGTTAATGTTTTAGAGTCATGTGGGCCTTAAAAGGGGGTTTTGTATGAATGTTATGTGTAAAAAGTTGTTTTACTCCTTCAAAGTGTTTATGAAAATGTGTGTTTTTCATGTGCATCTTTTGTGGAATTCTTTGAAGTAATTTTATGGCACATGAGAGTGTATTAATAAATGTTTAAAGGGATTATAATTATTCTTGGTTGGGTCTTGGTGTGATTTTGGCCTTGATATAGGGTTTTGGAATGGGTTTTTTGAGCAAAACATACTTACACCCCTTGGGGTGGTTTTTTGAAAATTGTAAATGTTTTATCTGGTTAAACAAAGTAGGTAAAGGGTGCATATGTACTTTTTGGGTAAGTGTGTTAATAAAATATGGATTTTTGAAATTTAAAGTGGTGAATTGAGATGTCAAACATTTCTTTAGAATGTTTTATAAATTGCTGAAATGTTTTACTAAATGGCGTTGTGGATACGAAACGTGGTTGTGGGATTCTTCATGTAGGTTTATTGACAAACTAAATTTTGAAGGTAATAAGGGTATAATGGGATATTTTTGTGGGCTATTATGTGAGTTTGAATATCTTGTAATGGTTTTATAAGATTCTTTAAAGGATTTTTTAAGTATTAATGAAATGTGAAAAGTGTTGTGAGCTATTTTTGTGTTAGCAAGATTGACGCTTACAACACTAACTAAACTATGATGATGATGAATGGGGACCACTAGGTTATGGGTATGTTACCTACTAGTGGCTCGTGCATGAGAACGAATATTGTGATGGTTACTCTCATCGAGATACGAGGTACCTGGGACCCACAACGAGCTAGTGCCTAGGGGTTATTTCCCATTGCTTGTGCTCACTAGATATTTTGTGCTTACCATCGGCATATGGTATGAGTGGATATAAAATTCAGTATATTTGGTATTTATTTTAAAAGTGTTTATTCTTTAAATTATCCCACCTGAAAACTGTTTTTATTTAAAGTTTCATCTTTTAGAAATTGTAACTAGCATTTCATGTTTTTTAAAACTTGCATGGTTTTCATCTTTAAATGTTTATCACATGGAATCTATTAGTGGTGGTATCCTGCTAGGATTTGGATAACACCCTACTTACACCCTTTTGTGTAGGTAGACTTGGTTATTTTTATCATCGTAGGTTTGGTAACAACTTTTGTGCCAACAGTTTGGGGTTTTTTTACCAGTCGTTCGTGATGCGCTTTTGTGGAGATGGCTTGAGGGTGGTGCCTCTTACCATGTGGAGGTTCTTAGGATATCCTTATTTGGTTTTGTACCTTTGTAATGGTCTTTAAACATTGTTTTAAATTGTGTAATTCAGTTCTAAATTTTAGTAAAAGATATTTTGGTTTGAAAAATCCAGATTTGGTTTCTTGGGTTCGTTTGTTGTCTTAAGTTTATAAACTCAGGTAAATTGTTCCCAAATTTTAGTTTGTGATACCCGGGAACTTGTTCTAGCTCGTGGGGATCAGGAACGCCCTTCGGGCCTTGCCACGGACCGGGTCGGGTGCCGGTTTTGAAGGCGACCAGATTTGGTTCGTAACAATTAGTATATACATATTCAAAATGTAGACATTTTATAATCTTGAATAATAATAAAAGAGAATAACTTTTAAATGAATGAAAAAATTATAAATTTAAACATGTGATAAACATTGATGAAAAATTCATATATAAAATCTAATCATAAACACTATAATTTTATCTACTCATTATGAACATCCGATAATCTTGAATATGATTTATATATATTTATTTCATAATATGAACTCCTTATTATTCATTATATGGCCAATTGGCCTCTAGGACTAATGGATAATTGGCCTCTAGGCTATTAGGTCATTTGAAAGGGGTATTTTCAGCCTTATATTAAAGGGATTAATGATAATAAAACTTAAAATTTAGTATGCAAAACTAACTAAGTAACAATATAAATAAAGACATTATTTCAATTCTGATTAAAGTACCTCGCACTTCTCATGATTGGGCATTATAGTTCACCCAAATGTGTGTAGATATGTCATTTAATCCTTGTTTATTTTGTTTTTTCCTGATTCTTCCTAAAAAAAATCAATACAAGCAATAAGAATTAAATTTTATATGGAAACCATTAAAGATTGGGAATACCTTAAACTCACCAGTCTTCCAATATGTGATCGTTTTTTGATATTGAGTTTTTGGACAGTCGGGGAATATGGGTACACCCTCTAAATCAGAACTAACTCTGCTCCTCCAACCAACATATAACTCATTCTTGTATGATCTTCATAACTTCCCAAGATCTATCAACCTTGCAACCTTAGAAGCTCACCATAATAAAGTTAAACCGACTCTACAACGAACATGTTAATTCATATAAATACAACAATAATATAGATATAAATTTATAAAATTTTCATACCCATATCTACACCCATGTTTTTTCCTTGATTTCATTACTGAGAATTCTCCATGAGTTCAGTTCCACCAAAATGATATTGTGGTACTTGGATAAAGTGTCCATGAAACTTCTACAATGCCTGACATTTTTACATATTGTTTTATTTTCTTCATTGTAATCCACCATTATCTATGTTTGGTGATTCCGGGCTTCCAAGATATGAGTTAACCCATGTCGCCTACTAGAATATCCCACTATATAAGATAATAGGGAAAAATGAGAAGAATTAAGTCATGGTACAACAGGACAAAAATGAAGTAATATAATTTGACACAGTTGTAATAAAAAAACTGATGCAGGCTACTTAATAAGATGTGATGAATCTGTGGGATGTCCTGGATCAATAGCCTCTGAAGGAAGTGTCTGTTTCAATGCATTCTCTGGGTGATCTTCATGAACTGGAGTGAAATCTGAAGGAATAAACTCATAAGATACTATAAGGATGGTAAGAAATGGAGGTAGTATAGACATGGAGAAATATGGGTAGTATGCCTGGGGATACATCAAGGGATATGGATATGGTAAAGGTGAGAACATCCATGGAGGCGACGTAGACATGGTATGAGAAGAAGATTATAAATGAGATTATGATGGAGTCATGAGTGGGAACATAACTAGAGGCGGTATAGACATGGTAGGAGAATAAGAGGCTAAATGAGATGATGATGGAGGCATGGATAGGAACATCCCTGGAGGCTCAAGTGGAGGATGGAAAGGTGTGTTAGATGGGGTGTCCACTGGTGGGTTAGTGTGGGAATGGGTATGACAGGTGCTTCGTCTAGGTCTAGGATCATCCCCGCTCAGACACATGCTTGTAGGATGAAGAGTCAAGACTAGTGGAACTGAATGTCGCTAAAAAAATTGATAAAGAATATGAACACGACATTATATGTAATGAAGAAGAAAAATATTACAATTATTATACTCACTGATGGAAGCAAAGCAGGAAACCCAAACTTGTGCACCTATCACTCAGGATCAAATAGTCACTTCCTTTGAATTTATAAAGTGTTTTTTATAATATTCATAAGAATGAAATGTACTTTTTCTATAAATAGTTTTTTAAAATCATGCATACAACGTAGAAGTTAAATAAGGCATAAAAAAATTCATAAAATCTTTTAGTAACGATAATTTAAAACCAAGTTATACATTTTTTAAAACCCCTTTTTAAACCCAGTTTTCTGAATTGAAATAAATATAATTAAATGAAACAAAAACAAACAACACTAAAACAAACATATTATTCCAAACTGAAACTAAATTGAAGTAATTATAGGAATACCAATATTAGAAACTCATGTCAAGGTAAAATGAATGAACTATGAACATATATGGTTGCTTCCATATATTACCCACTGCTATTTTAGGTTCAACGTTAACTCTCACAATGAGACAATTTTAGTAATCAAATGTAATATTTTGGTCAAAACCAATGTGGGTGTCAATGGTGGAAATTTCATCCACAACATCATGAAAAATATGTCTCAGGATTACTTTATTAATGACAATATAATCAGGTCTCAGATGATCTTTCACATAAAACACTTGTTTTTCCATTGATTCAAAAATTTATGGTTCATCAGTATGTATAAATTGACTCATGTCAATAACTATGAATCTAAAGTCATCAATAAATTTACCCTATCGCGTCATTGAATCAAACCATTTATATTTCATCATGGTGACTCGACCTTGAGAGTAGTAATCTAATAATAATATTTTATCAACAAATCAATAATAATACACATCTTCATATTAGGGCCAACTATCTGATAAACTAGTATAAAAATCTGTTATAGTAGTTGACATAACATCATCATGTTGTGTTTTCATTTTCACCACTCAATCAGTTGTAAAAAATTTATACCCATTGATTATTAAATATTTTCATTCACGAACCGAAGAATTTGGACTAAAATCCAACGCTCTTAATTCTTGAGAAACTGAGTCAATAGGTAAACTCAATACCTGAAATATATATAAATAATACAGTTAAATGTATCTCTATATTTTAAGATAATTAAAGTAATGGTCATACCTTTGATTTCAACCAAGCAAGAAACTTTTGGCTATGCAAAGCCTCTCTCCTTCTCAAAGGAAAAGATCGATGAACTCTACTTATAATTTGTTTATGTTCCCTATATAAAATGATAATAAAAGTCTAAGTTATATGTGAAATGAAATAGTATGATCTAATATATAAATATCCAAATTACTTACTTGATATAGTCATCGAAAA
Source organism: Viscum album (assembly GCA_963277665.1). Lineage (NCBI taxonomy): Eukaryota > Viridiplantae > Streptophyta > Magnoliopsida > Santalales > Viscaceae > Viscum > Viscum album. The sequence goes on from OY728128.1 coordinate 1,505,769,810, forward strand.
AACCACACTTACACAAGACTATGTGATGTGCCATATCCCGCTCTTCAAGGATCAATGTAGCTAATGTATATGACCCAACAATTCCTCTTGTTTGGGGAAGATATAGAAATAAGGAATCAATTTCCCCATACTTCTCATCTTTATTTCTCATTGGTTGGTTATGTCTTGTGCTAGCATCATACAAATATATTTAACAAAAATCCATCCATTCTTGAACCAGATAACCTCTCGCAATGGAACCTTTAGAATAATTCTTACTTTAGACATATGATTTCATTGTGAACATATTTATTTTAGTAGGACACATCTACCAAAAAAAAATTGGTCCTTCAAGAGGTGTTTCAGTTAAAAATAAACCATTAAATACAGTATGAAGGTGAAAAATAGTGAATATTTTTTTCCAACTGAAACAAAATTAATGGCATCTCTTGCTGAATTTTTATCAAGAATGACTTGGATAACCTTTTAGCACAAAGGTCTATAAAAATGGCACAAGTGAATCACTGTCACCCTTACATTATTGGATAGAAAATGACATATTTCTATTGGAATCAATTCATGAAGAGGGATGTGACAATCATGAGTTTTTTGGGATTTTAGTTTCAAATACCTTATGTTGGATCATTTAGATATGTTTCTGGAATAACCATTAGGAACCTTGATATTCTCCAATACTGCCAAAAATCAATCTTTCTCTGATGGTGTCATCACATTAGAAGAACACGAAACTTTCCATTTATTTTCACCAATACACACAGGATGCAATTCTGGTCGAATACCTCAATCCAACAAGTCCCAACGAGATCAGAAGTCATCTTTGGACTTCCCCTTGATATTAAAAATAATTGAAATCAACATTTCACATATATTTTTTTTGAATGTTCATTATGTCTAAACAATGATGTAGAAAATTGATAGAACAATATGACAACTCAAAAAAGATATTTATCTTTTTCCAATTATAAGTGGTTTTAGTGTCAATATTCTTCCTCTTTTTAGATTTCAGCCGACCTTTACCTAATGAAAAACTAAAATCTTTCAAGTCATTAAGAATATCACTTATTGACATATGTTGATGTGGTTTTTCAGTGTCAACATTATTATCAAACCTCTGACAATTCTTCCTATATTGATGATCAATTTGCAAGAATCATTGATGCCCCATGAAACTGAAACTACGATGATATATAAGCCTTCTTGATCGTGTATTATTCATAAAAACATGACATGATAGTCTCCCCTTAGTGCTCCAACCAGACATCATTGCATAAGAAGGGAAATCATTTATAGTCCATAGAAGGGAAGCACGCATCTAAAATATATTTTTTGAATAAGCATCGAATGTTTGCACAATCATATCCCAAATCTGATTCAAATCTCTTATTAAAGGTTGCAAGTAGAAATCTATATCATTGTTGGGGTAATAAGATATAGATATCAGTATAATCAATAAAGTGAAAGGTTTTTTTATACACATCCATAGAGGAAGATTATAAACACGAATAAAAACTGGTCTTGTGCTGTGAGCAGTAAGCATCTGACCAAACGGATTAAAACCACCACATGATAGACTCAACCTCACATTACGCGCCTCAGCTACAAAATCAGGATGTTGGATATCAAATTCCCATAATTTTGATTCATTTAAAGGATGAACTAACTCATTATTACCTTTAATTCTCTCAGAATCATTTCATCATATATTGGATGATATTTTTGTAGACATGAATAAATTTTGAAGTCTATGAATCAATGGAAAGTGCCACATGACTTTCTGTACCACACAAGATGGTGTTCCATCTACATTTTCCTTCCATTGAGATGTGCCACATTCTTTATAGTCATTAAGGTTAGTTGTTTCCTCCCAAAATAAACTATAATCTTTCAGAAAAACATGAGCTTTATTAGTATAAAATCCAAGCTGCTTAATTAAATTTCATTCCTTATAATGATTTGAGGGAATATCTGCACCATCAGAAAGAAATTACTTCAAAAAGGTAAGAATATAATCAATGGAGGTATTAGAAATTTCATACGTGGGTTTTACATGATATATCCACATTAAAAATTACAACTTGGTCATTTTATTATATTTCTAATATACTGGAGTTATGGAACCATCCATTAATTTTTTCACTCTCTAAACATCATCATCTTCAATATTTTCCTCATGTGTGTTATATCATTGTGTTCTTGCACTGGTATACTATCTCTCTCATGATGATACACAAATGAAAACCAATCAAATATCAAGTTCTCAATGCCACATATTTCTTTTCATTCATGAATAGTAGAAGATTGGCTCATCCCTCCATGGTGATACCAATCATAATAGTTTGTTTGAAATACAACTTTTGTTATATGGTAGCTGGCTTCTTCCTAGCTTAACCATGGTCTTCCAACACATTTATTACATGGAAATTGTATAAACCTCCATCTAAAGCATTTTTAAATGCAAAATCTAATATTTTTTCCAAATTTTGTTGAAACTCGGTTGAAATATGATTGGTATGACACATCCAGATTCTATCAATTCTATTGCAGGGAAACAAGTTGTGTTCCAATCAACAATGTAAACCATAATTAAAAAATGTATTACAACCAATTTTAATATGAAGGTATCAAAGTATACTAGTATCTAGAAAAAATGAATAAGAGAAATAACATATGTTATAAGTGATGAACAATATGTATTTGTAGCACTGGATTTAAAAGTGTAAGATTGGGTAATCATATTTATCAATTAAATTGATGGTTTTACTTGAGGCTATATTTGTTTCTTTCTTTTAATTATTTTTTTAGCATCATTCAAAATCTCCTTATGTAAATATCATCTTTCTCAATTGTTTATTTTTTAAAAATACACAATACTTGTAAATTGTGTGGGGATTAAGACATTAAGAATTTCATTTTTTAAAATAAACTATTAAAATACCATGGATTTGGTAAATACTAAGTTTATAATTTTTAAACCTAGTTGTAAAGATACATAGTTGAAAGGATTTTACAATAAAACTCATCATACTCATATTTAGTATTAGTGGATTTGATAAGGGGATTATATAGGTAACCCTAAACCTGTATAAAACCCCTTTTATCCTATACATGATTGATTTAATTTATTTTTTTTAAACATAAAATAAAAATAGAAACAAGATACTTATAAAAAGGGATGTTTTATTTAAAAAGGACATAAATTTTAATGTTCTCATTTTATCACCCTCTTTAGCTATTTGATTATTTAGTGCGACAAAAACCTAAATTTAACTTACATGTTCTATAATTATAATAATTTTGAAATGAGGTAAAATAAACTTAAGAAAACTAGATCAATCCTCACTAGTGCAGAAAACGTTTTTTACGGTGGTTATTTTTTATTTTTTATGTTGGATTTTGGATGACGTTATTATAGGAGACATTATAAACATTGTTTTTTATGTCGGTTATTTTAAAACCGACATAAAAACCAAAAATCTGAAGTGTTTTTCACGTCAGTTTCTCAAAAACCGACGTGGAAAACACTTCGGAGTCATGGTTTATTATGTCAGTTATTTAAAAACCGACGTGGTATATACGTTTTCACATTGATTATATAATAAACGACATCATAAATCACTCCTCTGAAGCATTTATCAAGTCGGTTATGAAAATAACCGACGTGATAAACCTATCTGCCAAGCGGTTTTCCACGTCGGTTAAACAATAACCGACATGAAAACATATCTACTATATAGGTTATAAAATAACCGACGTAAAAAACTATTCCTTTCCTCATATTAAGTCGGTTATGAAATAACTGATGTAAAAACCATTTCCCATGCATTTATTATGTTGGTTTTCAAATAACCGACGTTAAAACCAATCCACATGCATTTTTTACGTCAGTTATAAAATAACCGATGTAAAAAAAATTAAATAAAACCATTCAACCACTGCTATGCCCTGCCAACAAAAGACCTGAAACAGACCAAAGACATACCAAAACCAGACCAACCCCCCCCCCCCACCCCACTGGATAGCCCCCACCACACCCCTGGACAGCCCCCAACTATTATTCCCTGCCAAAACAAGACCTGAAATAGACCAAAACCCGACCAAAACCATACCAGAACCCCCCCCCCCCCACTGGACAGCCCCCACCACACCCTTGGACACCCCACCCCCACACACACACCCCTGGACTACCCCCACCCTCCTAGACATCCCCCACCCCATGGATAGCCTCCCACAACCCTAGACAGCCCTCCCACACCCCTGAAAACCCCCACCCCACTGGACAGCCCCCCACACCCCTGGAAACCTCCCCACCCACTGGACAGCCCCCCGTCCCACACACACACCCCTGAACACCCCCCCCCCCCCACTCCACTAGACATCCCCCACCCCACCCCTGGATTCCCCCCCCCACCCTCCTGGACACCCCCACCCCCTGGACAGCACTCCCACACCCCTATAACCCCCCCACTGGACAGCCCTCCCACACCCCTAGAACCACCCCCCCCCCAACCCCACTGGACACCCCCCACACCCCTAGACACCCCCTGGACAGGCCACCCACCCTCCTAGACACCCCCCCACCCCGGACAGCCCTCCTACCCTTTTGGACACCCCACCCCCATGGACACCCCCCACACCCCTGGACACCCCCCCACCCTCTTGGATAGCCCCCACCCCTGAACCCTCCCACCATCCTAGACAGCCCTCCACCCTCCTGGACACGCTCCCACCCCCTGAACTGCCCCCACCCCCATGGACATCCTAGACACCCCCACCCCACTGGACATCCCTTCTACACCCCTAGAAACCCCCCTCGCCCATAGGACACCAGCCCACACACCCCTGGACGCCCCCTGGACAACCCCCCACTCCCCTGAACAACCCTCCCAGCCTATGGAAAATGCTCCCACCCCCCTGGACTCCCCCCCCCCCATGGACACCCTGGACAACCCTCCCACACCCCTGGAAACCCCCCTCACCCCACAGGACACCCCCTAGACAGCCCCCACTCCCCTAGACAGCCCTCCCACCCTCCTGGAAACGCTCCCACCCCCCTGGACTGGCTGCCCACCCTCATGGACACCCAGGACACCCCCCCCCCCCACCCCACTGGGCAGTCCTCTCACACCCCACTTGAAACCCCCTCACCCCACAGGACACCCCCACCCCCATGGACACCATCGACCCCCCCCCCCCCCCATCCCCCCACCCCCACACACACACCCCTTGATAGCCCACCCACACCCCTAGAAACCAACCCCCCCCCCCCAGACACCCCCCTATAGCCCTGGACACCCCCTGGACAGCCCCCCACTCTCCTGGAAAGCCCTCCCACCCTCCTGGACACCCTCCCACCCCCCTGAACTACCCCCCACCCCCATAGACACCCCCACCCCAATGGACATCCCTCCCACACCCTTGGAAACCTCCCTCACCCCATAGGACACCCCCCGCACACACACACACACACCCCTAGACACCCCCTGGATATCCCCCCCACTCCCCTAAACAGCCCTCCCACCCTCCTGGAAACGCTTACACCCCCTAGACTACCCCCCACCCCCATGGAAACCCCCCATCCCACTAGACAATCCTCCCACACCCCTGGAAACCCCCCTCACCCCATAGGACACCGCCCAAACCCCTGGACAGCCCCCCACTCCCCTGGACAGCCCTCCCACCCTATTGGAAATGCTCTCACCCCCTGGACTGCCCCCCCCCCCACCATCATGGACACCTAGGACACCCCCCACCCCACTGGAAAACCCTCCCACACCCTTGGAACCCCCCCCCCCCCCCACCCCACTGGACAGCCCCCCCCCCCACTGGACAGCCCACCACCCCTGAACCCCCCCCCCCCCCCACTCCACTAGACACCCCCCCCCCCACACACACACACACCCCTGGATTGTCCCCCCACCCTCCTAGACAGCCCCCACCCCCTGGACAGCCCTCCCACACCACTGGACAGCCCTCCCACACCCCTGGAAACCCCCCCCCCCCACCCCACTGTACAGCCCTCCCACACCCCTGGAAACCCCCCACCCCACTGTACATCCCTCCCACACCCCTGGAATCCCCACCCCCACCCCACTGGACACCCCCCCACACCCCTAGAACCCCCCTCCCCAGAACAGAATCCATAACAGAAAAACCATCATAACTAGACCAAAACAAGAAGCAGAGAAAAATTAAACATTCACATATATAACATTAAAAAATTATAATTCCAACTTAAAAAAACCTAAATCCAACCAAAACAACTACCAAATACACAATTATAATGACAATATTCAAAATTACATTTTATACTACAAACAAACTAAAATCCAATCAACCGTGTAAAATAATTTGACCATTCCACTTGTAAGTGTTTGACCTCTTGAGCATTATAGGGTTGAGGGTCATCAAATAGCTAAAAATTAAAAGGATAATATTTAACATGTATAATGAATAAATCAAATGAAATATTATGGAAAAGTTTAAAAGGAAATCTTACCAGGTCAAAGTTCACAAGTGTTCCAGTTGTAATTATTTCATGCATAAATATTAACATATAATATCCGCATTCGATGACACTTTGTTGTTCATGAAAATTCTGTTTGAATGAGTGTAAATTAAAAATATTATTTTTATGTAATAAATCAAAAAGTAAAAATTATAAATAGATATTTACCTTCACTTTTACATATTTGATCTTCGAACTCCTTTTCTTTGTGTTTTTTCGAAAGTAGACCCATCCCCTATTAGAAAATAATACGAATGGGATAAATTTAAAATTCATTATAATATATTCAACTATTGATAAAATTGAAACTTAATTTTCCAACATATTCTTAAAACTTTCCAGCACATCTCTATGGACAAAGAATATCCAATAAAGTGTTTTCTCCCTTGGGAAAAAAACACCTAACATACAATGATCACAGATAAAAGAAAATTTAAGGTTAGTGTTTTTTTTATGTTAAAAATAATGAACTCTTTGCTAGAGATATATTTAATACCTCTCACAAAAAGGGATCATCCAACATTGTGTGATTATATTCGGTTCAAATATTTCAGCAATATAAAGCATTCTTTGTTCCTCATCCAATGCATGTACTTCAGGGGAAATGAAATGTGGGTCCATGAATCCATATACATCCGTCCGCTCATTATTCTCACACATGTTATAAAGATACCTAATACAAAGCATACATAAGTATACATTTTTAATAAATATAACGCATAGAAAAGGTGTTAAGACTTACATGGAAAAAAATTCACCACATTGATGCCCAACATATCTCCAGTAACAAGCTCCATGATATCAGTTTTCACAATCCCCATATTTATTGCACGTCCACAAACATGAGCTTCCATTGGAAACTCATAATGATCCGCCAAAAAATTTGAATATCTTGAAAATCTGTCAAGACTACTGGAATCTGTATCTGATGTCATAGTCTTTTGTCTTTGTTGTTGTCTATACAGTATTTCTTTACCTTTGAAGTATTCTTGTAAAAATAAATAGAAAAATATATTAGTTTTCAAATGATAAAACAACTTTAATAAAAAATAAAATAAAATAGAAGATATAACATACATACCTCTATAGTAGTGAGTCACAGAAGTCTGGATGGCCAAATTAGAAAATGGTTGATACTATGTCCAACTGTCGTCACCTCATCTGTAGGTAATGGTACTAGAGCTGATCTATCTATAATATATTGTACAGTGACACTATGATGCTCTACCTCTAACTGTTGATGATGAACTGTATCTCCTATACAATATACCAACCCATATGCAACTATATGATGTTGAGGATCATCAATATACAACTTTTAATAAGTAGGAAGTTGCAGTGGAGGAGTGGGATAAAAAATGGGGTCCACAGGCTGAGGTGGGGGAGTGGGAGATACTATTGGAGGTGGAGGATAAATAATGGGGTCAGTAGGGGGAGGTGGAGGAGTGGGAGCTGTAGTCTGAAATTGTCTTTTCATTTCTGAAAACATAGAATGTATCGACACTCTAATATTTTCCTCCATCTTCGCATTAATATTATGAACTTTAGCCTCCAAGGATTATATTTTTTTTATAAAAAAACCCTCAACGGAAGAAGTTGAAGAATGTGGAAACATTTTTCTTATCAATACAGCTGTCAGATATCCTCGTACACAACCAAGATGTTTAGGATTTCCCAATGTTGTAGATAAAATATCTTGCCTCCCAGCAGCTATAAATACCCCCTGTGAGCTCTACTCCTCAAGATAATCCTGTATTAATTAATTGAACATTTTTGTAATGATTGAAATCGTATGAAGAATATAGTTAACTTAAATAAATAAAATAAACATCTTACAATCCTCTCAGCTAAGATTATCGAATCTTTCGAAAGATATTACCCTTTTCCCCCATCTGATCTCTCTTCCATTTTTCATGTCTAGATGGAGGGGATGGAGAGGCCACCTCTCCAGAGCTTGAAGACTTAGCTCTCAGTTTTTTTAATTTTTCCTCCATCATTTGTTCTTCCAATAATGTATACCCTCCCCGAGATAAACTATGAGGGTATACATTTTTAGATTGGATCTCCTGATGATACTTCCTTGTTTATTGTAAATTAATAATAATAAATCATTATCAAAACATTAATAAGATCAATTATATAAGAAAGGTTATAAAAGTTTACATTGCCCCTACCAAAAATGAATATTTTATTCTACTTTCAACAAATTTTGTCCATGTGTCTTCATCTATGAAAGGATATATATGACATTGATTTTCATGACTCCTATGACCAAAACTGAAATCAGATGAGAGGGTTGATTTGAAATCCCTCCATCTCCTAGCAGCCATCAATAAGCATTTCTTCCTGACTCCTCCAGTGTCAGGAATATCAAATGTCATCTGATAAAGAAGAGGTTAAACATATTATATATACTAGAAACATTTAAATAATAGGCAAACAATAGCAAAAGATCTTACCAAAATCGTCTCCCACAACTGAGATATTATTGCTTTGTCCACACTTCTCCAGTAATCATACAAAATGCTTACTTTTCTCTTACCCTGAGTTAATACAAAACTCTTAAAATATTTTTCATTTGGACCTCTAGGAATATAATTCTCACCAAACTCAACGAGTATCCTCTGGTCATGCGTACTGGCAAGTGATAGTTTTGGTAAATGTGTGCACCCACGTTTACCAACTCTTGAACTCTTTGTCGTTATGGGAGCACATGAGGAATATTGGGGAACATCAAGAGAAGCATGTGAATGGTCCTCCCCAGAGGTATGATCATTATGATCATCTCCAGAATCATGTGGTTGATCAACTGATTGATCTGTCATTATCCTTCAAATCAAAAAAACAAACATTAGTTCACAAATATACAAATTAAAATATTACAATACTAATGTAAACAGAAAATAGAAAATTTTACTAAGTTACGTAATAATAAACATGGCTAATATGGTAAGTATGTTAAACAATGGTAAAGATGGTAAATATGGTAAACATGGTAAACATGGTAAAAATGGTAAACATGTTAAAGTAATTTTCATTCAAAAATAATAATAGATATAAAATTTACATAATGGTAAACAAGATAAAGTAAACTAAACAAAATTAAAATAAACAAAAACTTCTAATTATTTGTTTTAATATGTGTTTTAATAAAGAAAAGACTTACAATATCTAACAATTTATGAAAATAATAAATGTAAAAAATAAATAAACATATGTTACCCGTAATATTAGGAATGTACAAATGGATTGTTTTCCCAAATTCCTTCATCGTGATCGTTCCTTATGGCACAAACCATGTCTTCAACATGCTCATCATTATGTTATGCTAATCTTTTCATGGAAGTAGGGATCTCACATAAATCAGCATCTTCATCAAGTTGATCCTCACCAACATATTGTTTTTTCCCTTGTAAAACAACAGCCCACTGCATATCTGATTGATCAACTACATCGAAAATTTGTTTTGCATGTGTTTCCATTATAAAAGAATCAGTTGTGTCTTCCAATCTATTCAAATTAACAACTGTCATTCCAAATTCATCGTGTCTGACACTGTTATTACCGATAAACCATTTATAGTTAAAAACAGGAACTTAAATTTTAAAGTAATCGACCTCCCATATTTCTTCTATCACTCCATAATATGCACTTGATACAGAAATTGGGTTTTTGTCTTTAGAACTCGAAAAATGCATTGCTTTTGAAAACACCAATACATCACTATTCTGAACTGCACTTCTGTTGTCCTGAGATTTTGTATGAAATGTATAGCCATTAATGTCATAACTGGACCATATTATCACATTTAAACATGGACCACCCACTACCCATTTTAATGTCTCTGATACATCTGATCTACCAAGCAAGGTCTTTTTAAACCATGAAAAAAATGTTTTGTTGTGCTCATTCAAAATCCACATTTCTTTCTTCTTTGGATGAAATTGTTTCAACTAATTAATATGAAATGTGATATACGGTTGAGTATCAACTATGTTATTGAAGATGTATAATTCTAACTTCTTCATTTGTTCAGCTGACAATGATTTGACTTTCAATCCATGAATCCCCTTTTCCTCATTATTAACTCGTTCATTGCGAGATGGAGGCAAACCTATGTGCTCTGCCGCAACCAAGTAGCTCATACAAAACTCCAAAACCTCCTCATAAATATACTTTTCAATAATGGAGGCTTAAGGTTGATATGAATTCTTAACATACCCCTTCAATATTTTCATATACCTTTCAAAAGGATACATCCAGTGAAGATATATAGGTCCACAAAGCTTTATTTCTCAAACCAGATGAATCATTAAATGCACCATTATATCAAAAAAAGATAGAGGAAAATAAATTTCCAATTGAAAAAGTATAGAAATTGCATCCTTTTCCAAAATTTTCAAAGCATTCGCATCAATCACCTTATTACAAATTTAATTGAAAAAATAACACAACTTCATTATAGTCTTTCTAACACAGATGGGAAATATTCCACACAATGCAACTGGTAGAAGTTGTTGCATCATGACGTGACAATCATGAGATTTCATACCTATCAACTTCAAATCCTTCAATGATACAAAATTTTTTACATTTGAAGAATAACCTTGAGGCACTTTGATATCATGAAGACACTAAAAAAAGCTAATTTTCTCCCTCTTGGATAATGTATGACAAGCTGGGGGAAGAAATGTTCATCTTCCATTATAAGTGGGAGCTAACTCCAAAAGTATTCCCATTGATAGTAAGTATAATCTTGCATTCAACCCATCTTTTGTATTTACTTTAATATCTAACAATTTTCCAATCAAACTGTTGCAGATATTCTTCTCTACATGCATGACATCAATATTATGTTTAACTTCATGATATCTCCAATATGGTAGCTCAAAAAATATTGACCTTTTCTTCCAAATATGTCTATCATTACCAGATTTCTGTGTCTTTCCCAATGTCACATCAAGGTTTTCCACCCTCTAAAAATACATATTAGGGGATAAAGGTTTTGGAGCAATATCAAATTCTTGTGAGCCATTGAATGACTTTTTTAGTCTTCTATAAGAGTGATCCATAGGCAAAAACTTTCGATGACCCATGTACACTGTTTTCCTCCCATAATGAAATTGACAATATGAAGTCTGTTGTTCGCAAATTGGACATGCTTTATGCCCTTTAACACTGTATCCAGAAAAATTTCTATATACTGGGAATTCATTTATAGTGAACATAAGAACTGCATTCAGTTGAAAATATTCCATTTTATAAGAATCATACACCCTAATACCATCCTTCCATAAAATTTTCAAATCATCAATCAATGGTGACAAGAAAACATCAATATCATTTCTGGGTTGCTTCGGACCAGAGATCATTATACTCAACATGACATATTTGTGCTTCATACAAACTTTAAGAGAGAGGTTGTAAATTACCAATAAAACAGGTCATGAACAATGTGTGCTACTGAGGGTTCGGTATGGATTCAATCCATCTGTGCATAACCCTAGTATGAGATTTCTAATTTCATTTCCAAATGTAGGATACTGCTCATCAATTTTCTTCCATTGTGGAAAATCAACTAGATGACGTATTTTTCCATCACATATCTGCTCATCAGCATGCCATCTTAACCTTTTTTCATCATGTGAATTAGCAGATAAACATTTCAAATGATGAATTATAGGAAGATACCAAAATACCTTCGAAGGAATCTTTATAATCTCTACATCAGCCTGTGATTTTTCTTTCACCTTATACCGTGATGTCCCGCATTTAGGACACTCTGACAGAAATTCATATTCCTTCCTATATATCATACATCCATTCGGATAGGCATGTATTTTCTTGTATCCCAATCTCATCAGGCATAATATTTTCTTGGACTTATAATGTGAATCTGAAAGATCGTTATCTTTTAGAAGAATGTATTTCATCAATTGTAGCAGCTCTGTAAAACTTATGTCACTCCATCCATGTTTCGCCTTCAGGTTAATCAATCTTGAAACCACAGAAAAAACTATAAAATCCATACAACCAGGATACAATGGTTTTTCAACATCACCATATAGACGTTCAACTTACGGTTCTATCTCAATTTGTTCTTCTACAATATCGCGAATCATTTCTTCAATTCCATCAGAGTTTCCATCTTGTGAATCATCATCATCAATAGATCTGACATTCTGTCCAGTTTCACCATGCCAAATCCAAGGGCTGTAACTTGAATTAAAACCATGAAAAATTAGATGATCTTTAATCTCTCTACTTTTCAACTTCTTCATATTCAAACATTTCAATCATGGACAGAAAAAAAATGTCACTACTTGGAACATTTCGTTTAGAAAATTCCAAAAAGGAATCAACACCTTCCTCATATTCATTACTCATTCGATGTGCCATAATCTAACTTTGACTCATTATTACCTATAAAAAATATCAAAATTATACATCTTTTTAAGATAAGACAAATATATGTTTATATGAAAAATATCATAATTTGAATGTAATTTTTTTTTGAAATATAAAACAAATCTATGCGTATTTAAAAAAATATGCATGAAAATGATTTTAAAAAGAAAATATAATTAGATATAACAGTTTTAAATTCATCTTGGATCCTTTCTTCTTAAGTTACACTAAGAATACATCCTGGTGCAACTGGATACCAAATTCACCCTTCCATAAAAAAGAAATATTAAGTATAAATATTAAAATATGTATACATTCACTACTAAAAATTACACAGATCTCAACGATTTGAAACCTCTAGATAGCCCCCCCACCCCTCTAGATAGCCCCCACCCTATGGACATCCCCCACCCCTCTAGACAGCCCCCACCCCCTTGGACACACCCTAGATACCACCACCCCCTTGGACAGCCCCCCCCCTGGACAGCCCCCAACCCCTCTGGAGAGCCCCCCCCCCCACCCCCCTGGACACCCCATACCCCCTTGGACATCCCACTCACCCCCCTGGACACCACCCCACCCCCATGGACATCCTCGCCCCCTCCTGGACACTACCCCCTACCCCCTTGGACACCCCCAACCCTCTGGACAGCACCCCCCCCCACCCCCTAGACACCCCCAACCCTCTGGAGAGCCCCCCACCCCCTTGGACACCCCCCCCTGGACACCCCCTAGATACCACCACCCCCTTGGACAACCCCCCCCCCCCCACCCCCTGGACAGCCCCCAACCCCTCTGGACAGCCCCCCCCCCCCCCCCCCCCCCCACCCCCCTGGACACCCCATACCCCCTTGGACATCCCACTCACCCCCCTGTACACCACCCCCACCCCCATGGACATCCCCACCCCTCCTGGACACCACCCCCACCCCCTACCCCCTTGGACACCCCCGTGGAGGACATCCCCACCCCTCCTGGACACCACCCCCACCCCCTACCCCCTTGGACACCCCCGTGGACACCCCCAACCCTCTGGACAGCCCCCCCCCCCCCACCCCACCCCCTGGACACCCCCAACCCTCTGGAGAGCCCCCCACCCCCTTGGACACCCCCCCACCCCTGGAAAGTCCCCCCACCCCCTGGACAGCCCCCACCCCACCCCATCCCACCCCACCCCTCTAGACAGCCCCCCCCCCCCACCCCTGGACAGCTCCCACCCCTCTAGACAGCCCCCCACCCCCCATAGACACCCCACCCCCCTGGACACCCCCACCCCCTGGACGGCCCCCTCACCCCCCTCGACACCACCCCCTGGACACCCCTACCCCATTGGAAAGCCCCCTCACCGCCCTGGACACCACCCCCACCACCTTGGACACCCCCTGGACACCAGCAACCCCTTGGATAGCTCCCCCCACCCCCACCCCTCTGGACAGCCCCCCACCCAACCTCATGGACAACCCCCACCCCTCTAGACACCCACACCCCCCCTGGACACCCCCACCCCCTGGACACCCTCTACCCCCCTTGGACAGCCCACTCACCCCCTAGACACCCCTATCCCCTTAGACAGCCCCCTCACCCCCCTGGAAACCCCCACCCATTTGGACACCCCCAACCCCCTTGGACATCCCCACACCCCCTAGACACCACCCCCACCCCCTTTAACACCCCCTCGACACCCCCACCCCCCTAAACAGCCTTCCCCCCCCCCTGGACAACCCCACCCCTCTAGATAGCCCCCCACCCCCTGGACAGCCCCCCCCCCCCAACCCTCTAGACATCCCCCCCCCCACCCCCTTGGACAGCTCCCACCCCCTGGACACCCCCCACCCCACCCCCTTGGACAACCCCCACCCCCCTGGACACCCCCCAACCCTCTGTACAGCCCCCCCCCACCCACCCCCTGGACAGCCCCCCACCCCTCTAGACAGCCCCCCACCCTCTTGGACACTGCCCCATCCCCTGGACACCCCCTACCCACTTGGACAACCCACTCACCCCCCTGGACACCACCCCCACCCCCTAGACACCCATATCCCCTTGGGAATCCCCTCACCCCTAGATACCCCCCTGGACACCCCCAACCCCCTTGGATAGCCCCTGCACCCCCTAGACACCACCCCCACCCCCTTTGACACCCCCTGGACACCCTCACCCCCTGGACATCCCCCCACCCCCCCTGGACACCCCCACCCACTTGGACAACACCCCCCCCCCCCCACCCCCTTGGACACCCCATGTACGCGCACACACACAAACACACAAAAATCGTAAAATTGCATGATATCACTTCCATGGTTTCTTTTACCAGAAAATAATTTAACATCATATAAATGAACACTATGAAACTTACCATGATAGCAAGAACAAAGATAGAAAAATAACATCTCAAAAAAATAGTTTAGGGCATCGCGAAAAATAAAACTGAAACCGAGCCGTGTAAAGCTTACTTGAGTGTTGCGAGTCGACCAGATAGATCTGGTGACAATAAAGATGATGAATGATGTTTGAAAAAATGAGGCTGGAGGGCACAACTTCAAAGAATCTTTTCTAGGTTTTCCGCACGAGAGAGATGAGTCACAGGTCACTCGATTGAAAAAAACAGAATGACTGAATACGGGGCGCGATAAATCATTTAAAAGCTTTATCACGTCGGTTATTTAATAACCGACGTGATAAACTATTTTTTTCTATGTTTATAACGTCGGTTATTTAATATCTGACATAGAAAATAATTTATCACGTCTGTTATAAAATAACCGACGTGATAAATGGTGCTTTATCACATTGGTTTTTTTATAACCGACATGATAAAGCGTCGAGCTTTTCTTTATCACGTCGGTTATAAAATAACTGATGTGAAAAATCTAATCTCTGTATTTTTTATGTCAGTTATAAAATAATTGACGTAAAAAATGGATCCTCATCAATTTATCATGTCGGTTATTTTATAATTGACGTGATAAATTGTTTTTTACAGCTTTACACATCGGTTCTATATAACCGACGTGAAAAATGTCGACGTGTTAAACGTTTTTTCCACTAGTGCCTTAACAATTTGAATCAAAGAAAAAAAAATAAAATGGAGTGGAATAAAACTAAACCAAGAAAAATTGAATTGATCCCTATCAAACCAATCCAAATAGAACCAAAAACTTGAATCTAATAGAGTAAAATTATTAAAAATAGAGTAATGTCAAATTGAATAGGTGAAAATTTTGTTTATCCATATAGGAATGTACTTAGAATAATTGAGTTAATTTGAAATAATATAAGTGAACTGAATCGAATCAATGTGACTTCAATCAAAATGAATAAATCCAAATAATATCAAACTAAGGATAATCAAACCAAAATGAATTGAATCATGTCACAATGAATATATATAAAAAAAATTAAACCAAGCCTAACCAAAAATATATAATTTTACTAAATCATCCCAAATTGAACTAAATCGAATTGAACTAAATATAATTGAACTTATTCATATTAAACTTAACCATGAAAAATAGATCCAAACAAAACAAAACCAAACATAAAGAAACTTAATTGAACCCAACTGTCTTGAAATGAATATTATAAAACCAAACCAACCCATATAAAATAAAATAAAACATTCAAAGCTAATAAAAAACAAACCAAATAATATTTAATAAATCAAATTGAGACTAATATAACTAAAAAATAAACTGAATGGATTTGATTCGTACATAGATATGAAAAATGAAATTGAGAAAAATTGAATGGAATAGAAACAAACTATGTTGAATAAAGATGGATCACATAGACCTAAAATGACCAGTTCTAAATCAAATGAACTCTTACCAAACCAAACTGGACTAAAGTAAATCCAACTACATTGACATGAATAAATCTGAACAAAATCAAACTAAAATAGTTTGTACTAAATAGATAAAAACTAAACTGAACCAAACCAAATTAATTTCAATATAATAATGTCAAAAAGTGTATGTATATTGACTTAAATAAAATTAAACCAATCCAAGCCAAGTCAAAAAAAACAAAAATAAACCAAATTAAAAAAAATCAAAACCAAATATATTAAGAAAAATAACCTCTCAAGGCAACGCGCACTATATGTCATTATAACCTCTCATGGGCCCCTCTACCCCATTGAGAACTGGCCTAAGCCCAAGGTTGGTCACCTTGGGTCTCGCTAAGGATGTCGCTTCCACAAAACAGGAAAAGGAAAGCGCGGAGTTTTATCAGCGCTAAGCAGAAAGTGCTGATAAAGGGGGGCCTTTATTGGTGCTAGCTAAAAGTGTTGATAAACCTACTCTTTATCAGTGCTAAAAAATGATGATAAAGGTGTTCCTTTTATCAGTTCTAGTCTTAGCACTGATACAAGTTTTTAATAATAATTTATATGAAATTATTATATTTATATTCAAAAATAATGTTTATTTGTATATATTAAATAAAAAAAGCAAGTTTATAATTAATTTATTTTTTTAATAATTCAAATATATATATATATATATATAATGTTTTAAAAGAAGTATAAGATTATAATTAAATATATATGTGTTTCCAATGAATTTGGTTAATTAATATATTGATAATGTGTGCATATATGTTATGTATCATCATTAATGTTCATTTATACATTACACTCTTATTATTATTTGTGTTGTCCATTGATGGATGGTTTTTTATTATGTATATTTTACTAAGTGTATATGATTAATTCATGTTACCCATATATATACTATATTATAATCTAAATACTTATAAAATTACATTAAATATATTTAAAGAATAAATATATTTATTATATTTATAATTATTAAATTTTAAGTATATATAAATACTTTTTAAATATATTTATTTGTAATTATAATTATAACTATATATATATATATAAATAATTATAAAATTACAATAAATACATATATTATAATTTTATAAATATAAATATATTTATTTATTTATTTATAAATATATAAAAATATTTATAAAAATATTTATTTATAGTTGTAATTATAACTATAAATATATATATATATATGTAAAAAATTATAAAATTATAATAAATATATTTATTATACTACTTATAAAGTTATAAATATATAATTAAATAAATATATTTATAAATATATACAAATATTTATAATTATAATTTCTAAATAAATATAGATATATTTAAATAATTAGAAAATTATAATAAATATATTAATTATATATATTTATATACAAATATTTATAAATAAATACAAATAGTTATAAATATAATTCAAAATAAATGCAGATATATTTAAATTATTAAAAAATTATAATAAATATATTAATTATAAATATTTATATACAAATATCTATAAATAAATACAAATAGTTATAAATATAATTCAAAATAAATGTAGATGTTTTTTAATTATTAAAAAATTATAATAAATGTATTAATTATATATATTTATAAAATTATAAATATATTTGTTATAATTTTATAATTATGTATATATATATATATTTATAATTACAACTATAAATAATTTATTTATTATAATTTTTAATTAAAAATAAATATTATTTATTTATTAGTTATAAATATAAATATTTATTTATTTATTTAAATAATTATTAATTCATAAAAAAATATTTATTATTTTCATATATAATGTTAGATATAATTAAATAAATATATAAAAATATTGAGAAATAAATATAAATATTTATATTTATATTTATAAATAAATACAGATATATCTAAATAATTATAAAATTATAATAAATATTTTAAATATAAATATTAATAAAATTATAAATGTTAGAAATATTAATTTTTTAGAATTTTATAATTATTTAAATAAATAAATAAATATTCATTTATAATTATAATTATATATATATATATTCATATAAATAATTATAAAAATATAATAAATATAGTTATATACATTTATAATCTTATAAATATGTATAATTAATATATTTATTATATATATTTCTAAGATTATAAATATAATAAGTGTATTTATTGTAATTTTATAATTATTTAAATTATAATTTTATAAATATAAATATATATTTATCATGTATATAATTTTATAAATATATATAATAATAGAAATAAATTATTAACATTATATATTTATTAGTGCTTTTTACATAGTGCTGATAAAAGGTTCATCGGGTTTTATAAAAAAAACTCTAACTTTCTCCTCCTTCCTCTCACCCCTCAAACTCTCGTGGAAGCTGATCGCTGATGTCGTGCCTCCTCCTCCTCCTCCTCCTCCTCCTCTCTCATTTTCTCTCCTCTACTGTGAAACACACCTCTGTCGTGCGCCTCTCCTCCCCTACGAACCAAACCGTTGTGCGCCTCTCCTCTGTCGCGCGCCACACCTCTGTTGTGCACCTCTCCTCCACCGCACACCACACCTTCACCATACGTTACACCTCTGTCGTGCGCCACACCTCCACCGCACACGCCACACCTCCGTCGTGTGCCTCTCCTTCGTCGTGTGCCTCTCCTCTGTCGGGCACCTCTCCTCCGCCAGAGGACTCCTCTACTACACGCCTCTCCTCCGCAATGAACGCACCTCTGTCATGCACTGAACGACACCTCCACAGTGAGTTTTCTTCTCTTTCATTTTGTTTGATGGTGATGTTGTGAATTATACAGGCTAAATGCCTTGCTGAAAACCGTAGTCATTAGTGGTCCTTATTTGCACACTAAATGAATTGCATGTTGGTTGGATTTTTAAAATAAATTGGTAGTCCTCTAGTGAAACATGATCGTATACCCTGAATATTGGTTGGATTTGAATGTTATTGAACTTTGGTGTTATTTTGTTATCATTTTATGAATATTATATATTAATTTGATTTAGTAATATGTAATGATACCTTATATGATTTTTAGACACCTCATTATGTATGTTTGATATATTTATGTTGGAATTTAATTCATTTATTTTTTAAAGGAGTTGTTCATTAGGTTTTGAATTGTGTTTGGTATCCAAAAAAGGATTTTATGTATTCAACTTGGGTGAAATATTTAAGGATCATTTGGAAAATTCTTAAAAATAATTTCATGTTTTGGTTGTCAATGAATTCTCAAAGGCCTGGTTGGAACTTTATAAAAAATATTTTTGGTTTGGGAACATTTTTGCTATATTATATTTGGATTTTGATGGTTATATAAAGTGGGTTGATTTTTCTTTTGGAATGTGTTATACATGGGTAAAAATGGGTTGTTTCAATGAGCGGTGTTTATTCCTCACATCACCTCTATAGAACAAAAAAATAGAACCCGAGAAAGAGGGTGAAATAGTGGTAGGTCTGCTCAAATCGTTTAATAGTAAAATTGTGGATGACAGACTCTTCTTAATACCAACGATGCAGGGGTAAAACTCTAAAATTTAATCATATCAAATATATTTTAATTTCTTTCATTACTTATTCTTTTTTGTGTTCTTAGGCTACATTAGATGCTCATTGTGGTCAATTTAGATACTCCAAAGATTTATTTCCAAGATTCTTTGCATGGATATCCAACAAGCCGACCACACATGATGGAATTTATCAATTTGTAATACACTACATCCAACATTTTAGAACTAAACATCTAGTTATATAATTTATATTATATTTTAATGAGGATTATGTTATGATAGGGTGGTGTGTGAATATCATCTACATCATGGAATGAGACTAGGGAAAAAGGACAAGAAACATCATAATTACTACAACTGGACACAAATCAGGGTATATATAATAAGATTTCACTATCCAAACATATATAAAAATTTACTTATTTTTATCAATGTTTCTGCAGTGTCCGAAACAAAAAAAACGATAAAGACTATAGTTATTATGTTTGTAAATTTATGAAAGAGATCATATTCTATGAAAAAATCAGCATCCCTCAAGAGGTATTTTCGAAAATAATTACTATTTCATTTAAAATATTTATTAATCCTTTGTGTATTTATATTTTTTCAGTACTACCATGATTGTCGAAAATAATCATATTCACTAGACGATATAGATTCGTTTAGAAATGAATGGGAATCATACCTAATGGAAGAATGTACACAAATAGAATAAAGATGTGACCGGTATGACTTGAAGTGTTTATTTTTATTTAAAATTGAGAGTACTTTTAGTAAAAAAAACAAGTGACATACTGAAAACTAATCAAATGCATTATATTGATTTGATACTTTAGTAAAACGATCAATAAGTCATTTTTGACGTGTAAGAATCAACCATACCTAAATCTGACACATGGTGTGAACGTTATGACTTTAAGTGTGTATTTTTATATTAAATTAATAATAAATTTAGCAAAAAAAACACAACTGACATACTGAAAACTGAAAAAATGCATTCAGATTATTTTGATACTTTAGTAAAATGATCCATCAGTCATTCGTGACATGTAAAAATCAACCACACCTTAATTCTATGAACGGTGTGACTGATATGACTAAAAGTGCCCGTTATCAGTTTAAAATTGACATTTTAGTTCAAAACGTGTCACTCACTAAAAACAAAAAAAAAATTCTCTGATTGTATTCATAATTTAGGAAAATGATTCATAAGTTCTTTGTGACATGTATAAAGTAGTCTCATATCAAACTGATGCACGATGCGACCAGTATGACTCAAAATGCATGTTTCCAGTTTGAAATGATATTTTAGTAAAAAAAACACAACTGACATACTAAAAACTGAGAAAACGCATTCGGATTGTTTTTATAATTTATTAAAATTATCTATAAGTCATTTGTGTCATGTAGGAATCAACCGCACCTCAATCCGATGCACGGTGTGACCGGTATGACTCAAAGTGTCTCTTTTTATTTAAAATTGACATTAATTTAAGTAAAAAAACAAACTTGGCATACTGAAAACCGAGAAAACGCATTCGGATTGTTTTGATAATTTAGAAAAATGATCCGTGAGTCATTTATGACATGTAGGAATCAACCTCACCTCAATAAAACGCACTATGTGACCAATATAAATCCAAATGTATCTTTCTATTTAAAATTGACATTAATTTAAGTAAAAAGAACAACTAACATACTGAAAACTAAGAAAACGCAATCGGATTATTTTGATACTTTAGGAAAATGATCCATGGGTAATTTTTGAAATTTAGGAATCAACTACACCTCTATATAATGCATGATGTGACTGATATGACTAAAAGTGTCTGTTATCAGTTTAAAATTTTCATTTTATCTCAAAATGTGTCACTTACTAAAAACCTAGAAAATGATTTCTGATTGTCTTTATAATTTATGAAAATGATACTTAAGTCCTTTCTAACGTGTATGAAATAGTCTCACATCAAACCAATGCACATTAATTCCCTGACCCCAGTTACCCAGAGTCGGTGCATTATTACATAACATTAACATGATCATAAGGGATCAAATATCAAAAGACCGATTAGTTTAGTAGCCTTGGAAGTACTAGATACATTCACAAGTTTTACATTATATTATAAAATGAAAATCAGCAGCAACATTTTCTCCATTGAACACATTCATACCCCTTAGACTATCCCTGCAGGTTAGTTATAATATATTTCTTCGCATCCTGGGAAAAATAAAACATAGAAAGCGGTGAGCTCAGATGCTCAATAAGGATAACAATATAGAGAAAACTTTCATAAATAAACATAAACATTTAAGGAAATGTATAAGACTAGAACACAAGCCTTTTAAACTTAAACTTTATCATAATATGGAAAATATAAATCAAATAATGTCATTTAATTATTCACATGGATATTCTACTAGTCGAATAATCACATGTCATATCAATATCCAATTTCATAATGATGGAATGCATAATGTCAGACTTCATAACCACATAATCAAGGCTTTGTTCCAAGATTACAAATAAGATTTTGTCAAGGTCTTTTTCCAAGGCACTAGTTTGTCTCATGAGACCTACCGATGCATCGAGGAGCTATAGCGGGCTCCACCTTCCACTTACTAAGTCCAATGTATTCCTCATATGAAAAGGTTTAAACATAACATAAACATTCGTATTAAAACTAGCATACGAAATGTCAATACTTTATCCATAAACCATGAATGGTATAAAAATAACACATCCACAGTCAAACATATCACAAAACCTTCAATAGAATATGTAATATTTGTATCATAATAAATCAACTTCAAACAAGTTTAAAATCCATCAAAGGATGTTGACATAGATGAAATGAAAACTATTTGAAAGAAATACATCTTTCTAATTTGAAACCATTTAAAAGACACATAATTATAAAAGAAAACATTTAATTTGGAAATATTCTTATAATATTGTAAGGGAATCTTTGAAGGTGTTATAACGGCGGAAAATAGTCGCACCCACCGTATAAGTTAAAAAAACATTCTTTCCTAAATTTTGTCGAAAAGGTCGTAAAGGACCTTGTTTGGAAAATGATGGAAAGATTACTTTATAAACATCTTATAAAAAGTAAAACAAGGGTATAAATGACTTCAACCCATAGTATAGTAAATAGTAAAAAAATTGAATACATTTTTTAAGAAACATGGATGTGGATGATAAAGAGGTCCCAGTAGATACTTATGTATTAACAACCTCGGATAAGTAAAGAGATTGTAGAATTAACCCTTACCTTGTACTTTTCCTTGATCGAGGGTATGTTAACCTCATATATAATAGTTAAATCATTGTTATTAAATTATAAAAGAACCAAATACATAAATATGATATCATATATGATCTTCTAATATTTCTTTGTTAATAATATTTCAGTAGTATCATTGGTTCGGATGTTAACTGATTCGTTTTCCTTTATATGCTCGGTTACGTAAGACATGTTTGTAATAGATAGGATGTATTTGATTCACATATAGAATGATATTAAGTTCTTAAACATTATTTTAAATCATAAAATGAAAATTATTCTTGAATGATTATGATGGGGAATGAATCTCATCGCGTTCATGGAGACGGTAATCCGTACGTACGCACGAGCGACAATATCATTCTATTGATGGTGAAATCATATGTAATTGAATATTATATAATATATACAGAATCATTAACATGTTATATTTATTATTTACTTAAATTATACATCATTATTATACCCATCTAAATAATGAAGTGTTTGAATAACAAACTACACCACGACGTGGAGACAGTAAGTCATGTGTATGCACATATGGTGACATGTCATTCATAGGATGGATAGAATAATAAATATGGTTGTACCATATTTATAATAACATCACATTATGTATAAGGTACTGGAGTTATTATTTTGGTATGGAAATAACAAATAGAGAGGAAGCGGAAGAAGAAAATAACTTTGAAAGAGGTGGTGAAATTATTACCTCTTCTTCAGGTGTTTTCTTTTGAGTTGATCAAAAGGCCTCCTTAGGTTGGCTTTCTTATCAAAGTAAGGCCTCTAGGTTTAAGGGAGGGTATTTTTTAGGATATTTGGGTTGGGTTTGGCTGAGCCAAATGGCTTTGGAGGTGTTATTTTGAGAGAAGGGTAAGTACTCTTTTATAAGAGTGGTGAAGGTTACTTTAGGAAAAGCTTGAAATATTATTTTATTATACAATCATATTCGGTTTATAATGGCTCTAAAATGATTTATTTAGAGGATAAGGTTGGTATGGGTCAAAAACCTCTCAACCAATAGGTTTTAGACAGGTTTAGGTTACTGTATTAACCTTATCTTTTAGATTTAACTCTTAGTTAATTAGTTTAACTTTTACCATGTATTCTTGTATTATTTTGATAAATGGTTAATAAACTTGCTATAAAAATCCAAGAGAACCCCAAGTGGTTAATTATGAATATATATAACCTTATCTAAGTACTTTGGTCGAACCTTATATTTTTAGGAATATTTTATCAATTAATAATATAGTATTTTTTTTAAAAACTCATTTATGTCAATTTTGACACTATTTGGTATTTCGTTTTTTTGAAAGTCATAAGAGCATGATTACTTCAAACAAAATTCATTGAATCAACCCTAAAGTGTCATATTAACCTATAAATTTAGTTTAATTCATCATAAGTCTCAATTTACATTTATTTGGATATTTATAATATCAACTATTTCAATCTTTCATTAATAAGGTAATTACTGCATCAACATTGTATCATAAATAAATTTAATTATTTAATGTCTAAAAATTATAAATAAAATACCATTATTTAGGAAATATTTTTATATTTCTAATGAATATTTATAGTCAAATTTATCTTATGTATAACCCTATATTAAAAATGGTTTAGTTATTAAACTTTGAATTTAACACTTTTTACTCTTCTTTAAATAAAATAATAATAAATGTCTTAATCTAATCCAAGTGGATATAAAGGATATTTTATTACTAAGGTTGGTTTTTAGTTGAAATAAACTTATCCAATAGAATTAGGACATGTTTTAGGGTAATTATAATATCTTTTTTACCTTTAATTACCCTATTTACTTTTAACCGTGGTAAATAAAATTCAAAAGTTACTATTCACCAAAAAAATTATTTTCATCTTATTGAACCACATTTTACTTACTAATTTAAACCGTTTCTATCGTATTTTTGAAATTCAACTCACAGAAGTGGTAAAATTAAGTTTTATGCAAATTTGCAAATGCTCCTATAATGTGGGTAAAAGACGGTAAAAAATTCAATAAAAAATTTTATATCTAATATTATTATAAAATTACTCAAATGAATTACATTTAACATATATAGGTATTATTTATCTATTTTTACCTAACATATATTTAAATAAAATAACTGATTATTTAAATAAAAAGTCGGTTTTAAATAATAACGTAGTGTTTTTTCACTATTAATCAAAAATTGAAAGTTTTCAGAAAAATACCAAAAATCCATCCTAAGATAATTTCGATATTCCGAATTCAAAAATGAAGTCCATTTTGAAAAATAAAATTTATAAAATTTCAAAAAGTGGGTATTACTATTCATAATGTCTAGTTTGATTGGTCGTGGTATGTTAAAACTCCAAGTTGCGTACAACACAAGCTATTGTATTATTCAAAGGGAAACGTACCATAGAAGCTTGAGGTGTTACATTCTCCCCTCCTTCAAATAATTTCATCCTCTAAATTTCTAGAATATTACTGCATAAAAAGATCCGGGTGTTTCTTCATCATAAGTTCATCGGGTTCCCACGTTGCATCTTCCATCTTATGGTTTCTCCATAGAACTTTTACCAAACGAGTCGTCCGGTTTCTTAGTACTTTTTCTCTGGTATCAAGAATCTTGACAGGCTCTTCACAATAAGACAGATCAAGTTCCAGTTCTATTTCTTCATAGGTGAGTACATGTGTTGGTTCAGACATGTATTTTATCAACAGTGATACGTGGAACACATCATGAACTTTGGAGAGACTTAGCAGCATTGCTAAACGGTAAGCTACAGCCCCAATTTGTTCTAGAATTTCGAAAGGTATGATGTACCTGAGACTTAATTTACTCTACTTACTGAAATTTATAACACCCTTTCATGGAGATACCTTCAAGAAAACATGATCTCCTACCTGAAATTCCAAATCCTTCCTTCGGTTATCGGCATAGCTCTTTTGCCTACTTTGAGCTGCTTTGATGTGGGTTTGGATAACCTTCACCTTTCCATTGTTTCCTCAACAAGTTCTGGGCCTATGAATTTTATTTCACCAGCATCATCCCAACAAGTTAGTGTGTGACATCTCTTTCCATATAACGCTTCATACGGTGTCATCTGAATACTTGAATGGAAGCTATTATTATAGGAAAATTATACCAGAGGTAAATAATGATCTCACATGCCTTGAAAGTCAAGTGAGAAAGATCTCAACATGTCTTCTAAGGTTTGAATAGTCTGTTCTGATTTTCCATCGGTTTGAGGGTGGTAGACAGTGCTCAAACGAAGTTTAGTATCCAAGGTCTTCTGAAGACTTTTCCAGAATCTTGATGTAAAACGGGGATCATGATCAGAAACAATCGATAGGGGTACTCCATGAAGTCTTAAAACTTCATTAATATATAGTTTTTTTAAACGTTCAAGTGGTAAATCTTCTCTTATAGCAAGAAAATGTGTTGACTTGGTAAGATGATCAACAATGACCCATATTGCATCATTCCTTCTAGAAGTCTTTGGTAGTCCCATGAAAAATTCCATCATAATATCATCTCATTTCCACTCAGGTATGGGAAGAGGTTTCATGACTCCTCTAGGATGTTGTCTTACAGCTTTCATTTATTGACAAACCATACATCTTGACACATAATCATCAATATCTCTATTCATGTTGTCCCACCAAAAATGCTCCTTCAAATCTCTATATATCTTAGTGCTACCAGAGTGTATAGAGAAATTGGAGCTATGAGCATCATCCAACAATTCCCTTTTTAGATTAGGTATATTGGGAACACAAAGTCTCTTCCAAAATTTCAAAATTCAATATTCATATACGAAGTCAATCAATCTCCCATCGTTCACAACTTTAATTTTCTTTTGAAACTCCTCATCATTGGTCTGAGAACTCTTTATCCTTTCTAGTAAAGTTGGTTTGGAAACTATTTGAAAAAGTATTGATGTCTCACCTTCTATGGTTATTCACATATCCATATTTACTATATCCATGAAAATAGGATCTCTTTCAACTCTCATCTTGTTCAAAACTCCATGATCCTTTCTGCTCAAAGCATATGCCACCTTATTTGCCTTCCCCATGTGGTAGTGTATAGTGCAATCATAATCCTTGAGTAGTTCAAGCCATCGTCTTTGCCTCATGTTGGGTTCTTTCTATGAGAAAATATACTTTAAACTCTTGTGATCAGTATATATCTCACATTTTTCACCATAGTGATAGTGTCTCCATATTTTCAGAGCAAAGATTACAGCTGTTAACTCAAGATCATGAGTGGGATAGTTTTTCTCATGAATTTTTAGCTGTCGTGATGCATATGCAATAACTCTATCATTCAACATAAGGAAACGACCAAGTCATTTCTTTGATGCATCGCTATAAATAACAAACCCATCATTCACCGATTGTAGAGTCAAGATAGGAGCATTGACTAATCTTCTCTTCAGTTCTTCAAAACATTCTTCAAATTATTTTTTCCAAACAAATTTAACTCATTTACGTGTGATCTTGGTTAATGGGTTTGCCAATCAGGCAAAATTCTGGACAAAACGCCGATAATAACCTGCTAAACCAATAAAACTACGTACCTCAGTTATACTCGTCAGTGATGGTCATTCTTGGATTGCCTTGGTCTTTGAAGGATCGACAGAGATTCCATCCTTAGAGACAATATGGCTAAGAAAATAAATATTCTGAAGCCACAATTCACACTTGCTAAACTTCCCATATAATTCATTTCTTCTGAGTGTTTTCATAATAGTGCACAAGTGATTTTCATAATCTTCGTATATTTTTTAGTATATCAAGATATCGTCAATAAATACCACTACAAAGTCATCAAGATATTCGTTGAAAACTCTATTCATTAGATGCATGAAAATAGAGGGTGCATTAGTCAGTCGAAAAGGCATTATTGTAAATTTTTAATGCCCGTACCTGGTTTGAAATGCAGTTTTCGGAATGTCTTCCTTATTCACACACAACTAATGATATCCAGATCGAAGGTAAATCTTTGAAAAATATTGAGCTCCATGAAATTGATCGAATAAATCATCAATGCGAGGTAGGGGATACTTGTTCTTTATTGTTATAACATTGATCTCCCTGTAGTCAATGCACAACCTCGTAGATCCATCTATCTTCTTAACAAAAAGAACAGGAGCTCCCCATGGAAAAACACTAGGGTGAATAAATTCCTTATTACTCAATTCCTCTAGTTGTTTCTTTAGTTCCACTAATTCCATAGTAGCCATTCTATAAGGGGTCTTCGATATGGGCCTTGAACCAGGAATTAAATCAATGAAAAACTCAATTTCTCATTCTAGAGGATGTCCAAGTAAATCCTCTGGAAACACATAAACATATTCTTATACAATAGGTACATCCTCTATTATAACATTCTTTTCCTCACCCATAGTTATTTCATTCTCTTCCTCCACAATAATTTAATTTAGTATAGCTATTGGGGTGGATCTAGATAAGAATTAGGTGGTGACGTTTATGCTCTAAAGATAAGGTATTCCTTATCATCAACAAAAATTGTAACCTCCTTCTTCTTACAATAAATTTTTGCATCATGGTCTAAAAGTCAGTCCATTCCAAAGATTATATAAAATTCAATCATGGGTATGATGATGATATCAGTAGATAAAGAACATTTATATGCCCTAATGGGAATTGATTCATAAAACTTTGTTGCAATGATACTTCCCTTAAGAGTTTTGACTGAAATCTCCATTGTTAAATCAAATTGGAAATATCTAATTTTTTTAGAAAATTGGGAAGACATGAAACAATGTGATGATCCAAAATCAAATAAATCATTGGCTAAACTTGAGGAAACCATTAAATTACATTCCACCGCGTCTTTCAAAGCTTCAACCTCAACAGTAGTGATCGCATAAGCTTGGCCTTACTCTCTTGGCCTTTTATGAGGTAAGTTTATTTTGCGCTTAGGACATTCATTTGCATAATGCCCCTTTTCTTTAAAATTGTAGCATTCAACATTGACAGCCTCTTTCTTTTCCTTACAATCACGAGCTTGGTGGTCTTTTTCACCACACTTGTAACAGACTCTCATTCCTTTCAAGAAAGTACTGGGGTGTTTCTTACCACATTTATTGTAGGATGGATATTCAAAATTTCCCTTCTTCCCCTTATTTCCATTTCTAGAGTGTTTAGAAGATCTCTTCTTCTCTTGCTTTTCTTTAAAGTCGTAAGACTTAGTGAATTCCTTTTCTGTCTTGATAGCACATGAGAAAATATCTTCGTATGATGAGAAGGATTGTGAGACTAATGCTCGATGGAGAAATGGTTTTAAATTATCAAAGAATCGATCAACCTTACTCCTTGAGTTACATATATAATCTGTTGCGTGCCTTGCAAACCTTGTAAAGTTAGCCTCATACTTTGCGACATTCTCATCCTCCTTTTGCCTCAGACTCAGAAATTGTCTTTCTGTATCCGCTCGATGGTCATGAGGAAAGTATTTTTCTAAGAAAATCTCTTTAAACTACCTTTATTACATATTTAATACTTCTTCATCTTCCTTTGTGTTTTGAATTAATGACCACCATTGATCTGCATCTCCCGTGAGGCGATAAACTGTCATGAAAACTTTTTCCCTTTTGCTACTCCCCAAAGCATGAAATATTTTCTCTAAGGAACTTATCAATTGCTTAGATACAAATGGATATGCAGTCCCATTGAATGTTGGTGGTTTTTTCCTCATGAAATGTTCTAACATTGATCCTCCGCATTGTGGATCAGGGTTCTCCATATGGGTAAGGTTATTATTCATAACCTGAGTGAGTTGTCACAGTATGGTGATAAGCTGATCAACACCAGTTGCATCACCAGCTCCACTATAATTATCTTGAGTAAGAGGGAAATCCCTACATGGATTACGTGCATTGATACAATTTTCATTCCTTCCACTAGGCTCCATTTTTAAAAAATCGCATACACTAGATTAGTTTATGAATCATAATACATAATTCCAAACTTGTAAAACACTTAACATAAATTGAACAGTTTATGGATATAATCCATAATCATAAAAATGTTTTCTTTGAGGAGGTACATACTCATAAATCCTTTATGATGGTTTGTAAATAAAATGTGAATTATATTAAGCATATCCTCTGACAGTGTCGTAACCAAGAGTGTAGCAATACCCGTTGTCATGTACCAGGATACCCCGGGTCAAGCCCGAAACTCCTTGTCAGAGTTTTCACTCCTAGGTACATCTGTGCCAGAGCCACCTCTACCTGCTCGTATCCAGACAGGGATGTATTTCTTGGAAAATACACAAAATCTCTACATTACCAAAATTCTAGGAAGTTCTTCTATAATAATCCTCAAAGTCTATCTTAGGTTAATGTTCTCTAATCAGGGTTTTTCTAAATCTAGTTTCCAAGGTTTTTACTAAACTTCCTCTGATACCAACTGTAACAACCCAAAGTTTCATTAATGGAAAATCCCTCTTGATCCAGTTAAATGTTTCTTTATGAAATTTTTTTTATAAGATGTCAACTTCTTTAGTTTTACGTTAATATTTGTGACCGTTACTTTTATATCCGTTGAACAGTGATCATCTGAGTAGTATAAATATAAGGCTTTAACGAACCCATTTCTACTCAGACAAGGGAGGCGATGGCCTCATCCAGTAGAATTGCCCCTTACGAAGCCCATTTGTCAGAGCTCGGAAAAGAGGTGGCGTCTTTGGGCTTTGCCCTTGACCAAGCCCAAGCTGAGCTTCATCAAGTCAAGCTCGAATGTGATCGTCTATGGGAAAAGTGGAAGTTGATTGAAATTACCACTCGAGCGATGTTATCCGAGCCGCCCCAAGAGTCTGTCACCATCGCACACCTTACCCTTAGGTCTTATGCGGCTATTTTAAGGGGTTATGTAACAAATAAGTAGTACCATGTTCATGTACATTACTTTTGTATATAATAATGAATATAATTTCTAGTCATTTTTGATACATTGTAATTTAGTTTTTAAAGTACAGATGGTGTTTTTAGTTATTATTTAATTAAGAATTATATTTTATTAAATTAAAGGATTTTTGAATTAAATAATATTTTAATAAAATATTATTATTAATATTAAATTAATTTTTTATGAAGTATAAATGATCTTATAATTTTATGAATGCAATTAAAATTTTTATTAAGGTTTGAAAGTCATTTCTGTCAAAACCCGTGAATTTTTTTATAAATGTCGGTTTTTATTTTAAAAGTGAAAATTCACATATTTAGAAAATTATTTAGATAAAATAAATATTATTTTTGGAATCAGGACATCGAAATTATCCAACGGTGAATTTTTCATAATTTTCTGAGACAGTCAAATTTTTGGGTAAAAATTAAATACCATTTAAATATATAATGTGTTTTATGACATCATAATGACCCAATGGTGATGTAATAAAATAAAATAATCCTTATGTTCGACCAATATTTGTTTTATCATTTAAATAATGAGGTTTTGGGTTTGTTTGACTTACTTTTCAAAGCATTAATGGAGCCCTCAAGACTTATTCAACACTTTGCCTTTTTAAATTAATTTCCATGGGAGTGTGACTCACCTCCACATAAGCAACCCTAATTTTTTTAATAAGTTCGGACCTTGGCCTTGTAAAATATTGTTTTCCTCTTTCCTTTTCCAGAAACCATTGGCAAATACCATGGGATGGTTTGTGGTTTGGATTATTTTAATATAAGGGGTCCCAAACCTAAATAATAAAGAATTCTCTCATCTTTCCTATATAAACCCACCCAAGCTCCCACTTCCTCATCACTCAAATCCCTTGAAGTTCGTCCAACCTCTGCCCTACTCTCTCTAGAATCCTCTCAAGGTGCCCCAAGCTCCCAAGAATCCTCTCACAAGCCTCTCTCTAGCCTTTGGAAGCACACTTCCAAGTAAGGGGTTTTCTTCATTTCTCATTTTTTTGTCAATTTTCTTTAAGTTGTATTGCCCTTTTTATTTCAATTATAAATGTTGGGGTATGGTTTCGCACCTCTCCCATACTGCGCTCTTATTGTTTGAATGATGGGAGACTCCTTAAATGCCTCCCATATACACCTGTTACTATGCCGAAATTCCGAAAGGAACCTTTTTCTCCTCTTTTATATTTCAAGCAATACTTTTGTATCATGAATCTAAATTTCTTTTCAATTGTTGGGAAATGTATCTATATGACCTCCTTACTGTCCATTACATGTAAATATGATGAGGAACCCCTTTCTCTCTCATCAACTTTTTTTATGAATTTTTATGTCACGCCGTTACGCTGCCGAAATCACACCGACTTTCTAAGCCAATATCATTGTGTAGTGAATACCATGCCCATTTCTCCATCAAGGGTATTCACCTTTATGCACATTTACTTATTGATTATAAAGTTTCATGTATGAATTCCACATTCCTTTATCGTGGAATAAATGATTATGTTTTATGAATCCATGTTTTATGATCCATGTGGCACACTTATGCATGAAATGAAATGTTTAAGAAGGGTGCGCCCTTTATAGCGCTCCAATGCATTGGGTAAAGTATAGTATCATGATACGTCATGTGAAATGAGTGTTGACTCATGCTAATTCAAGTGCAACGAGGGTTTACTCGTTCTTCAAGTGCAATGAGGGTTTACTCATGCTCCATGTGCAATGAGCCTTGGCTCATGCTAATTCAATGTTAAGTGTTGTTGCCACATTTCCAGTTTATGATTATCATGCTTTATCATGCCTTTATGTTCATGTTTCTCTTATGCTCTATTGATATGCTTATTGCCTAACATGTATTGTACTCCTCATGTTATTCATTATGTACTCCCTTACTGGGCTTTATAGCTCACCCTTTTCTTATGCATGTCATCAGGTTATCCCATGCAATGCTAAGTACGAAGGAATGTAGTGGTCATGTAAAGGAAGTTTTCAATAAAGATATTGTATTTCAAGTTTAAATTTTTTATGTAATGATCCTAAGCCCCAAAGACACTAAACCTCTCGATCTTCTTTGTTGTATCAAGTGAAGTTGTATGTAATAAAGCATGTTTAAATTGTAATAAAAAGCAGGGTTGTCATAGTTGGTATCAGAGGATAGGTTTAGTTATTTTTGGGATTAGGAAACCCTAGTAAAGCCTTAGATACAAGAATAAGTATAATAAAAACATCCATAAGTTTTGGTAAATACTAAGTAAGTGGTTTATCAAACAAATACATCCCTGTCTGGATACGAGCAGGTAGAGGCGGCTCTGGCACAGATGTATCTTAGGGGTAAAACCCGAAAACACCGCTTTGAGCTAGACTCGAACGGGAACTGGTGCATGAAAACGGGACTTGCTACACTCTTGATTACGACACTCCCAGGGGATATGTTTTGATAAATTCGCAATCTTAGTATTAACCCTTATTAAGGGAAAAAATGCCCCTAAGAATATATGTTAGAAGGAAGATCATGAAAAGCCTGGATTGAATCCTATAGACTCATGAGTTAAAGAGATTAAAGTTTATTTATAAGTCATCAACTTTTTTCTTTGGATAACCCTTTATGTGTTACCCATAACTTTCCTTTTATTCGAGCCAATGGCCGGTAATAGGAGAACTCGGGCTAACAACCGTTGTGAAGATCAGTGTGATGACTGTACTTATGAGATGCTCAATCCAATGGGAGCGGGAATCGCGAACTTTGTCACGCTTCTCTCTCAGCTAACTCAAGTTTTGAATAGAAACAATGGTCAATAGGAATGTTCAACCCCCCCTAAGAAAGAACAAGTCGCTATTGAAAGCTTCATGAGACAAAGGCCTCCTACTTTTAGTGGATCATCCGATCTCACGATCGCTGAACAATGGATCAACTCCATTGAAAAGATATTCTCCATCCTCCAATGCTCTGAAAAAGAGAAGGTTCTCCTGGCGGCTTATCATATGGAGGGTGAATCTAATCAATGGTGGACATTGATCAAAAATACGAAGCCTGAGGAGGAGATCGAGGCTTTGGAATGGAAGGAATTCCGGAAGATGTTTTTCGATAAATATTTTCCACGCACCCTCCGTCTTAAGATGGAAAGGGACTTCCTTTCCCTCAAACAGAAAGATGAAGAATCTGTGGGAGCGTACGAGGCAAACTTCACAAGGCTTGCACGATACGCTTCCGGCTTTGTCGTTACCCCCGAATGCAAGGTTGACCGCTTCTTTGGTGGGCTGAATCCTAGCTTGCAGAAAGCATTAGCGATCCGTGACTTCGACAGCTATGAGGAAATTGTCTGATGTGCCCTCAAGGTTGAAATGGAGATCGGAGAATCACAGGGGTATCATGGGGACAAGAAGCGTAAGGTGGACTTCAATGCTGGTGGTCCGATGGATAAATCCAACGGCGCTAAGAAGTTCCAGCACCCCACTTGCCAAAAGTTTGGAAAGAAGCACCCTGGAAATTGCCTTAGGGGGACAAGAAAATGCTTCAAGTGTGGAAGAGAAGGGCACCTAGCTGTTAACTGTCAGCAAGAAGGACCCGCGGCAACGACAGAGGAGAGGAATGCTCTGTTCGAACCTCAACGCGTTGTTCAATGCTACAAATGCAAAGAATCGGGTCATTTTGTGAATCAGTGCCCTAATCCAAGGGTTATTGGAGGCAACCAGCAACCTCCAAGACAGCAAGGAAGAATTTTTTCCATCACTTCTGCTGAAGTGAACCCCGAAAACGAAGTGGTGACAGGTATGTTAGTTATTCGTTCAAGAATAGCGAACGTAATTTTTGATTCAGGTTCTACGCATTCTTTTATATCTCAAAAGTTTAGTAGAACAATCCCTGCACCACCACAAATCATGGAAGTAAAGATGTCGGTGAGTATGGAAAATGGGGCAATCATTGCATCCCATGAGTATAAGTCCTCCCCTGTTATAATATGTGGATTGAATTTCCCGGCGAACCTCATCATACTCCCTCTGGTGGAATTTGATGCAATTCTTGGCATGGATTGGCTTTCCTTATATAGAGCCAACATAAATTTTTGGGAGAGGGAAATCACACTCCATATGGAGAATCGACCCCCGATTCTTTACAAGTGTCAGGAGGAAGATGAATCTCCTTTAGCTCCATCATCTCAAGAATGGATATTACTGCCTTATGAGCATGCATATCTGGCTCAGATGATTGAGTCCAAGGAAGAAACCACCCTTGAAGAAATGCCTATTGTGAGGGAATTCGCTGAAGTATTTCCCGAGGAACTTCCTGGTCTTCCTCCAAGAAGAGATGTTGAGTTCTCAATTGAACTTATACCTGGGGCGCTACCAATATCCAAGACTCCATATAGAATGGTTGTTGTTGAGCTTGAAGAGCTGAAGAAAAAACTACAGGAGAATCTGGATAAAGGGTTTATACGCCCAAGTGCATCAACATGGGGTGCACCAGTCCTCTTCGTCAAGAAGAAGGATGGGTCAATGCGGCTTTGCATCGATTATCGTGAACTTAACAAAATCACGATAAAAAACAAGTATCATCTCCCAAGAATCGGTGACTTGTTTGATCAGCTGTGTGGAGCACAATACTTCTCCAAGGTGGACTTGCGGTCGGGATATTATCAAGTAAGGGTGAAGAAGGAAGATATCCCCAAGACTGCTTTTCGTACAAGGTACGGGCACTATGAATTCATAGTAATTCCTTTTGGACTCACCAATGCTCCAGCAATATTCATGGACTTGATGAATAGAGTCTTTAGAGATTACCTTGACAAATTTGTGGTAGTCTTTATAGATGATATTCTAATATACTCCAAAACCAAGGAGGACCATGAGGAGCATTTAAAAACTGTACTAGAGACTTTGCGCAAGGAGAAGCTCTATGCAAAGTACAGCAAGTGTGAGTTTTGGTTGAAGGAAGTCTCATTCTTGGGCCATATCATCACAAGCGATGGGATATCTGTGGACCCCTCCAAAACAGATGCAATTGAGGGATGGCCGAGGCTAACATCGGTAACTGATATCCGTAGCTTCTTGGGGTTAGCTGGATATTATCGACGATTTGTGAGAAATTTCTCACGATTGTCCAACCCTCTTACCAAACTAACTCGAAAGGGAGTAAAGTTTTCTTGGAGTGATGAATGCGAAGAAAGCTTCAAGGAGTTGAAAAGGAGGCTTATCACTGCACCCGTGCTCACTTTACCCACAAGTGGGGAGCTTTTTGTGGTATTCAGTGATGCTTCGAAGAAGGGCTTAGGATGTGTGCTGATGCAGAATGATAAAGTGATATCCTATGCCTCAAGGCAGTTGAAAATCCATGAGCGAAACTATCCAACGCAGGATCTGGAGTTGGCGGCGGTGATCTTTGCCTTGAAAATCTGGCGGCATTATCTCTATGGAGAGAAATGTGAGATATATACTGACCACAAGAGTCTTAAATATATATTCACACAGAAAGAGCTTAATATGCGCCAGAGAAGATGGATAGAGCTCATCAAGGATTATGACTATTCAATACATTACCACCCTGGGAAGGCGAACAAGGTGGCGGATGCCCTAAGTAGAAAGGATCCAGCAATTCTATCAATGATGAGAATTGAGAAGGATCCAATCTTCTTAGACTTGATGAAGATGGATATGAGAATCATAAAGAATGGAACATCATCAATCCTTTCACAAATGATTGCTCAACCATCTCTTTTGTAAAGGTTAAAGGATGCTCAAAAGGATGATGCGGGAATCCAAGAAAAAGTGGAAGCTATCAAAAAGGGAAAATCCTCAGAGTTTAATGTTAATGAAGAAGGAATTGTGCGGTTTGGGAAAAGACTATGTGTTCCATCAAGTTCGGAGCTGAAGAAGGAACTTTTGGATGATGCACATAGTTCAAATTTCTCTATTCACCCAGGGAGCACAAAGATGTATCGAGATCTCTGAGAAAACTTTTGGTGGGATAATATGAAGAAGGAGATCGCTGAATATACATCAAAGTGCCTGGTGTGTCAGCAAGTGAAGGCAGAGAGGCAGAAGTCTAAGGGGATGATGCAACCATTGCCCATACCAGAATGGAAATGGGAGAACATCACCATGGACTTTGTCACCGGACTTCCAAGGACATCCAAAGGAAACAATTCAATCTGGGTTGTTGTGGATCGTCTTACAAAGACTGCACACTTCATTTCTATTCGAGAGGATTTCTCTTTGGATCAACTGGCACGGATATATATCAGGGAAGTGGTACAGTTGCATGGAGTACCACTATCTATTGTGTCTGACCGAGATCCAAGATTTACCTCTAAGTTTTGGAAGAGTCTTCAACATGCTCTGAATACTGAACTGAACTTCAGTACGGCCTATCATCCTCAAAATGATGTCCAATCTGAGCGGACTATCCAAACACTTGAGGATATGTTGAGAGCGTGCTCAATGGACTTTAAAGGAGGATGGGACCAACATCTTCCTCTGGTTGAGTTCTCTTATAATAATAGTTTCCACTCGAGCATCCAAATGGCACCATATGAAGCCCTATATGGGAAAAGGTGTAGAACACCGGCATGTTG
The DNA here is from genome assembly GCA_963277665.1 of Viscum album. Lineage (NCBI taxonomy): Eukaryota > Viridiplantae > Streptophyta > Magnoliopsida > Santalales > Viscaceae > Viscum > Viscum album. The sequence continues at coordinate 1,505,807,878 of OY728128.1, forward strand.
GGATGAGGTCGGTGAACGTAAGCTGCTTGGACCAGAAATGGTCGAAGAAATGGTAGAGAAGGTGAAAACCATTCAACAGCATATCAAGGCAGCCCAGAGTCGACAGAAGAGTTATGCAGATAATCGTCGACGGGACCTTGGGTTTAAAGTCGGAGACATGGTGTTTTTACGCATATCTCCGTGGAAGAAGGTCATGAGGTTTGAAAAGAAAGGGAAGTTAAGTCTAAGGTACATCGGCCCCTTCGAGATTCTTGATCGTGTTGGGGCTGTGGCCTATCGACTAGCACTTCCACCTACTATGGCCAAGGTGCATGATGTCTTTCATGTATCCCTCTTAAGGAAGTACATACCGGACCCTTCACATGTACTCTCTTCCGAGGTGGTACAATTAGAAGATGATCTTTCTTATGAGGAGCAACCAGTGGAGATCTTAGATCGTAGAGAAAAAGTTCTACGAAATAATACAATGCCCCTCGTCAAGGTGTTGTGGAGAAACCACAAGTTTGAAGAAGCAACTTGGGAGTCGGATGATATGATGAAGCTAAGTTACCCACATTTGTTTTAGTGTGGGAAAAGGAAAATTTCGAGGGCGAAATTTCTTAAGGGGGGAATGTTGTAACGACCCAAAGTTTCATTAATGGAAAATCCCTCTTGATCCAGTTAAATGTTTCTTTGTGAAAAATGTTTTTATAAGATGTCAACTTCTTTAGTTTTACGTTAATATTTGTGACCGTTACTTTTATAGCCGTTGAACAGTGATCATCTGAGTAGTATAAATATAAGGCTTTAACGAACCCATTTTTACTCAGACAAGGGAAGCGATGGCCTCATCCAGTAGAATTTCCCCTTACGAAGCTCATTTGTCAGAGCTCGGAAAAGAGGTGGCGTCTTTGGGCTTTGTCCTTGACCAAGCCCAAGCTGAGCTTCATCAAGTCAAGCTCGAACGTGATCGTCTACGGGAAAAGTGGAAGTTGATTGAAATTACCACTCGAGCGATATTATCCGAGCCGCCCCAAGAGTCTGTCACCATCGCACACCTTACCCTTAGGTCTTATGCGGATATTTTAAGGGGTTATGTAACAAATAAGTAGTACCATGTTCATGCACATTACTTTTGTATATAATAATGAATATAATTTCTAGTCATTTTTGATACATTGTAATTTAGTTTTTAAAGTACAGATGGTGTTTTTAGTTATTATTTAATTAAGAATTATATTTTATTAAATTAAAGGATTTTTGAATTAAATAATATTTTAATAAAATATTATTATTAATATTAAATTAATTTTTTATTAAGTATAAATGATCTTATAATTTTATGAATGCAATTAAAATTTTTATTAAGGTTTGAAAGCCATTTCTGTCAAAACCCGTGAATTTTTTTATAAATGTCGGTTTTTATTTTAAAAGTGAAAATTCACATATTTAGAAAATTATTTAGATAAAATAAATATTATTTTTGGAATCAGGATGTCGAAATTATCCAACGGTGAATTTTTCATAATTTTCTGAGACAGTCAAATTTTTGGGTAAAAATTAAATACCATTTAAATATATAATGTGTTTTATGACATCATAATGACCCAATGGTGATGTAATAAAATAACATAATCCTTATGTTCGACCAATATGTGTTTCATCATTTAAATAATGAGGTTTTGGGTTTGTTTAACTTACTTTTCAAAGCATTAATGGAGCCCTCAAGACTTATTCAACACTTTGCCTTTTTAAATTAATTTCCATGGGAGTGTGACTCACCTCCACATAAGCAACCCTAATTTTTTTAATAAGTTCGGACCTTGGCCTTGTAAAATATTGTTTTCCTCTTTCCTTTTCCAGAAACCATTGGCAAATACCATGGGATGGTTTGTGGTTTGGATTATTTTAATATAAGGGGTCCCAAACCTAAATAATAAAGAATTCTCTCACCTTTCCTATATAAACCCACCCAAGCTCCCACTTCCTCCTCACTCAAATCCCTTGAAGTTCGTCCAACCTCTGCCCTACTCTCTCTAGAATCCTCTCAAGGTGCCCCAAGCTCCCAAGAAGCCTCTCACAAGCCTCTCTCTAGCCTTTGGAAGCACACTTCCAAGTAAGGGGTTTTCTTCCTTTCTCATTTTTTTGTCAATTTTCTTTAAGTTGTATTGCCCTTTTTATTTCAATTATGAATATTGGGGTATGGTTTCGCACCTCTCCCATACTGCCCTCTTATTGTTTGAATGATGGGAGACTCCTTAAATGCCTCCCATATACACCCGTTACTATGCCGAAATTCCGAAAGGAACCTTTTTCTCCTCTTTTATATTTCAAGCAATACTTTTGTATCATGAATCTAAATTCCTTTTCAATTGTTGGGAAATGTATCTATATGACCTCCTTACTGTCCATTACATGTAAATATGATGAGGAACCCCTTTCTCTCTCATCAACCTTTTTTATGAATTCTTATGTCACGTTGTTACGCTGCCGAAATCACACCGATTTTCTAAGCCAATATCATTGTGTAGTGAATACCATGCCCATTTCTCCATCAAGGGTATTCACCTTTATGCACATTTACTTATTGATTATAAAGTTTCATGTATGAATTCCAAATTCCTTTATCGTGGAATAAATGATTATGTTTTATGAATCCATGTTTTATGATCCATGTGGCAAACTTATGCATGAAATGAAATGTTTAAGAAGGGTGCGCCCTTTATAGTGCTCTAATGCATTGGGTAAAGTATAGTATCATGATACGTCATGTGCAATGAGTGTTGACTCATGCTAATTCAAGTGCAACGAGGGTTTACTCGTGCTTCAAGTGCAATGAGGGTTTACTCATGCTCCATGTGCAATGAGCCTTGGCTCATGCTAATTCAATGTTAAGTGTTGTTTCCACATTTCCAGTTTATGATTATCATGCTTTATCATGCCTTTATGTTCATGTTTCTCTTATGCTCTATTGATATGCTCATTGCCTAACATGTATTGTACTCCTCATGTTATTCATTATGTACTCCCTTACTGGGCTTTATAGCTCACCCTTTTCTTATGCATGTCCTCAGGTTATCTCATGCAATGCTAAGTACGAAGGAATTTAGTGGTCATGTAAAGGAAGTTTTCAATAAAGATGTTGTATTTCAAGTTTAAAGTTTTTATGTAATGATCCTAAGCCCCAAAGACACTAAACCTCTCGATCTTCTTTGTTGTATCAAGTGAAGTTGTATGTAATAAAGCATGTTTAAGTTGTAATAAAAAGCAGGGTTGTCATACCAACTGTAACACCCCGACCCCAGTTACCTAGAGTCGGTGCATTGTTACATAACATTGACATGATCGCAAGGGATCAAATCCTGAAAGACCGATCAGTTTAGTAGCCTTGGAAGTACTAGATACATTCATAAGTTTTACATTACATTATAAAATTAAAAACAACAACAACATTGTCTCCATTGACCACATTCATATCTCTTAGACTATCTCTGCAGGTCAATCATAATATACTTCTTCACATCCCAGGAAAAATAAAACATAGAAAGGGGTGAGCTCAGATGCTCAGTAAGGATAACAATATAGTGGAAACTTTCATAAATAAGCATAAACATTTAAGGCAATGTATAAGACTAAAACACAAGACTTTTAAACATAAACTTCATCATAATATGGCAAAGATAAATCAAATAATGTCATTTACTTATTCACATGGATATTTTACTAGTCGAATAATCACATGTAATATCAATATCAAATTTCATAATGATGGAATGCATAATGTCAGACTTCATAACCACATAGTTAAGGCCACGTGCCAAGACTACAAATAAGATTTTGTCAAGGCCTTGTGTCATGACACTAGTTTGTCTCATGAGACCTATCGATGCATCGAGGAGCTATAGTGGGTTCCACTAGTCACTTACTAAGTCCAATGCATTTCTTATATGAAAAGGTTTAAACATAACATAAACATTCGTATTAAAACTAGCATATGAAATGTCAATACTTTATCCATAAATCATGAATGGTATAAAAATAACTCACCCACAGTCAAACATACCACAAAACCTTCAATACAATATGGAAGATTTGTATCATAATAAATCAACTTCAAACAAGTTTAAAATCCATTAAAGGATGTTGACATAGATGAAATGAAAACTATTTGAAAGAAACACCTCTTTCTAATTTGAAACCATTTAAAAGTCACATAATTATAAAAGAAAACATTTATTTTGGAAATATTATTATAAGATTATAAGTGAAGATTCGAAGGTGTTATAATAGAGGAAAATAGTCGTACTTGTCGTATAAGTTAAAAAAACATTCTTTCCTTAATTTTGTCGAAAAGGTCGCAAAGGACCGTGTTTGAAAAATGATGGAAAGATTCCTTTATAAAAATTTTATAAAAAGTCAAACAAGGGTATAAATGACTTTATCACATATTCTAGAAAATAGTAAAAATGTTTTGAAATACATTTTTTAAGAAACACATATGTGGATGATAAAGAGGTCTCATTAGATACTTACGTATTAACAACCTCAGATAAGTAAAGAGATTGTAGAATTAACTATTACCTTGTACTTTTCCTTGATCAAGGGTATGTTAGCATCCTATATAATAGTTAAATAATTGTTATTAAATTATACAAGAACTAAATACATAAATATGATATCATATATGATCTTGTAATATTGCTTTGTTAATAATATTTCAGTAGTATCATTGGTTTGGGTGTTAATTGATTCGTTTTCCTTTATATGTTTGGTTACGTAAGTCATGTTTGTTATGGATAGTATATATTTGATTCACATCCAGAATGATATTAATTTCTTAAACATTATTTTTAATCATAAAATGAAAATTATTCTTGAATGATTACGATGAGGAATGAATCTCATCGCGTTCGTGGAGACGGAAATCTGTACGTACGCACGAGCGATAATATCATTCTATTGATGGTGAAATCGTATGTAATTGAATGTTATAGAATATATACAGAATAATTAATATGTTATATTTATTATTTACATCAATTATACATCATTATTATACCCATCCAAATAATGAAGTGTTTGAATAACAAACTACACCACGACGTGGAGATGGTAAGTTGTACGTATGCACGTATGGTGACATGTCATTCATAAGATGGATAGAATAATGAATATGGTTGTATCATATTTATAATAACATCAGAGTATGTATAAGGTACTGGAGTTATTATTTTGGTATAAAAACAACAAATAAATAGGAAGTGAAAGAAGAAAAGAGCTTTGAAAGAGGTGGTGAAATTATTATCTCTTCTTCGGGTGTTTCCTTATGAGTTGATCAAAAAGGCTCTTTAGGTTGACTTTATGATAAAAGTAAGGCCTCTAGGTTGAATGGAGAGTGGTTGGGAGGATATTTGGGTAGGGTTTGGCCGAGCCAAATGGATTTGGAGGTGTGATTTTGAGAGAATGTGAAGTACCCTTTTATAAGAAAGGTGAGGCTCACTTTAGGAAAAGCTTGAAATATTATTTTATTATACAATCATATTCAGTTTATAATGGCTCCAAAATAATTTATTCTGAGCCTAAGGTAAAGATGGTTCGAAAATATCTCAACCAATAGGTTTTAGATAGGTTTAGGTCACTATATTAACCTTATCTTTTAGATTTAACTCTTAGTTAATTAGTTTAACTTTTACCATGTATTCTTGTATTATTATATTAAATGGTTAATAAACTTAGTATAAAAAGCCAAGCAAACTCCAAGTGGTTCATTATTAATATATCTAACCTTATCTAAGTCTTTTGTCCAAACCTTGGATTTTTAGAAATATTTTATCAATTAATAATATAGTATTTGTTTTAAAAACTCATTTATGTCAATTTTGACACTATTTGGTATTTTGTTTTTGTGAAAGTCATAAGAGCATGATTACTTCGAAAAAAATTCATTGAATCAATCCTAACATTTCATATTAACCTATAAATTTAGTGGAATTCATCAGAAGTCTCAAATTACATTTATTTGGATATTTATAATATCGACTATTTCTATCTTTCATTAATAAAGTAATTATTGCATCATCATTGTATCATAAATAAATTTAATTATTTAATGTCTAAAAATTATAAATAAAATACCATTACGTAGGAAATATTTTTATATTTCTAATGAATATTTATAGTCGAATTTATCTTATGTATAACCCTATATTAAAAATGGTTTAGTTATTAAACTTTGAATTTAACATTTTTAACTCTTCTTTAAATAAAATAATAATAAATGTCTTAATCTAATTCAAGTGGACCTAAATGATCATATTTTATTCCTAAGGTTGATTTTGGTCGAAATAAACTTATCCAATAGAATTAGGACATGTGTTAGGGTAATTATAATATCTTTTTTACCTTTAATTACCCTGTTTACTTTTAACCGTGGTAAATAAAATTCAAAAGTTACTATTCACCAAAAATTATTTTTCATCTTATTAAACCACATTTTACATACTGATATCAACCGTGTCTCTCATATTTTTAAAATTCAACTCACAGAAGCGGTAAAATTAAATTTTATGCAAATTTACAAATGCTCCTAGAATGTGTGTAAAAGACGGTAAAAAGTTCAATAAAATTTTATATATCTAATATTATTATAAAATTACTCCAACGAATTACATCAAACATATATAGGTATTATGTATGTATTTTTACCTAATATAAATTTAAATAAAATAACTAATTATTTAAATAAAAAGTCTGTTTTAAACAATAATGCTGTGTTTTTTCACTATTCATCAAAAATTGAAAGTTTTTAGAAAAATACCAAAAATCCACCCTAAGCTAATTTCGATATTCTGAATTCAAAAATGAAGTCCGTTTTGAAAAATAAAATTATAAAATTTCAAAAAGTTGGTATTACTATTCATAACGGCTAGTTTGATTGGTCGTGGTGTGTTAAAACTCCAAGTTGTGTACAACGCAAGCTATTGTATTATTCAAAGGGAAACGTACCGTAGAAGCTTGAGGTGTTACACGCACGATGTGACCGGTATGACTCAAAAAGAGTGTTTTTGGTTTGAAATGATATTTTAGTAAAAAACTCCAATGACATACTGAAAACCGAGCAAATGCATTTGGATTGTTTTGATACCTTAGATAATGATCCATGAGTCATTTGTGACGTGTAGGAATCAACCACACCTCAATCCGACGAACGATGTGATCGGTATAAATCCAAATATGTTTTTATTTAAAATTGATATTAATTTAAGTAAAAAGAAAACGTGGCATACTGAAAACTGAGCAAACACATTCGGATTGTTTTGATATTTTAAGACAATAATCCAAGAGTTATTTGTGATGTGTAGTAATCAAACGCACCTTAACTTGACGCACGATGTGACCAGTATGACTAAAAGTGTCCGTTATCAGTTTAAAATTGACATTTTAACTCAAAATGTTTCACTCACTAAAAACTAAGCAAACGCCCTCTGATTGTCTTCATAATTTAGGAGAGTGATTCGTAAGTCCTTTGTGACGTGTATGAAGCAGTCTCACCTCAAACCGACACACGATGCGACCAGCATGACTCAAAATGTGTGTTTCCAGTTTGAAATAATATTTTAGTAAAAAACACAACTGTCATACCGAAAACCGAGCAAACTCATTCGGATTATTTTGATACTTTAAAACAACGATTCATGAGTCGTTTGTGACGTGTAGGAATCAACCACACCTCAATCTGACGAACGATGTGACCGGTATAAATCCAAATATGTCATTTAAATTTGATATTAATTTTAGTAAAAGAACAAGGGATATACTCAAAACCAAGCAAACTCGTTCAGATTGTTTTGATATTTTAGGACAATGGTCCATAACTCATTTATGACGTGTAGGAATCAATCTCACCTCAATACGATGCACGGTGTGACCGGTATAACTCCAAATGTGTCTTTTTTATTAAAAATTTACATTTTATTAATGTATTCATTCATATTAATGTTTAATTTATTTCTTTATAGTATTAATAACACAATATTTGATTTCTTATATAGGTGGAACCTTTTGGTTGAGTTGTGATTATTTGTTCGGCAACTAATACTATGGGCAGACATTTTTGAGAGGGGATCACATATATCAAAGGATGAAATATTAATATTTTTAACAGTTTGTTGGATAATTGTAAATGTAATTATATAAAACATTGTTTAAAATGTATATAGCATTGTTTGTCAAACTCTTGTGTGCGCTGCTTGGTTTTTGTGTGCGCTATGCAGGTGGTGTGTGTGTTTGTTGTGCAGGTGCTAGTGGGTGTCCTGTTATATAAACAGCATATCACAGGCAGTTAGGCCTTTATCAGCGCTATTTCGAGCGCTGATAAAGGTCTCATTTATCAGTGCTATTTAAAGCGTTGATAAAGTCTCACTTTATCGGTGCTATTTCGAGCGCTGATAAAGGACCCTTTTATCAAACGCTAATTAAAGCGCAGATAAAGTGGTCTTTTATCTTCACTGAGATTAACAGCACTTTTCTAGCGTTGTTAAAGTGTTTTCTAACGCTTTTAAAAGCACTGTCTATAGTAGTGCGTGTGGCGCCCAGGTGGTAAGGTCGCACTTATACCTCGTTACTTGAATACATGTTTTCCGCTTTGACGGTGGTGTAGTGGTGCAAGGTCGAGGGTCATAGCAATGATGTTCGGTGGGGTACAGAGTTCGATTCCTAGAAGCCCGCTCTTGGGGGAATTTCTGCCTCCCATGCTCCACTCACCTTATCGAGTCATCCAGTGTCTCACCGAGTGGGCAGAAGGGCGCATACCACCTAACTGGCGGATTGTTGTGTTGAACCATCGTTGATCGGACCGTTACTCTGTGGGATGCTCTGTCGTCTCGGCTGGCAACGGCTCCTTCCCAGCTGGGGATTCTCCGGATGACCTCTTCGTGGGGAGGGGGGTTTCTGGGTGTGGAGGGTTCCAAAAGACCACTCCCAGAGATTCTCTTTAAGAAAAGAAAAAAAAAAAAAAAATCTAACCAAAGCAGTTTAAACCAAGCTAGACAAACAAATAGTGAAGAAATTCTTCTAAAATAAATTGACCTAAACCATAAGAAATCAAGAAAAATAAAAAGAAATAGATCTTTAACAAATTGAATTGAATAAAAATTATTTGAATTGAATTAAACCAAACAAAAGTTCCTAGAATAGAGGTGAACCAAACCTAACCAAACTAATCTAAACTAAATGGAATTGAATCAAACTAAATGAAAAGAAATAGAATAGAAACAAGATAAGAAATCCTTACCTATTTGAGAAAAAATGATTGAAATATAGGAGAGGAGATGGGAGGTCGCCGCTCGCTCGGGTGAGAGGGAAATTAGGGCAAGGGCGGGGGGACGCTGAAGATCCCCAGAGGGGAGGGGGATGTCGAAGGTTGTCTGGGAGAGGGGAGGTAGGGCTTCGAATGAGGTGGGGGATGAGCCCGAGAAAGGGTCCCATATTAAAGAGCTATACCCACAGTTTTTAAAAAACCGTTAATATAGCTCAACCTATACCAACATTTTTTTTAAAACCATGGATATAGCTTTGGGTAGACACTCTATACTCATGGTTTCTCTAAACCATGAGTATAGATCTGTGTGTATAGACTGGTTTTCCAGTAGTGGCTATCAAAGAATTGATGGAAATGAAAGAGTTATAAAAAGAAGTCCCGGTTGGTGAAATGATCGATTCTTTGTACGATTTGGAGGAATTCTAGGTGCTGATTCAAACACGCGTCATATTTGGCAAAGACGATCGGATCAAATCAAACATGTTAATTATTTAGTTTTTTTTTGTGAAGTTTCGTGGTTGTACCTTTGGTTTTTGTTTATTATTTTGTTTTTTACTTTTATCTTTGTCAAAAATGTGCATTGTAAGTCATAGTCGAGTCACCTTATCAGACAAACTCAGCTCATAACCCTATATAAGGGACCTCCGACTTAATTGTTTGGGGTTGTGATTTGAATAGAAATAAAAACGATTTTAGACATTATCTCTAAGCTTTTGTGTTTTTTGTGTGCGAAGTCATTTCAAAAACGATCCCGCGAAATTGACAACATATAATCCTTTATCCTCTTCATAGATATTGTTTTAATGTTATGGTTGGGAGTGATTTTGCAGACTTAATCAACTCCCAAAACCAGATTTTTTATTATCACAGACTTCACCCCAAAAGGTATTAAGAGGGTAACCCAAAACCTTATATATATAAAGATGATGGGATGACTTTACCTTTTTCCCGCCTCACATCCCGCGGGCGGCCGCCACACGCCATCTGTTCTCCACACCGACGGTGGTGGGTTTTCCTTTTGCCACTCCTCTGTCCCCACCTGCATAAATGAGTCTAATCAGTAGCCATCCACCCACTCTTTAAACGCCACCCTCCGGAACCACCATCTCCGTCCCAACATCTCCCTCCTCCCACCCCACCATTGCCAGAAAAGGAAAGATGTCCGCCGGAGCGCAGCATGAGGTAACCGGAGCCCTTCTCCTGGGGCTGGCACTGGTTCTCCTTACATGGCCGGCCGACGCCCAGCTGAGCCCCACCTTCTACGCCTCCTCCTGCCCCAACCTCACCGCCATCGTCCGCCGCGTCCTCACCAACGCCTCCACCTTCGACGTCCGGATCGGAGCCAGCCTCATCCGCCTCCACTTCCACGACTGCTTCGTCAACGGCTGCGACGGATCGATTCTGCTGGACAACTCCACGGCCTTCGAGACGGAGAAGGACGCTTTTCCCAACGTCAACTCCGCCAGGGGCTTCGACATCGTGGATAGAATCAAGACCGCTCTCGAAGCCGCCTGCCCCCGAACCGTCTCCTGCGCTGACATCCTGACCATCGCCGCCGAGGTCTCCGTCGAGCTCGCCGGAGGGCCTTCGTGGAGCGTGCAGTTTGGAAGAAGGGACGGCCTGACGGCGAACAGAACCGGAGCCGACACCAGACTGCCAGGCCCCCGAGAAACCCTCGACAGCATCAAGACCAAGTTCGTCGCCGTCGGCCTCAACAACAACACCGACGTGGTGTCGCTCTCCGGTGGGCACACCTTCGGCCGGGCCCGGTGCTCCTCCTTCTCCGACCGCCTGTACAACTTCAATAACACCGGCAGCCCGGACCCGTCGCTGAACGCGACGTACAGGGCGACCCTCCAACAACGGTGCCCGCAGAACGGGAACGGCAGCGTGGTGGCGGATCTGGACCGCGCCACCCCCGACGCCTTCGACAACAGGTACTTCACCAACCTGAGGGTGGGGCAGGGGCTGCTCCAGAGCGACCAGGAGCTGTTCTCGACTCCCGGCGCCGACACCATCGCCATCGTCAACAGATACGCCCGCAACCAGACTTTGTTCTTCCGGGACTTTGTGACGTCGATGATCAGAATGGGGAGGCTCAGCGTCCTGACGCGGACGGCCGGTGAGGTCCGGGTGAACTGCAGGAGGGTTAACAGCGGGTCGTCGGTGCTGGAGGCGGCGGAGAGAGCTGTGGAAGACGCGCTTCTGTTCAACTCCATGTGAATGGATGAGTGAGGTACGAGGGGCTTCGATGTAATAAAGATTCACTGGTTGGAGTTTTATGGTTCTGTCTACTTCCTCAGTGTGTTTTTTGCGGTTTATTTTCCTTATGTTCCATCCACGGTCTCGGATGCAATGGATGGATCAGCTTGCACTAATAGTAAAACCAGCTTAGCGGTCGCCACGTTTTTTTTTTTTTAAATGATGTCAATGCAAATTATGGGCACGCACTTATCCATTCAAGTAACTATTTGAAAATTTTAAAATCTACACGTAGAGGGGAGCCCCACGGGCCGGGCTGTAGAGGATCTATACCGGGTAGGAATGTTGAAATTACATGTTTAATTTATTTATAAATGAAACTAATTGTTCGTTAGTTTTTATGTTTGTACTTGCATGATTCATACGTTTATGATCGATTATGATATCTTCTTTGGTGTTTTTAAGTTTATTGTGCTCATTTTATTCACTATGTGAGTTGTTATACATTATGCTTAATCCTACAATCATTGCAATCTGGCGTGACCTTTACCCATTTTTTAAAAAACACCCATAAAACTACCTTTTATCATCCTTTTTTAAAACCATGTCTTAAATGTATAGCCTTTATCACCTTTAATTAAGAAGTATTGTATTGATAAAGAAGGAATTTTATCATTGTATTTTTAACAATCGCCGATACATATGTGTGAAAGGAGGGTCGAACAAAGAATAAACTTCATCAATCAACAGTCTTGAAATCAAAAGGGAACAATAAATAAAGGAGAAACAAATTGTTGGGGAGAATCCCGAATCCGGGCCGAAAATTGATTGCCAAAAAATGTCGTGAGATACTCGTCGAAATATGGAAGCGATATGAGCAGAATAAATAAATCAACACGCAGGTTTTTTTAACGTGGAAAAACCCTCCCATGCAGAAGATTAAAAAACCACGGGGCAATTCCCAAAATATCCACTATGAATCAGAGAATACAATAATCCAAGCAATGCCCGAACTTGAATTACAAATGAGAGAGCGTAGAAAACCTGTGTGAAAAACCACACCCTGATACGCCTCTTCCATCTCTCTGATAAACATCCCGCTGACGCCATGTATCGGAAGATCAATCTGTGACAAAATGTCACCCTTCTGTCGACGAAACGTCACTACCTCGGAGATCTTCACCCGAACATGCGTCAGCCTCGCATCAGCTTGCGACACCCGAAAGATCTCGCCATCATGATGTACCGCCGATCTCCAATCGGGACACGCCACCTGATCACCGCTACCAGGCAGACTTTCGATACGTGGCCCCGATCATCAATTGTGTTGTTGCTGCACCGCACCTGTCAAACGCCGACACGTCATCGTCGTCGTGCCACACGGGTCACCGCAAACGCTCCTGGGTCTCCCTTGCCTGCTACATCTTGCTGGCACACTGTTTCCCTCTAAAATATGTTTCTTCATCCTCCTTATATAGACACCAAGTCCATAATAATCAATTAATGCAGTCAACATCCATTATTTCATCCATTAATATTGAAAATTAAATATCCATTAATGTTGGGAGAAAATCTCACTACTAGAATAATTGGCTTCTGCGCCTGGGAACACGGGCGACCGCCAACGGCGGTCGCTATTGACAATATTAGCGACCGCCATTGGCGGTCGCTAATGCTGAAAAAAATACGCGGGATATTTCCCGCCCCCGCCACTGTCTTCCTCGTGTCCGCCGCTGCAACTCCATGTTGACGTCGGTGTGACCCCCGCCGCCACCCTACCACTCTCGGTCAACCTCGTCGTCACCCCCCGTTCTCTCCCGACCACTCTCGGTCAACCCCGTTACCCTTCACACGACCGCCGCCCATCCCCCGAGCCTTCCCAAAATACCAGAACACCATCTCCTCCTCCTCCGGCCACCGTGTATCGGCCATGGTCGGCGGCCGTCCATCTCATTCCAACCCCCCAACACCCCGCGTCCCTGCTCACATCCAACGGACGCTCGAAGCAAAATTCCAGGCAGGTTTTTAGGGACCGCCAGAGGCGGTCGCTGTTGAACAACAGCGACGACTCAATTTCGACCGCCAGAAGCGGTCGCATGGCGGTCTGTATAGGGCTTTAGCGACCGCTTTTGGCGGTCGCTAAAAACCATATATCTAGTAGTGTCTTCAATTAATGGTGATATAAATCTCCCCATTAATAATTTTCCTCTCTCATCAATAAATGTGATGAATCCCTCCATTAATAATTTTCTTCTCTCATTAATAAATGTGATGAATCTCAACAATCTCCCCCTTCATCACATTAATGAATGGAACCATCCAACAAACCCAGTTGGAAAGAAAATATGTCAGTATCACACCAACCATCATCAACTGCAGAAAATATGACGACATCCTTTTGCACTTCTGAAAAAATATCAGCTCCCCCTGCAAAAAGAAAATCAAACGCCGAAATTTTCGTCACATTTGTATCTGCACCATCCTGCTCATCCTGCTGAACAAGACAAGAACCAAAAACATATGACTCCCCCATAATAGTGATTACCACATAATCTGGAGCACCTGTAGGAATAAACTGTCACCCCTGCTCAACATCCTATAAGCGGACATGTGTATCAACTCTCTTAACCTGATTTAATTTCCAAACTTTATTCTGCTCCACGCACGCATCTGCGATCCTCTTCGAATCTTCCATAATTCTCACGTTAAAATGCAAGCACAAACCAACCTCCTCTGATACAACTTGTTGGGGAGAATCCCGAATCCGGGCCGAAAATTGCTTGCCAAAAAATGTCGTGAGATACCCGTCGAAATATGGAAGCGATATGAGCAGAATAAATAAATCAACACGCAGTTTTTTTTAACGTGGAAAAACTCTCCCATGCGGAGGATTAAAAAACCACGGGGCAATTCCCAAAATATCCACTATAAATCAGAGAATACAATAATCCAAGCAATGCCCGAACTTGAATTACAAATGAAAGAGCGTAGAAAACCTGTGTGAAAAACCACACCCTGATACGCCTCTTCCATCTCTCTGATAAACATCCCGTTGACGCCATGTATCGGAAGATCAATCTGTGACAAAATGTCACCCTTCTGTCGACGAAACGTCACTACCTCGGAGATCTTCACCCGAACATGCGTCAGCCTCGCATCAGCTTGCGACACCCGAAAGATCTCGCCATCATGATGTACCGCCGATCTCCAATCGGGACACGCACTAGTGCAGAAATCGTTTTTTACGTCACCATTTTTTACATCGGTTATATATAACCGACGTAACAATGCGGCGAGTAAATTTTTCACGTCGGTTATTTTAATAACCGACGTTACAAATCGCGCCTGTTGGGTTTTTACGTCGGTTATCTTATAACGGACGTAAAAAACCAATGCGCGGGGGGGTTTTTACGTCGGTTATTTGGTAACCGACGTAAAAAACCCGATATCGACGCGTTTTTTACGTCGGTTATCAAATAACCGACGTAAAAAACCAAAGCGCGGGGTTTTTTACGTCGGTTATTATATAACCGACGTAAAAAACCCCCCGGGGCTTTGGTTTTTTACGTCGGTTATTTGATAACCGACGTAAAAAACGCGTCGATATCGGGTTTTTTACGTCGGTTTCCAAATGACCGACGTAAAAAACCCACCCGGGCTTTGGTTTTTTACGTCGGTTATAAAATAACCGACGTAAAAAACACGTAGATATCGGGTTTTTTACGTCGGTTATTTGGAAACCGACGTAAAAAACCAAAGCACCGGGGGGGGTTTTACATCGTTTATAAAATAACCGACATAAAAAACCCGTAGATATCTCGTTTTTTACGTCGGTTATAAAATAACCGACGTAAAAAACCAAAGCGCGGGAGATTTTTTACGTCGGTTTTAAGATAACCGACGTTATAAAGTTAAAAAATAGTTTATAACGTCGGTTATACAATAACCGACGTTATAAAACATTTAAAAAAATTAAAGCCTGTGGACTGTCATTTACGATTTTTCGATTGACAGTCCGCCGGCTCGTCTCTCTCTCGCGCGGTAAACCCTAATCGGCTCGTCGATCAACCTGCGTTAAACTCATTTTGGCTTCATTGTTTATCTTCTTCACTCCTCTCGGATCTATCATCTCAACTCGCAACATTCAAGTAAGCCTTCCACGAATTTATTTCGTCCGTTTTTGTTTCGATTCTTGATGTGCTTTTCGTTCGTTTTTGAATCTCGTGGAATTTTTTGTTATTGCAAATGGTTATTATGTCCATTCAACTCGCAACATTCAACTCGCAACATTCAACTCGCAACATTCAACTCGCAACATTCAACTCGCAACATTCAACTCGCAACATTCAAATGGTGTAGTGGTAAAATTCATTGTTTCATCGACATCGTTTACTAAAATCTTCTTATAACACTTATCACTCATCATAAAATTTGTATAAATTATTTCTCCATTGTGTATAGAAAAAGTATTTTAATTCCATTTATTTGGGCCGTTTTGCCTTGAAATTTAAGTGTTTTTATCTTATAAGCCTTCTTAGCATTTGAATGAATTTTTGAGTGAAGAGGTGCAGTGGTTTTTCACCTTTCCCCCATTGAAGCTAGGAGGAACATGCATTATCTTTATGGGTTAAAAAACTCTACATGTACGACAATTATTTATATATCTGCAATACATGTCTCATATATGAAGGTTTCTTTTTCAAACCATCATGTAAAATATATGACTGTTAGTAAAAAAAGACATCATATATACTTCTTTTTTATGAATTGATGAAAAAAATCATATTTTTTGAAATATAGGAAGAGGCTAAGTGTGGATGGGATGTCCTTATAGTTGGGTCCTTCTAGCAACATTGTGGGGCCCTCCGCAACACCAAGTCAAACCTCATGACTTGACCCACCCCACCTCCGCCCCTTCCGGCGACAGCCCTATAATTAACCGCCAGCTTTGAAAACCATCATCTGTTTTCATCTGCATTCATAAAAATATCAATTCATACCTATTACAATCAAATATTTCATTCTGGACTCATGGTGAGTCTGATAATACATTTCTTCTTTCAGTCATCTCCTAAAAATGATGGACCTTTTCATGCAAAGTGTATCTGATTTCTTGAATACGATGGTATGTCCGATTTTCAACAAAACCAAGTGAGGTGATTTCTTTTATTATTAATAATTCATAAAAAAATTATAATACCTAAATATTATTATCATCTTTTTCAGATTTTTCATTATAAAAAAGGTAAAGGGTACTTTCTTTTCATTCTCAAGTTAAATTATATTTTTTATAAAGGTCTTTTCTATCTAGGTAGAAATAATTTAACGATAATTAGATTGAATTAGGTATATTATCTTATCTTACCATCCAAACACATTTTTATGTATTAATAATTATTATGTTTTGTAAAAACAATTATGACCCCCATTTCATTTTTGTTAGTTAATTGATCTACGAAAGTGTTATAAATGATTTGATGATCACGATTCACCCATATATATGGTTAGTCATTATGTGACATTTGGGTCCATAATATCCTTCTAATGCATTCGACAATGCATTATATATCATAGATCAATATGGGATACAGATGGTTATACCATGTCCAATGTGTTATGTGATGTGTCTCGTAAGAAATATTATAATAAATTATAGGAAAGGTGATTAACATATCCCAATATGAGGTGAATGAAACTATGTTTTCCCTTGACATATGTTATGGCTTATATGATTATGTTTGTGCCACACTCTTATGTTATTCCACATACCAATGTTGTGATCTTGTGAATAAGGTTTTTTAAATCATGTTCCCACTATCATATAAATCATGACTTATGTTATGCTAAAATTGTTATGCTTGGACTCAGGTTTTATGATCTATGATTATATAGAAATGTTTCACTTATCTTTTTGATCATGTGCTTTGTGTATGCTCTTATACCCCCATGGATATCTTTTTATGAGATTAGATATTATATTTATATATATCATGTTTACCCATAATGAGTATCGTAAATCAAAACTTTTATTATTTTCATTCCCTAAGTTATAAAAATAAGTATTATGTAGGATGATTCAAAAATTTAATCTATGAGATGAGTTGTTTTATGTGTGAAACCCAGGCCAAACACATATGTATTTTTTTATTGGTATTACATATATATAGTTCGACATATACTTTTTTTTACATTACCATGATATTAACATTACTTTTTCTAAAGAAATATTAATGTCCTTAGATTATATATCGGATCAAAAGGATATAGTAATTCTAATATATAATCAGAATGATCAGATAATATGACAATATTATTAAACATAAAACAAATGGTCTATATTCATATTTCTAACATGACACTTACGATGTATAGCTATTTGGTGTTGGGTACTTATGAAAACTACTACTACTTTCAAGATTTTGGCACTTGAAAGTGTTGAGTACTTTAGATCATAATGATTGAACAACAAGCATGAATAACACATGTTATATGCTCCATTAGGTATTCCTATATTTTAACATGTTTATTAGTATATTGGCATGAGATTATTATAAATGTGTATCATCTGATCATATTCACTTATTCCAGATAAAAATCATTTTGTTTATGTTTTATTGATGTAAATTTTATTTGGAGAATCATTAGGCGTCATGGTTTTCTTTGATTCAATGAAATTTAAAACTGTTATATCTAACTATATTTTGTTTTAAAAATAATATTCAAGCATATTTTTTTAAATACCTATAGATTTGTTTTATATTTTAAATTGTTTTACATTCAAATTATGATTTTTTTCATATAAACATGTATTTGTCTTATCTTAAAAATATATATTTTTTGTTGATATTTGTTATAGGTAATAATGAGTCGAAGTTGGATTACGGCACATCGAATGAGCAATGAATTTGAGGAAGGTGTTGATGCCTTTTTGGAATTCGCAAAACGAAATGTTCCAAGTAGTGACATTTTTTTCTGTCCATGCCTGAAATGTTTGAATATGAAGAAGTTGAAAAGTAGAGAGATAAAAGATCATCTGATATGTCATGGTTTTAATCCGAGTTACAGCCCTTGGATTTGGCATGGTTAAACTGGACGGAATGTCACTGATGATGATGATTCGCAAAATGGTAACTCCGATGGAATTGAAGAAATGATTCGCGATATTGTAGCAGAACAAATTGAGATAGAACCGACAGTTGCACGTCTATATGGTGATGCTGAAAAACCATTATATCCCGGTTGTACAGATTTTACGGTTTTGTCGGCGGTGTTAAGATTGATTAACCTGAAGGCGAAGCATGGATGGAGTGACAGAAGTTTTACAGAGCTGCTACAATTGATGAAAGACATTCTTCCAAAAGATAACGATCTTCCAGATTCACATTACAAAGCCAAGAAAATATTATGCCCGATGGGATTGGGATACAAGAAAATACATGCTTGTCCGAATGACTGCATTATATATAGGAAGGAATATGAATTTTTGTCAGTGTCCAAAATGTGGGACATCACGGTATAAGGTGAAAGAAAAATCACAGGGTGATGTAGAGATTACAAAGCTCCCTTCAAAGGTATTTTGGTATCTTCCTATAATTAATCGTTTCAAACGTTTATTTGCTAATTCACATGATGCAAAAAGGTTAAGATGACATGCTGAAGAGCGGGTATGTGATGGAAAAATACGTCATCCAGCTGATTGTCCACAATGGAAGCAAATTGATGCGCAGTATTATACATTTGGAAATGAAATAAGAAATCTCAGACTAGGGTTGTGCACAGATGGAATGAATCCATACCGAACACTCAGTAGCACACATAGTTCATGGCCCGTTTTATTGGTAATTTACAACCTCTCTCCTGAAGTTTGTATGAAGCGCAAATATGTCATGTTGAGTACAATGATCTCTGGTCCAAAGCAACCCGGTAATGATATTGATGTTTACTTGTCACCGTTGATTGATGATTTGAAACTGTTATGGGCTGATGGTATTAGGGTGTATGATTCTTATAAAATGGAATATTTTCAACTGCATGCAGTGCTTCTGTTCACTATAAATGACTTCCCAGCATATGGAAATTTGTCTGGATACAGTGTTAAAGGGCATAAAGCATGTCCAATTTGCGAACAACAGACGTCCTATTGTCAATTGCATCATGGGAGGAAAACAATGTACATGGGTCATCGAAAGTTTTTGACTATGGAACACCCTTATAGAAGACTAAAAAAGGCATTTAATGGCTCACAAGAATTTGATACTGCTCCAAAACCTTTATCCCCTGATCTGTATTTTGAGAGGGTGAAAAACCTTGACGTGACATTGGGAAAGACACAGAAATCTGGTAATGATAGACATATTTGGAAGAAAAGGTCAATTTTTTTTGAGTTACCATGTTGGAGGTATCATGAAGTTAAACATAATATTGATGTAATGCACGTGGAGAAGAATATCTGTGATTCTTTGATTGGAACATTGTTAGATATTAAATGAAAGACTAAAGATGGGTTGAATGCAAGATTAGACTTACTATCAATGGGAATACGTTTGGAGTTAGCTCCCACTCCTAAAGGAAGACGGACATTTCTTCCCCCAACTTGTCATACATTATCGAAGAGGGAGAAAATTAGCTTCTATCAGTGTCTTCATGATACCAAAGTGCCTCAAGGTTATTCTTATAATGTAAAAAATTTTGTCTCATTGAAGGACTTGAAGTTGATAGGTATGAAATCACATGATTGTCACGTCATGATGCAACAAATTCTACCAGTTGCATTGCGTGAAATATTGCCCATTTGTGTTAGAAAGACTATAATGAAGTTGTGTTATTTTTTCAATTCAATTTGTAACAAGGCGATTGATGTGAATGCTTTGAACATTTTGGAAAAGGATGAAATTTTTATACTTTGTCAATTGGAAATGTATTTTCCTCCAACTTTTTTTGATATAATGGTGCATTTAATGATTCATCTGGTTCGAGAAATAAAGCTTTGTGGACCTGTATATCTTCGTTGGATGTATCCTTTTGAAAGGTATATGAAAATATTAAAGGGGTATGTTAAAAATCTATATCGACCTAAAGCCTCCATTATTGAAAAGTATATTTCTGAGGAGGTAGCAGAGTTTTGTACGAGCTACTTGGCTGCGGCACAACACATAGGTTTGCCTCCATCTCACCATGAACGAGTTAATAATGAGGGAAAGGGGATTCGCGGCTTGAAAGTCAAATCATTGTCAGCTGAACAGATGAAGAAGTTAGAATCATACATCTTGAATAACATTGCTGATGCTCAACCATATATCACATTGCATATTAATGAGTTGAAACAATGTCATCCAAAGAAGAAGGAAATGTGGATTTTGAATGAGCACAACAAAACTTTTTTGTCATGGATTAAAAAGACTTTGCTTGGTAGATCAGATGTATCAGAGACATTAAAATGGATAGTGGGTGGTCCATGTTTAAATGTGATAACATGGTCTGGTTATGACATTAATGGTTATACATTTCATACAAAAGCTCAGGACAACAGAAGTGCAGTTCAGAATAGTGGTGTATTGGTGTTTGCAGAAGCCATGCATTTTTCGAGTGGTAAGGACAAAAACCCAATTTCTGCATCAAATGCATATTATGGAGTGATTGAATACATATGGGAGGTTGATTACTTTAAAATTAAAGTTCCCGTTTTTAACTATAAATGGTTTAACGGTAACAACAGTGTCGGACACGATGAATTTGGAATGACACTTGTTAATCTGAATAGATT
This sequence comes from Viscum album, assembly GCA_963277665.1. NCBI lineage: Eukaryota > Viridiplantae > Streptophyta > Magnoliopsida > Santalales > Viscaceae > Viscum > Viscum album. Next base: position 1,505,829,141 of record OY728128.1, read on the forward strand.
GGAAGACACAACTGATTCTTTTATAATGGCAACACATGCAAAACAAATTTTTTATGTGGTAGATCAATCAGATATGCAGTGGGCTGTTGTTTTACAAGGGAAAAAACAATATGTTGGTGAGGATGAACTTGATGAATATGCTGATTTATGTGAGATCCCTACTTCCATGGAAATATTAACAGGACATAATGATGATCATGTTGAAGACATAGTTTGTGCCATAAGGAACGATCACGACGAAGGAATTTGGGAAAACAATCCATCTGTACATTCCTAAAATTACAGGTAACATATGTTTATTTCTTGTTTACATTTATTTTTTCCATAAATGTTAGATATTGTAAGTTTTTTATTTATTAAAACATGTTTTAAAATAAAATAAGTATATGTTTTTGTTTGTTTTAAGTTTGTTTAGTTTACTTTATCATGTTTATAACCATTACATGAATTTGAAAATGCTTATTTTTGTTCACTGACAATTACTTTACCATGTTTACAATGTTTACCAGGTTTACCATTTTTACCATTTTTACCATCTTGACCATCTTGACCATCTTTGCCATCTTTACCATTGTTTAACATGCTTACCATATTACCAATGTTTACTATTATGTAACTTAGTACACTTTTCTATTTTCTGATTACAGTAGTATTAAAATATTTGAATTTGTATATTTGTTCACTGACAATTACTTTACCATGTTTACAATGTTTACCAGGTTTACCATTTTTTCCATTTTTTACCATCTTGACCATCTTGACTATCTTGACCATCTTTGCCATCTTTAGCATTGTTTAACATGCTTACCATATTACCAATGTTTACTATTATGTAACCTAGTACACTTTTCTATTTTCTGATTACAGTAGTATTAAAATATTTGAATTTGTATATTTGTGAACTGACGTTTGTTTTTTTGATTTGAAGGATAATGACAGATCATTCAGATGATCAACCACATGATTCTGGAGAGGAGCATATTGCTGGTCATACCTCTGGGGATGAACATTCACATGCTCCTATTACGACAAAGAGTTCAAAGGTTGGTAAACGTGGGTGCACACGTTTACCAAAATTATCACTTGCCCGTACGCAGGATCAGAGGATAGTAGTTGAGTTTGATGATGATGATATTCCTAGAGGTCCGAATGCCAAAGATTTTAAGAGTTTTGTTGCAACTCAGGCTAAGACCAAAGTAAGCATTCTGTATGATGATTGGAGAGGTGTGGATAGAGCGATTATCTCTCAGTTGTGGGAGATGATTTTGGTAAGATCTTTTGTCATTGTTTGACCATTCTTTTAATGTTTCTAGTATATATAATATGTTTAACCTCTTCTTTATCAGATGACATTTGATATTCCTGACACTGGAGGAGTCAGGAAGAAATGCTTATCGTTGGCTGCCAGGAGATGGAGGGATTTCAAATCAACCCTGTCATCTGATTTCATTTATGGTCATAGGAGTCATGACAATCCATGTCGTATATATCCTTTTATAGATTAAGACACATGGAGACAGTTTTTTGAAAGTAGAAAAAAAGAGTCATTTCTGGTAAGGGCAATGTAAACTTTTATAAACTTTCTTATATAAATGATTTTATTAATGTTTTGTTAATGATTTCTTATTCTTAAATTACAGCAAACAAGGAAAGCTCATCAGGAGATCCAATCTAAAAATGTATACCCTCATAGTTTATCTCGGGGAGGGTATACATTATTGGAAGAAAAAATGATAGCGGAAAAATTTCAACAACTAAGAGCTGAGTCTTCAAGATCTGGAGAGGTGGCCCCTCCATCCCCTCCATCTAGACATGAAAAATGGAAGAGAGCCCGGAAGGGAAAAAAAGGGTAATATCTTTCGGAAGAATCGAGAATCGTAGCTGAGAGGATTGTAAGATATCTATTTAATTTATTTAAGTTAACTTTTTTCTTCATATAAGTTTCAATCATTACAGAAATGTTCAATTAATTAATATAGGACTCTCTTGAGGAGCAGAGTTCAGAGGGGACATTTACAGCTACTGGGAGGGAAGATATTTTATTTGCAGCATTGGGAAGGCCCGAACATCCTGGTCGTGTAATAGGATATCTGACAGGTGTATCGGTAAGAAAAGTGTTTCCACGTTCTTCAACTTCTAACATTGAGGGGGTTTATAAAAAAAATAGAATCCTTGGAGGCTGAAGTTCAAAATATTAATGCGACGATGGAAGACAAGATTAGAGAGTCGGTGCAGTCTATGTTTGCAGAAATGCAAAAACAATTTCAGACTGCAGCTCCCACTCCTCCACCTCCCCCTGCAGACCCCATTATTTATCCTCCACCTCCGCCAGTAGCTCCCACTCCCCCACCTCAGCCTGCGGACCCCATTCTTTATCCTACGCCTCCGTCGCAGCTTCCTACATATTGCGAGTTGTATGTTGATGATTCTTAACATCATATAGTAGCATACTAGTTGGTATATTGTATAGGAGATACAACTCATTATCAACAATTAGAGGTAGAGAATTAGAGGGTCACTGTACAGGATATTATAGATAGATCAACTAGGGTACCAATACCTACAGATGAGGTGGCGACAGTTGGACATAGTATCGGCCTTTTTTTAGTTTGGCCATCCAGACTTCTTCGACTCATTACCATAGAGGTATGAATCTTATATCTTTTATTTTATTTTTTTATTAAAGTTGTTTTATCATTTGAAAACTACTATAATTCTCAATTTTTTTTCACAGGAATACTTCAAAGGTAAAGAAATACTGTATAGACAACAACAAAGACAACAGGCTATGACATCAGATACAGATTCCAGTGGTCTTGGAAGATTGTCAAGATATTCACATTTGTTGTTGGGTTTTTATGAGTTTCCAATGGAATCTCATGTTTGTGGATGTGAAATAAGTGTGGGGATTACAAAATCTAATATCATGGAGCTTGTTACTGGAGATAAGTTGGGCATCAACGTGGTGAAAATTTTTTCCATGTAAGTCTTAACCCCTTTTCCCTGCGTTATATTTATTAAAAATGTATACTTATATATGTTTTGTATTAGGTATCTTTATAAAATTTGTGAGAGGAATGAACTGACAGAAGTATATGGATTCATGGACCCGCAATTGATTTCCCCTGAAGCATGTGCATTGAATGAGGAACAAAGAATGGTTTATATTGCTGAAAGATTTGAAAAGAATATAATCCAACAATGTTGGATGATGCCTTTTTGTGAGAGGTATGAAACACATTTCTCTCAAAGAGTTAATTATCTTTTAACATAAAAAACCACTAACATTAAATTTCCTTTTATCAGTAATCATTGGATGTTAGGGATTTTTTGCCCAAGGGAGAAAGCTCTTTATTGGATATGCTCTATTCATGGTGATGTGCGGGCAAGTTTTAAGAATATATTGGAAAAGTAAGTTTCAATTTCTCAATAGTTTTATATATTATAATGAATTTTAAATTTACCCCATTCGTATTATTTTCTAACAGTGCATGGGTCTACTTTCGAAAAAACACAAAGAAAAGAAATGCAAAGATCAAATATGTAAATGCGAAGGTAAATTTACATTTATAATTTGTACTTTTTGATTTATTACATAAAAATAATATATTGAATTTACACTCATTCAAAACAGAATTGTCATGAACAACAAGGCCTCATCGAATGCAGATATTATATGTTAAGATTTATGTATGAAATAATAACAACTGGGACAGTTGTGAATTTTGACCTGGTACGATTTCCTCTTAAACTTTGCCGTAATATTTCAATTTGATTTATTCATTATACATGTTAACTATCTTCTTTTTCATTTGTAGCTTTTTGATGACTCTCAACCCTATACTGCTGAAGACATCAAACACGTACAAGTGGAGTGGTCAAATTATTTTACAGGTTTGATTGAATTTTAGTTGTTTGTAATGTAAAATGTAATTTTGAATATTGTCGTTTTAATTGTGTATTTGGTAGTTGTTTAGGTTTGATTTAGTTTTTTTTGAAGTTGACAGTGTAAGTTTTGAATGTTATATAAGTGAATGTTTAATTTTTCTCTACTTCTTGTTTTGGTCTACTTTTGATGGTTCTTCTGGTATGGATTTGGGTCTGTGGGGGAGGGGTTCCAAGGGTGTGGGGGTGTGTTCAGTGGGGTTGGGGGTGTCCAGCGGTCTGGGAGGGCTGTCCGGTGGGGTGGGGGGACAGTCCTGGGGGGTGGCAAGGATGTCCAGGGGTGTGGGAAGCCGGTCCAGGGGTGTGGGAGTGCTGTCCAGGGGTGGGGGGGTTGTCCAGGGGTGTGGTGGGGGCTGTCAAGTGGGGTGAGGGGGTGAGGAGGTGCTGTTTAGGTGGGTGGGGGGTTGTCGAGGGGTGTTTGGGGGTGTCCGGGGGTCGGGGGGTAGTCCAGGAGTGTGGTGGGGGCTCCAATGGGGTGGGGGAGGGTTGTCCAAGGGGTATACATGAGGGTGGGAGCTCCAATGGGGTGGGGGAGGGCTGTCCAGGGGGTATACATGAGGGTGAGGGCTCCAACGGGGTGGGGGAGGGCTGTCCATGGGGTATAAATGAGGGTGGATGCTGTCTAGTGGGTAAGTTTTATATGTTATCTATGTACATGCTTAATTTTGATGAACTTCTGTTTTTGTGGTACGATTTCTTGATTTGTTTTCTGGTTGATTCTGGTGGAGAGAAGATCACTGCATTCTGTTTAAAAAAAAATTGGGTTTATCACGTCGGTTATTTAATAACCGACGTGAGAAAATGCCTGGAAAATAGTTTATCACGTCGGTTATTTAATAACCGACGTGATAAAAGGTCTGCAGAATGGTTTATCACGTCGGTTATTTAATAACCGACGTGATAAAAGGCCTGGAGAATGGTTTATCACGTCGGTTATTTAATAACCGACGTGATAAAGTGCCTGGAGAATGGTTTAGTACGTCGGTTATTGAATAACCGACGTGCTAAACGGCCTGGACAATGGTTTATCACGTCGGTTATTCAATAACCGACGTGATAAACCGCCTCCCTCCGGTTTATCACGGCGGTTATACAATAACCGACGTGATAAACCCCCTCCCCCGGTTTTTCACGTCGGTTTTATATGAACCGACGTGATAAACCACGCTCAGCCCGGTTTATCACGTCGGTTCTTATAGAACGGACGTGATAAACCGCCCTCACCCCAATTTATCACGTCGGTTCTATATGAACCGACGTGATAAACCCCCTCGCCCCTGTTTATCACGTCGGTTGTTTAAGAACAGACGTGATAAACCATTGTCCAGGCCGTTTATCACGTCGGTTCTTCAATAACCGACGTGATAAACCATTCTCCAGGCCCTTTATCACGTCGGTTCTAAAATAACCGACGTGATAAACCATTCTCCAGGCCCTTTATCACGTCGGTTCTAAAATAACCGACGTGATAAACATCGCGATTTTATGTTTTTGACGTCGGTTTTTAAATAACCGACGTCAAAAACCTTATTTATAACGTCGCATGTATTAACGTCGGCTAGAAACCGACGTAAAAAATTAAAAATAACCGTCGTAAAAAACGTTTTCTGCACTAGTGACGCCACCTGATCACTAATACCAGGCAGACTTTCGATACGTGGCCCCGATCATCAATTGTGTTGTTGCTGCACCGCACCTGTCAAACGCCGACACGTCATCGTCGTCGTGCCACACGGGCCACCGCAAACGCGGCAACCCCTTCCTGGGTCTCCCTTGCCTGCTACATCTTGCTGGCACACTGTTTCCCTCTAAAATATGTTTCTGCATCCTCCTTATATAGACACCAAGTCCATAATAATCAATTAACGCAGTCAACATCCATTATTCCATCCATTAATATTGAGAATTAAATATCCATTAATGTTGGGAGAAAATCTTCAATTAATGGTGATATAAATCCCCCCATTAATAATTTTCCTCTTTCATCAATAAACGTGATGAATCCCTCCATTAATAATTTTCTTCTCTCATTAATAAATGTGATGAATCTCAACCTAAATATACAAAAAAAAGATGCAGGAAAATTAAAAAGCACGATAGATTTACGTTATTCAGATCAGTTTGATCCTACTCCACCACAATAATATCACCATAGTCTTTTATTATTGTTATGCAAAACAGAGAGCATCATACAACATAGAAATTAAAGTGAAGAGAAACACACGCGAACCACGAAAACTATCAAAGCATAGAGGTCTCGTCACTTCAAGAGCAATGAATGAACCCTAGCCCAAAGATAGTAACGTACGCCCTCAAGATGGACGGACTCACGCACGCAACCACAACCCCGACCAAGAATAAAGAAGAAGATACATTATAGAACCGAAACAACAAAACAAATACAGCCTTAAAAACTCAAGCCTACACCAAGAATCTGATAAGAGGTAGCTAGAAAATGGAGTTGTCAAGCATGGTACTTCTTGAAGGTGTCACTGTCAAACAAGGCTTGCGAGAGGCGAGCTCTCCACCGGAGGGGATAACCGGAACAAGGGGTCGTGCAAAACCACAGACGAGGAGCATTGAAGCTCCTCTCTCTTTAGAAGTATCTTTTTGGATGATGAATGCTGAAGATGAAGAACCACACACCAAAAAAGAAGTCACGACAAGTAATAATAGCGCATCACAGGCGAGGCAGAACACTGTTGGGGAGAATCTTGATTCTGGACCGAAAATTGCTTGCCAAAAATGTCGTGAAAACCCCATCGAAATATGGAAGCGATATGAGCAGAATAAATAAATCAGCCTGCAAGTTTTTTTAACGTGGAAAACCCAAAAAAAGGGAAAAACCACGGGACGTAGTCCTGAAAGAGTGATCCACTAAAATAGATAAGTACACGGTAGAGACTCCCCAAAAAATAAAAGGCATCTCAAAAGTAATACTCAAGAATAAAATAGTGAATCATAGTCGGAAAGCATATGCAGTTTGAAGCCAGCCTAAAACAAAGAACGCAGCTCGTAAAAGAAACCCAAATAAATCTGACCATGAAAGCAGGAGATGATGCCTGAACAAAAGGTGCAGATGAAAAAGCACCAGGATCGGATCAAAAACCACCGCAGATGAAAGCCGATCAAATCAGAGTAGTTCCGAAGGTTGCAGAACTTAAAACCGCTGGGTAAAATCTGAACTGCACTGCGCCGAAGATTGCGAGGAGAGCTGCACACACACAAAAGGTATCTTGTCACATCATAGATCCACCGTCGATGTCACGTTCGCCATTGATGATGACCCACACGGACTACCGCAAACACAGCAGACCCTTTCCTCTTGTTTTGGGTGGACTACATTTTGAGCAGCTCTCTCACTTTTTTCTCCACCAGTTGCTTCCCCTTTTATAGGTTCTCATATGCCGCATATCTTGATTGAAATGGAAATCTGAAAATATATCTCAAGAAAAAAAGATATCACAAGATCTCTTGTATCACATCCTAGCAGATACACATGCAGCCAAATCTAAAAGATGTCATATCCAAAAAACATAGCTTATCTCAAATATGGAAACACCCACATGCGGTCAACAACTGTTATTCCATCCATTAATATTGAGAATTAAATCTCCATAATGCTGGGAGAAAATCCCCAATTAATGTTGAGATAAATCTCTCCATTAATAATTTTCTCTCTCATCATAAATGTGATGAATCCCAACAAACACATGTATAGTAGAGGGCGAGCGGAAGGATTACAAAAGCAGGTCGATGCGACGGACAACGGAAATCACGAGACATACAACAACAAGGAAATGAGCAAGCGACAACGGAAGTGGATCATCAAGAAATCAACAAACACAAAATCCAAAACCAACAGTCGTCAAATACAACTTAATCAATGGCCAACAGAACACACGAGGAGCAGAGGATGAAGTCATAAAACCAGCAAACCAGGCTGCGCCCCAGAACCGAAAGCCACAAACAAAGGCCCAACAACAAGCCCACGCAGAGGCCCATATAAAGTAGTCCGAAGAACAAAAACCCAAATGAAAATACATAATAATAAAATGACATAATTTTTCCAGGAAAAATCAAAAGAAATTTTAATTTGAAAAACAAAATTTAACAAGATGCCACACCAATGGAGATTTAATCAAGGCTAAACAAAACCACCGATAAAGGAATATATTTATCATCACTTTTATTTAATGGTGATAAAAGATCACCTTTTTATCATCATGTGAAAAGAGTTTTATTAGTGCTAAAAACGCTAATGTTGTAATCCCCTTTGAAAACCACTTTCTTTTATCACCGCTAGACACCCTTTATCATCACTGATGAATAGGAGTTTTATCAGTGTTTTTATAGCATCGGTAAAGAGTGACTATTTATCGTCGTTTTTATTAGTACTGATAAACGTTTCTTTTATCAATGCTAAAGAAGTGATTTGATAAAACTAGGATTTATTAGCACTAATATTTTTTTTTCTGAGTCCACCACCCACCCAACCACCTTTATTAGCGCTCGCCATACACCTTATCAAAGCTCATCCACCCCCACCGGTTGTCAATTCCCTTTATCAGCGCAGCGCTTCTCTGCCCCCCTCCCCACCTTTATCAACGTTTTTTGTTTTAGTAATGATAAAAGTGACTATTTATTAACGCTTATGTTTAGTTATGATAAAGGTAGATTTCATAAAGAAATTATATATCATTAAAAAACATATATTAATATATAAATATATTTATATTGATATAAATATAATATATTTCATTAAATATACACTACCACAAATCAACCATTTAACAATGCATAAAATGGGCATTAACAGTATTAGAAAAACATTGTTATCCTGAGCGTCGTTAAAAGAGGATCTTTATCACCGATATTTGTGACGGTGATCAAAAACACATTTTATCCGTGTTTTTTTAGCATTAATAAAAACATTAGTGGTATTGATAAAGTCCTTAATGGTATTTTTGTTGGAGGGGTTGTTTTTTTTAATGGGTCGATGATTGGAATAATTAGGGGAATGGGTGTTTTGAGCGCCACTTCGAGTGGCGCTCGGCCATTTCCGCGGAAAACAGCTTCAGCGCCACTTGAAGTGGCGCTGAAGGTGTATTTAAAAAGCATGCAGCGCCACTTCAAGTGGCGCTGCCTTCAAAAACCTAAACATTTCAGCGCCACTTAAAGTGGCACCGAAACACCCCCACCCCCTATAAATAGGAGCCTCCCCCACCCCATTTTCCCATCTTTTCCCCACACCCCTCCTCTCCTTTCTCTCAAACTTCTCTCTAAAGTTTTCTGCAGTTGATCTGCCTGCGCCGCCTGCCTCGCCTGCCTCTTCGGTTGCTCTGCCTGTGTAGCTACCTCTCCACAAATTTGAGGTAAATTTTTTTTAAATTTATTTAATACTTTGATTTAATAATTTAGTTGTTGAATTTATAGAATTAGTATATAATGTTTGTATTTTATAAATAGTATGGTTTTTTTAAATGTAATTAGATAATGAAATGATTAGTTAGTTAATTAGTTAATCATAATTAGGTAAATAATTAATGATAATAAGGTTATTAATTAATCATAATTAGGTTATTAATTAATTGTAATTACATTATTAATTAATCATAATTAGGTTAGATGATTAAATAATTATAAATAGGTAATTAATTAATCATAATTAGGTAATTAATTAATCGTAATTAGGTAATTGATTAATCGTAATTAGGTAATTAATTAATCGTAATTAGGAAATGAATTAATCAATATTAGCTAATTAATTAATCATAAATAACTAATTAATTAATCATAAATAGGTTATTAATTAATCGTAAATAGGTTATTAATTAATCGTAATTAGGTAATTAAGAAATCGTAATTAGGTAATTAATTAATCAATATTAGCTACTTAATTAATCATAATTGGGTAATTAATTAATCGTAATTAGGTAATTAATTAATTGTAATTAGGTAATTAAATAATTGTAATTAGGTAATCAATTAATCGTAATTAGGTAATTAATTAATCGTAATTAGGTAATTAATTAATCGTAATTAGGTAATTAATTAATCGTAATTAGTTAATTAATCAATCAATATTAGCTACTTAATTAATCAATATTAGCTACCTATTTAATCAAAATAAGGTAACTAATTAATAATAATTAGGTAATTAACTAATCATAATTAGCTAATTTATTAATCATAATTAGCTAATTAATTAATCAATATTAATAATTAATCACAATTTGTTAATTAATAAATCATAATTAGGTAATTAATTAATCATAATTAGGTAATTAATTAATCGTAATTAGGTAATTAATTAATCGTAATTAGGTAATTAATTAATCAATATTAGCTACTTAATTAATCAATATTATCTACCTAATTAATCATAAATAGCTAATTAATTAATCATTAATAGGTTATTAATTAATCGTAAATAGGTTATTAATTAATCGTAATTAGGTAATTAATTAATCGTAATTAGGTAATTAATTAATCGTAATTAGGTAATTAATTAATTGTAATTAGGTAATTAATTAATCGTAATTAGGTAATGAATTAATCAATATTAGCTACTTAATTAATCAATATTATCTATTTAATTAATCATAAATAACTAATTAATTAATCATAAATAGGTTATTAATTAATCGTAAATAGGTTATTAAATAATCGTAATTAGGTAATTAATTAATCGTAATTAGGTAATTAATTAATCGTAATTAGGTAATTAATTAATCGTAATTAGGTAATTAAGTAATCAATATTAGCTACTTAATTAATCAATATTATCTACATAATTAATCATAAATAGGTTATTAATTAATCATAAATAGGTTATTAATTAATCGTAAATAGGTTATTAATTAATCGTAATTAGGTAATTAATTAATCGTAATTAGGTAATTAATTAATCGTAATTAGGTTATTAATTAATCGTAATTAGGTAATTAATTAATCGTAATTAGGTAATTAATTAATCGTAATTAGGTAATTAATTAATCGTAATTAGGTAATTAATTAATCAATATTAGCTACTTAATTAATCGTAATTAGGTAATTAATTAATCAATATTAGCTACCTAATTAATCAAAATAAGGTAACTAATTAATAATAATTAGGTAATTAACTAATCATAATTAGCTAATTAATAAATTGTAATTAGGTAATTAATTAATCAATATTAATTGTAATTAGGTTATTAATTAATTGTAATTAGGTTATTAATTAATCATAATTAGGTTATTAATTAATTGTAATTAGGTTATTAATTAATTGTAATTAGGTTATTAGCGAAGTAGTTATATTAATCAGCGAAGTAGTTATATTAATCAGCGAAGTAGTTATATTAATTAGCGAAGTAGTTATATTGATTAGCCAAGTAGTAGTAAATTGCTTATGGAATATACCTTTGCATTACATTCTAGGTATGATAATGAATTTAGTTTCCAATCTACCTTGACCTCGGTTTGTAATTGAAGTTATGAACTTGAATTTAGTAGTTCAATATATTTTTTGCATATTAAGTGTTAGAATTATCATGAAATGATTGCTCTCTTGAGTAAAGTATCCCCGGGTAGAGGGGCTTTGGGTCGGACCACCTACTTTCCTGGAGGCTTGCCTTGTCTAGGAAAGTGAATGGGGTTGGCTATCTGTCGCTCCGGGCTTACTCATGTGGAGACTTTCAATTTCATATAACTCTATGCTTTTACATGACGTGTTCGTGTACCTCATGTATACAATGCATGTGGATATGTATAAATATATTTGACTTCTATTTTTGGGTAAGTAACACAAACTTGTGGGTTGTGTAAATAGTTACACATCAATATGGTTTGAACATATTGATTTGGTGGAGGGATTAGGATTCCAACCAAAATTACTAGAAGCATGCATACATAAATTGATTCTTTAATCAGATTTAATTAATAACAGTGGTTTCTTTTAGATAAAAAAGATGGTCGCCGCTTATATTTATTGCAACGGTCAAATAATTGAGACAGAACAAGGATGTAGTTATAGTATACATCCAGAAGCTGTTGTGATGCTTGGTGGATGTACTACTTTGGAAGCTGTGCAAAGGAAAATTCATCGGAGGTTAAAACTGGCAAGGAATCAAGTGATAGAGTCCATCACATTCAGACATCTTCAATTTATAGATAGGTTTTGGCATGTTCCCTATCCGGTAAATGATGATGATGATTGGGAATATATACTTTCATTGGTTAAGTATATACCTGAGAATCAAATGATGGAGTTGTATGTAACTATAGCTGCAATGGAGGTTCCATCGACATTGGAAGTTGACACATCTCAAATTCATGAGACTATGTCATATGCTCCTTCACATCAAAACGTTCCATCAGCATCAGTAGTTATTCCATCATTTCCATCAGCCACAGTTTCAATGGATAGTCCTCCACATACTTTAGATGCATTGGTTGATGAATTTGAGGATGATGACAATTTTGAACAAGATGAAGAGGAAGTTGAAGAAGAAGAAGAGCATGCGGAAGATCAGTCTGTACCATCTCATGTGACGTTCAACCGACCATTGAACCATCCTCCACTATTGGCTTCATGGTCGACTGAAGGCATGAATCGCTTTCCAGAATTTGATTATTCAGTTATCACTCCCAGTTCAGAATTTCCAGGAATCATTGGTGGCATAAATCGAGTGTCAGATAACGGTGTTCTGTATATTGGCAGAGAGTTTGAGAGCAAAGAAGCAATGAAAAATGTGATAAAACAATATCACATTGAAAGACATTACTCATATGTTGTAGAAGAGTCAAAGAGATCTTATTATTTGATCCGTTGTGACAAATATGAATCGAACTGTCAAATGCGTCTGCGAGCTATTATTGATAACACTTTTCACAGCTGGCGCATCACTAGATTTACTCCACACACATGTGTGAACCCAAGCTTGGTACAGGAACACTCTTCATTAGATGTTGAGTTTGTTTCAACTATTATTGTTGAAATGATTAGAGCATGTCAAGACGTCCCCATGGTTCTGGTCATTGAGTGAATCAAACAGCTTTTTGGGTATCGAATCTCTTACTGGAAGGCATGAGCAGCACGACAGAAGGCTATTGTGAAAGTGTATGGTGATTGGGATGACTCTTATCGAGTTCTACCACAATTGTTGGAGCTTCTACGCCACAATAATCAAATAGTCTATCGGTTACATACAGTTGAATATGTTAACCAACAGAACCAACTTGACCGCTCAATGGTTGTGTTTGATAGATTATTTTGGACATTTTTACCATGTGTGGCGGCTTTTAGACATTGCAAGCAGTTCATACAAATTGATGGCACATTTCTGTATGGAAAGTATACCGGAACTTTATTGATTGCCGCCACACAAGATGGAAATCGAGCCCCTCTGCCTATAGCATTTGCAATTGTGGAGAAAAAGAACTTCTCATCATGGAGCTGGTTTCTGGCATGTCTCCGAGAGTTTGTTACGGATGCAGAAGGGATTTGTCTTATTTCTGATCGCTACCGTGCAATCAAGGAGGCGATACAGTCTGAGGGTCTTTCGTGGAGACCACCATATGCCCATCATCGATACTGTATTTGACACATTGCCAGAAATTTGCGAAAGAAGTTCAAGAATGAGTCGATGAAAAAGGAAATCTTAAAAATTGGTATGAACATCCTTTTCTGTTTAAAATCTTTTTGTCGTAGTTATTTTCATAACTGTTCAGATGACTGCTTGTATGATAGCATATGAGCCTCAACAACAAAGGATGGAGGAGCGTCTTCAAGATATCCACAGAGTGAATCCAGAAGTGTATGATTACATGATGCAAATTCCAAAGCAGAAATGGTCGTTGGCATATGATGATGGGAGGAGATATGGTCATATGACGACCAACATCGTAGAATGTATAAATGGAGTTTTCAAGGGTGTTCGAAAACTACCTATCACAGGTAAATACGAATATTTCAATATATGTTACTCAGAAGAGTTACTATTATAATATAATATTTGTATAATGTCGTAAATCTAAATTTCAGGGTTGGTACAAGAGACCTTCTATCGTAGTGTAAAGTACTTTCTGGAACGAGGAAAGCAAGCTGAAGAGGGCTTGAACAGAGGGATGCGCTATGGACACCATTTCCAACGCGAGCTAGATACAGTTCTTCAGGAGGCCGCAACTTACCGTGTAACTGCATTTAATCATCCAGAGCAACGATTTGAGGTCACTGAGCCCAGTGATGCTATGGCATGTAGCAATGGTCGTGTGCGAGTTGTTTTATTGGAGAAGTGTTACTGTGATTGTGGAAACTTTCAGGCACTGAGATATCCCTACGGCCATGTGATTGCTGCATGTGCTTACGTACACGTATCTTGGGAGCAGTTCGTTGATCCAGCTTATCGACTCGAGAGCATCAACTCCTGCTACAATACTCCGTGGATGCCAATCGGGGAATATCAGAATTTTCAGCTGCCTGATGGCGCACCCACGCTTCTACCGAACAGCAATAGACTTCGACCTAAAGGGAGGCCAAAGTCGACTCGTATTCGGAATGAGATGGATTGGCCTAGTGAACATCCAGCTGGACGGCGGTGCAGCATATGCCGCCAGGAAGGTCATACGAAGACACGTTGCCCTAGACACATAGGGAAATCATCTAATGGTTAAAATGAATCACGTACTCTATCATTTACTGTAAAACTTTGTACATGTAATTATTTTTATCATTTCACCATTTTTAATCATATTTGTTGTACTTGTAAATAGGGTAATTTTTGGAAAATGTACCACGATTTCACGTGACATTTTTTGTCGAACGATCAACATTACATGAGTAGCTTTAAACAAACAACACCAACTCAAAAAAAGGAATGTACCTGTATAAGAAAACAAAACCATTTTAAGGGAGGTATTATACCATCAGGAAGAGAGATTCTAGAAATGTGCAATGTTATGACAAACCTTTAGATGAAATGTGTCAGTTCCCCACTAGATGTGCATGTTTCTTCAAAATTTTCAGGCTGGAGATAATCCACCTTAAGTTTCACATAGCCTTATGTCTTCCATGGATTAATGTCAAACACTTCAACCAATTTGTTTACTTTATGGGGAAGTAAAACCTCATTCCTTTGAATATGCACATTACCATGAACATATAAAATCATCATTTTGCAAGAAAAACTACTAATCTCATGTTCACTGAAATACCCCTTAACGTAAGAATGATACAAATAGTGTAAGTACCCAATAGCAAGATTCCAATCCATTTTGAAGGATAATGGGGATGACAAGGAAACATCAACCCCCAGGCCCATCCCTTCCACCCATTCAACCAACTTCGGTAACTCCTATAGAAGTAGTTTTTCAAAAAAATGAAATGTCACACCACCACAGCTTCCTACATCCATATTAACCCCCCAATTTAGTTTCATTAAATGTGGATAGTCCCCATTTTTACCAAAGTCAATGATGCACTATTAAACCATCACTTTTCAACCCCCGCCTCAAAAATACAAAATGCTTTGAGGGATGAGAAATGATTCGGTGCATTTTAGAACATTGAAATGTGTCGAATCATTTCTCATCCCTCAAAGCATTTTGTATTTTTGAGGCGGGGGTTAAAAGTGGTGGTTTAATAGTGCATCATTAACTTTGGTAAAAATGAGGGCTGTCCACATTTAATGAAACTGAATTGGGGGGTTAATATGGATGTAGAAAGCTGTGGTGGGGTGACATTTCATTTTTTTTGAAAAGCTACTTCTATAGGAGTTACCGAAGTTGGTTGAATGGGTGGAAGGGGTGGGCCTGGGGGTTGATGTTTCCTTGTCATCCCCGTTATCCTTCAAAATGGATTGGAATCTTTCTATTGGGTACTTACACTATTTGTATCATTCTTACGTTAAGGGGTATTTCAGTGAACATGAGATTAGTAGTTTTTCTTGCAAAATGATGATTTTATATGTTCATGGTAATGTGTATATTCAAAGGAATGAGGTTTTACTTCCCCATAAAGTAAACAAATTGGTTGAAGTGTTTGACATTAATCCATGGAAGACATAAGGCTATGTGAAACTTAAGGTGGATTATCTCCAGCCTGAAAATTTTGAAGAAACATGCACATCTAGTGGGGAACTGACACATTTCATCTAAAGGTTTTTCATAACATTGCACATTTCTAGAATCTCTCTTCCTGATGGTATAATACCTCCCTTCTCATCTCACCTTACCAAGAAAAATTATCTAGAGCTTTTGAGGTTGATTTATACTCAGGGGCATGACAAAATTGCAAAGATGTTTCTATTGTTACTAGACACATAGGGCAATCATCTAATGGTTAAAATGAATCACGTACTCTATCAGTTACTGTAAAACTTTGTACATGAAATTATTTTTATCATTTCACCATTTTTAATCATATTTGTTGTACTTGTAAATAGGGTAATTTTTGGAAAATGTACCACGATTTCACGTGACATTTTTTGTCGAACGATCAACATTACATGAGTAGCTTTAAACAAATAACACCAACTCAAAAAAAGGAATGTACCTATATAAGAAACCAAAACCATTTGAACTATTAAATGAAAATGTCATCAGTTTTTTATAATGAAAGATGAACTTACAGTGACTACAAAACAAAAACGAGGAAACTCTGAACGTCTTCACCCCAATACCCCAACACGGGAGACAACAACTAACCCAATGTGTTTATGCTTCTTTCAAAATTATATGATAAATTACATATCTTACATGATAAAAGTCATAACTTACATGAAATTAATGTTTTATTGTTTGCACATTCAGATGGAGCAGCCACTTTTATCTTGCCAGGAGACGCACGTGTCGCGCGATGTGTTGGCGCGACGACCTGTTAGACATCTTCATGTTCGGAGAGCGCACCATTTCCATCATGAGGCACCGCCGACAACTATTTGTCCATACCTTAGACGTGCAGGCTTTTATGGAGTCGCTATGTGTGACTTCAAGACCATCGACCATCATTTGATAGCTGCATTGGTTGAGAGATGGCGGCCAGAGACACACACATTTCATCTCCCAGAGGGGGAGATGACTATTACATTAGAGGACGTCGCCTACATGCTGGGGTTACCTATCCATGGAGATGCAGTTACGGGGGCCAGTACCGGCGATTGGCTTGCAGTCATACAGAGGCTGCTAGGCATTGACGTCATCGGCGCACGGGGTGTCCTCCAGGGTTCGCGCTTGCGAATGAGGTGGCTCGATCAGCATTTCGACGTCATTCCAGATGATGCAGACGAGGAGACGCTTCTTCAGCACACACGTGCATACATTTTGCGGCTGCTCGGAGGCATGTTGTGTGTCGACTACTCCACCGCTTTGGTACACATGATGTACCTCCCATTACTTGAGGATCTGGATCAGACTGCTACATACAGTTGGGGATCCGCTGTATTAGCACATCTATACAAATCTCTCTGCACCAGTTGTCAGGCCGATTCACATCAGATTGCAGGATGCATGGTGTTAGTACAGATGTGGGCCTGGGAGCGTTTTCCACGCATCGCTCCTCGATTTGTCGCACCGCTTGCACCGGTGCTACTTCAGGACTGTCCTCGGGGACGATGGTATGTCTACATCATTACTTTCGGTTATTTAGTACTTTTGTTATTGTTTTTTATAAACTTACCGTAGGTTACTCTTTTTTCACCAGGTGGAGTCAGTCTCAGAAGTTTGCACATACTCCGAGACATAGTGTGCACAGCTTCAGACAGATATTCGATGCTATAGTGCCGGCTGATGTAAGTTAAACAGTACTTTTTTGTAGGAAAATTTGTTTTGTTATCACTATTTTAAGTTATTTCAATATAATCTCAGTAAAATTATCATGCTACTATATGAATTATTTTTTGAGTTTACATTTCAGGTTTCATGGACTCCTTATACAGGTTATGTCTACGCATCACTTCCACTATACTGCACATCTTTGGCTGGAGATCGTGCTGCAGTAGTACCACTCATTCACTTCCACATCGTTGAGTGGCACCAGCCAGACCGGCTCATGCGCCAGTTCGGTTTTATACAGCATATCCCCTTGGCACCACGACAGTCTACCGAGTTACATTCGATTGTGCTTATAGGTAGACAGACGACAGACTGGCGGCGACATCATGCATCTTATATCCAGCTTTGGGACAGGCGTGCCCGATTCAATATCTTTCCACAGGGATATATCACATCACACTCTCATTTATCTGATCAGGGGGATTATGCACACTGGTATCGACGACATACCATCATGTACCTTACACGTCAAGGGATTGACATTCAGCGATTGGTATGTTTACTAAGATTTATTAATTTTGTTTAACTCATTTTTGATATTAATTTGATTGTCATTTCATTTGCAGGCAGACGCCATTGGTCAGCTTGCACATTCCATGCAGCCTCAGGAGCATGCATATATTCTGCGGGAGGTAGTTCATCGGGATGTGGTGGCTCTATTGGATCATCTCCGGTTGATACGTGACAATTTTTTTGATGAGGAGGCACAAATATATCCTGATCCATATCTTCAGGTAGAAGCACCTGAAGATGACGATGTCCCTGCTATGCCTGCTGAGGAGGATGCACCGCCACCGCCGCCGCCAGCTGGACGACAGAGACGAGCACATCCGGGGGGGCAGAGGCGACCACATCGACATCCGAGAGCGGCTCCTGCAGATGTCGTCGCACCACAGAGAGACGATCTCGCCCAGCCGACTGATGATTTTGCACAGCAGGGAGACATTTATATACCGCATATGGCGTCTCCGCAGACTACTATGGACTTCGATCTGGGTGCAGTCACACAACTTATGGCGGCCCCCTCTCCTCCCGACGAGGCCTTCTTCAGTACCCCATTTCTACCATTTATAGGAGCTTCAGAGCCATATGTCACCCCATATGGTTTTGGGGCATCCTCACATGATTTTGGGGCGTCCTCACATGATTTTGGTCAGTACTCTACACAGCATCATGAGGAGGCACCAGAAGCACCGGAAGAGGAGGAACCTGCAGAGAGGACACCAGAGCGACATGGACGTCGGACGCGGAGAGGACGTGACATTCAGACACCGCGTTGTGGTACCAGGGGGCATCGTCATTGATGTTTTTGGATGTAATGTTGTATATATTAAAAAACTTATTCACTATGATAAGTAACTGTTGTTTAAGTCAAATAACAAGAAAATCAAAAATCTATTAAATACAAACTTATTTCAATTAACTATTAAATTATAAAGTACAGGTACAATATAAACAAAATTTGTCACAGCGAGTTAACCATTAATAATTAATAATTATAATGACAAATAATAATTAATAATTATATTACTAACTAATTAATTATTGTATATAAAATAATAATATTTTATAGACGTTTAAAGTCACATAGTTGAAACATTTTTAAGTTACAACTAGGTGGTTTTGAAAGCCTATAAAATATTTTCTATCGACATTTTTACGTAATTTTTTTATTTTCATCTATTCAGTATATGTTTAATCCAAGTTTCAAGTTTCATTCATATTGGTCATATGGATTATGTTTTATAGACGTTTAAAGTCACATAGTTGAAACATTTTTAAGTTACAACTAGGTGGTTTTGAAAGCCTATAAAATATTTTCTATCGACATTTTTTACGTAATTTTTTTATTTTCATCTATTCAGTATATGTTTAATCCATATTTCAAGTTTCATTCATATTGGTCATATGGATTATGTTTTATAGACGTTTAAAGTCACATAGTTGAAACATTTTTAAGTTACAACTAGGTGGTTTTGAAAGCCTATAAAATATTTTCTATCGACATTTTTTACGTAATTTTTTTTATTTTCATCTATTCAGTATATGTTTAATCCAAGTTTCAAGTTTCATTCATATTGGTCATATGGATTATGTTTTATAGACGTTTAAAGTCACATAGTTGAAACATTTTTAAGTTACAACTAGGTGGTTTTGAAAGCCTATAAAATATTTTCTATCGACATTTTTTACGTATTTTTTTTATTTTCATCTATTTAGTATATGTTTAATCCATATTTCAAGTTTCATTCATATTGGTCATATGGATTATGTTTTATAGACGTTCAAAGTCACATAGTTGAAACATTTTTAAGTTACAACTAGGTGGTTTTGAAATCCTATAAAATATTTTCTATCGACATTTTTTACGTAATTTTTTTATTTTCATCTATTCAGTATATGTTTAATCTAAGTTTTAAGTTTCATTCATATTGGTTATATGAATTATGTTTTATAGACGTTCAAAGTCACATAGTTGAAACATTTTTAAGTTACAACTAGGTGGTTTTAAAAGCCTATAAAATATTTTCTATTGACATTTTTTACGTAATTTTTTTATTTTTATCTATTTAGTATATTTTTAATACATGTTTTAAGTTTCATTCATATTGGTCATTTAGATTATATTTTATAGGCTTTCAAAGTCACATACTTGAAACATTTTTAAGTTTCAAGTAGGTGGTATTGAAAGACTATATGTTTAACAATATTTCAATTTTTTTTTATAAATAGTTACTTATAACTATGTAAATATATACATGTACAAATATATAATTATACATATACAAGTATAACTATAATTACAATATAATTCTAAATATAATTATAAATATAATTCTACACACACACATACACACACACACATATATATATATATTTATATATGAATATTAAATATATTTATAAATAAATTTTAAATATATATGTAACAATATTTTCATAATTATATATTTTAAATATATTCATATTCATATAATTATAAATATTTATATTTAAAGATTAGTTTATAATTATATAATTACAAATATATTTTTTATTTAAAAAATATATATAAATAGATTTATATTTATAAATATTTATTTTTAATTATATATATACATAATTATATTTATACACACACATATAATTATATATATACATAAATATAATTTCATAATTATATAATTATAAATATAATAATAATTAATTTAGCATTTTTAAATACATATTTATAAGATTATTTTTAAAATTTTATTTATTTATTTTGAAATTATTTATTAAAAAGAGATGAGGTGGAAAAAACTAAAACAAAAAAAAAGAAAACAAAATTTTATTTATTTATTTTGAAATTATTTATTAAAAAGAGATGAGGTGAAAAACAATTAAAAAAAAGGAAAACAAAACCAGAAAAAAAAATTAAAAGGGTGGCAAAGCGCCACTTGAAGTGGCGCCAGCCACCCGAGTTGTTGAGCGCCACTTCAAGTGGCGCTCAATAAACCCTTTTTCCAAATTAATCTAAACCTAGACCTATTTTAATAATAATAAAAAAAAAAAAAAACCTATCCGACTAAAAAACCCGTATGTATGTATGTATACTCAAAGATATACAATGCTGTGAAAAATTCTCTCCCGCTCGTGAGTGAGAGCTTTCTCCTAGGTCCTCCGAGGGTTTTGTTACCTAGGTTATCCTAGGTCTTTGCTCCCATCAGTGGCGGCCTTGTCTTCTCCAGTATGCTCATCAGCGTCCCGTCTTCCCCAAACTGATCATTCGCGACCTCATCTTCTCCTGAACGACCATCGGCGCGCCCATCCTTCTCCCTAACGCAACCCTAACGCTGGATTTTTGTATCTCGTTTGGATCTTGGATCCTCGATCCCATGAGAGAGTTCGTTCTCCCATTTGGATCTTGGATCCTGGATCTCATCATAGAGTATCGATCTTTGACTTAAGATTTCAGATCCACAATCTGTCGGCTCCGACCGCGCGGCCACTCCCAAACGGCCTGCAACCTCCGACTGACGGCCTGCAGTTTCCGAGGCGGTGACCCTGCTTGCGGTTTCCGACCGACGGCTAGTAGCTTACGATTGACGGCTCAAGTTTTAAGATCCACGTTTTGCGGGCTCCATTCGCGGCCTCCCCCCGACGGCCTGCGGTTTCCGAGGCGGTGACCCTGCTCGCGCTTTCCGACTGACGGCTAGCGGCTTCCGATCGACGACTCAAGTTTTCAGATCCCCGTTTTGTGGGTTCCGTTCGTGGCCTCCCCCGACGGCCTGCGGCTTCCGATCGACGGCTCAAGTTTTCAGATCCACGTTTTGTGCGTTCCGTTCGTGGCCTCCCCGGACGGCCTGCGGCTTCCGATCGACGGCTCAAGTTTTCAGATCCACATTTTGTGAGTTCCGTTCGTGGCCTCCCCCGACGTCCTGCGGCTTTCGACCCACGATTTGCGGGCTCTGTGCGAGAGGCGGTGACCTTGCTCGCGGAAGTTTTGCTCTCGCGGCGGGCTTTGCTCGCGGAAGTTTTCGCCCGTAGAGGTTCTGCTCACGTTCTTCTTGCTCGCGGATGTTTGTTTCTGCTCGCAGAAGTTTTCCCAGCTCGTGAAGATCCTTGCCCACGGACGTGGAATTTTTGCTCGCGAAGATTTTTTTGTTCGAGAAGGTCTCTGTCCGTGAAGATTCCTGCTCGCGAATGTTTTTGCTCGCGAATAACTGTTGCACGCCCTCTGCTCACGGCTCATGGCTCGCGAAGATATATTTGTTCGCGAAGAGGGAGTAGCTCGCGGAGGACTTTGGGGATCCCTTTCTTCTTGGGAAGTGGGCTTTGCCCGCGAAGGGTTTGCTTGCAGAGGGCTTCCCTGGCAGTCTACAGAGGTCATGTACAAACTCACGAGACAATGGAGACACGGAATGAACTCATTCCTGGTTTGTCGTATGAATCTCCTCGCTATAAGCAAAGTCAACTCAAACCATCAATCAATTTGCCTGTTTTGAAGAACACATTGCAATCAATATGGCCTTTAGATGATGGAGGTCATACATGAGATCGGATCTGGATGTCTCATTTTTGAGTTATTCAACAAAAAATACAAACACAGGGTCCTTGTTCTTTGTCCTTTGACAATCAATTGATCCTAATGGAGGATCTGAATAATCACGAGGATGCATTAAATGCGACCATTTCCAAATCACCTTTTTGGGTTCGAATTTCTGGGGTCCCCTATTGGGTCAAATCTGAGTGCATCATGAGAGAAATCGAATTGCGTATCGACAATTTCATGGAATGAGATCAATCAAACCCTATTTTATGAGGACCTTTCACACAAATAAGGGTCTCAATTGACGTTGTTTTCCCCTCCTAAGGGGTACCTTACTATCAATGTAGAATTCAAAAACTTGGATTGGGTTCGAGTATAAAAAGATGTTGGTCTTCTGTTTCTTCTGTGGACGCATCGGGCACACGAAAAAGGAGCGCACCTTAAAGACAATTGATGGAAACGGTAACGTGGTCATGCACTATGGCCCCTGGCTCCATGCCAAAAATTATGGAAAAGTGTTTGTTCCAAAATCTGAAAAACATATGGATAGAGAGAAACTTGCCAATACCCTAATAAAGCACACAACCATGGACCATGAAAGGACCATTTTACTGGAGCCGCTGCGATTTCCTACAGGCTACGACGATACAGTTCACCCAAAAGAAGCAGTAAACCTAGCCCCTCAAGCTGACCCTGAGCCTCCGAGAGCGCCATTAAAGACTCCATGAAAATGAAAGCCTTCTCTTCATCCTTATCTCAATTGTTGAAGGAAACTCTTAAAACATGTTGGGCAAAAATCCCTGAAGGTAACATTGCATCATTTTGGGGTTGATTGTGTTTGTTGACAATGCAAGTTTTCATTGTGAATTGTCGAGTTCTAGAGATGTCATTGACAATTCATGTTGACAAAGAACCATGACAAAGGAATTGAAGATCTGGAGGCAGTACAAAAGAACAGATACAGGGTGGCGCTATTTTCCAAATTGTTGGGATCCAAAATTTGGAGTTTGTACAAGTCTTTGCTAAAGTGGATTTTCTTGAAGACAATATAAAAATATGGCAAATGCATGAATTTCGTGAAGACTGGGATTTCGCGAAGTGTGGTTCGTGAAGACGCGAAAGTTTTTGACGGTGATCTTCGCGACTACGTCAAATCTTTGCGAAAGTGGATTTTCTTGAAGGCCATATAAAAATATGGCAAATGCATGAATTTCGCGAAGATTGGGATTTCGCGAAGTGTGGTTCATAAAGACGCAAAAGTTTTTGACGATGATCTTCACGATTACGTCAAATCTTCGTGAAAGTGGTTTTTCTTGAAGGCCTTATTCGCAAAGAATTGGAGTTCGCGAAGGGTGGTTCACAAAGACGTGAATGTTTTTGAACGTGGTCTCTGCGAAAAAGGGAGCGTCGCGAAGGTAAAGGAGGTGCTTCACGAAATGGTGATGACGGGACCTGAAGGTTCGGTGGAAACACCTATTAATAGGCCTCTAGCCCCTTAAGAAGAAGAGAGAGCTAGACTTAACGAAAATCTTAAGGCTCTGATTTCGCGAAGACGTTCGCGAAGGTGGTATGCGAAGACATTCGTGAAGGCTAAATGCCAACTGAATGTTCTGAGCTTTGCGAAATAGAATTGCTTCGTGAAGTAAAAGCGATTTTCGGGGAAAAGCAAGAGATTCGCGAAGGCTACAAAAGCCAACCAACTATTCTAGGTTTTATTGAAGTATATGAGTTTCACAAAGACCATTTGATCTTTGCGAAGGGTCTTCACGAAGTGCTCCACAAAGGGTCTTCGGGAAGTGCTCCGCGAAGGAGCTTTGCGAAAGAGGGTTTTTTCCAAAGGTAGTGGGAATCATGAAGGGTGCTTAGAAGGCATTGCCCAGTGAATTTGTGGCAAAGTGATATTCATCTGTGGATGAAAGTGGAACCTCAACTTTGCATCTATCTATAACTGATGATGTATTTATTATCGATAATGAAGAGACCTACAGGTCTATAAACTGTGAGTGGATCCCTTCTAAGTGTAGCGAGCAGAGAAAGAGGAAGAATGTTATCCTTTCTACCGGCAGTGAGCCAGAGAGAGAGAAATAGAGAGTGACCCTTGGGAAAGCAGTGAGTTGACCCTAAACATTGTAAAAGTAGTGAGCCTGATCTTAGAAGTGATCTAGCCCGGACATTATTGGCAGTGAGCTTTAGTGGATTTGGTACAGCGACACATCGTCGTTGTATGCTCTTTGGACATAGCCCAGTGAGGGTAAACCAAGTAAAAATCTCTGTGTCTGTCTGCTTACTTCCTTGCATTGCATCCAAAATATCATCATCAGATAAATAAGAAAAGAAGTGATCATAATAAACAAACAAGTGCAAACAAAGTGACCCTTGTGATAAAGAGGTCAAGATCCAGTGGGGTGAAAATAATTTTGAAAAAGAATATCCATACCCCGATTCACCCCCCTCTTAGGGTATATAGGCCCATATTGGTCCTAAAAATTGGTATCAAAGGGAAGGTTGATTTTATCAGATTTGTTTTCTCTAACTTGGTTTAGTCAATTTTTGTGATTAAAGATTCGTTCTGCTCTTATCTTAGTGTGCCATGGCAAAGGAAAAAACTTCAAAGAAGAAGCAGAAGTCTTGTGAAATTCTTCAGTGTGGAAGTGTTTATGGAAAAAGTGTGATTCAAATAAACGAATCAAACAATTTTCTGAAGGAAGACTGGGATGAATCTGATGGGGAAAAGATAGATTCCCTCAATAATGATGTACGAACGAGTGAAGTACTTAAAATTCAAAGTGATACTGAAACTACTGATGATGAATAAATTTCAAGGAGGCCACTAGTAGATGATGTCAAGATGAAAAAGCAATTGGATCAGAAATTGGATAAAGAAGTTAAATTTAAAGATATCTGGATTCAAGCAATGAAAATTGAGGTTAACAAGCTAAGAGGATTAAATCAAAGGCTTATTGACGTGACCACTGATTTGAGGGAGAAGAATGATTCTCATGCTGAAGAATTGAAAAAGTTGTCTATAAAGAGAGAAAATCTCAAAGCAGATGTTAAGGGAAAGAATCTGAAATCAGATGAAATTCAGAATCTGAAAGCCAGAAATGATGATCTTGCTACACAATTATCTCAATTAGTTCAGAAGAATCAAATGCTACAACAAGAGAATGCATCCGTCTCTGATTCTGTTGCTCAAGAAAGATTGAAAATAAAGGAGCAAAGTGATATGGTAGATAAGCTCACACGAGAACTGGAAGATGAGATGAGTAGTAGAAAGAATCTCATAAGAGAACTCAATGCTCGACTTTAATCAAGAGATAAGAAGATTATGCAACTAGAGGAAGAGCTAGAGTTAGTCAAGAAAGAAATGGAGAAATCTAATTCTAAAGAGAAGCCCAAGTTGAAGGATGCCTTACACATACTATTTAATTATCCTTCGATAGGTGATGATGAAATGAAAGAAAAATATGCTACTTCAGAGGAGAAGCATGAAATAATTGTATCATCCCAAAGGCCATCCATTTTGGGAAAATATGGAATTGTATATGATGATCCCACTTCTATGCATGATAGGAAAAGAGCAGTGAAAATCTCCAGAGATAAGAAAAACCTTGTACGTGCTGAAGATAGACCTAAAAAGAATTTTATAGGAAGCAATGATAGTATGTGCTATTTTTGTGGGATTCATGGTCATACATCAATCTTCTTTTCAGAGGCTCAGAAATATATTTCAGGCCGTGAAAATAGAAACTTTACTAAATCTAAGAATAAGAAGATGTTTCATGAGAAATCAGAAAGAAGAGTCTCCCAGAGGAAATCATTTATTAGATGCTATTACTGTGGAAGAATGGGACACACCATGAGTATGTGTCAGGAAGCTCAGGAGCTCAATGTTAGAGGAAAAACTCAAGCTGCATCAACATCTCAACATAGAAATGATGAAATGAGGTATGCCTTTGATGAAAAATGTTTTATATATTATTATTATGGGAATTTGGAAAGACATTGCAGCAAGAAGAAAGGAAGAAATGAAAAGGAACTCGAGAGGATATTCTCAACTCTAGTGGTGCATGATAAGAAATTCTACACTGGAAGACAAAGTGGTAAGTTGAAGAACAGACTTACAACCTCATGGAAATCACAAGGAGTTGAGAGAAATGTGTATCAATCACCTTCTCTGTCACACTTAGAACAACTCTCGTGGAGAGAATGTGAACAAACCTGGAAGATTAAGGGGAGATCTACTCCAG
The DNA here is from genome assembly GCA_963277665.1 of Viscum album. Lineage (NCBI taxonomy): Eukaryota > Viridiplantae > Streptophyta > Magnoliopsida > Santalales > Viscaceae > Viscum > Viscum album. The sequence continues at coordinate 1,505,856,162 of OY728128.1, forward strand.
CTGTGAGTAAGAAGAATGCACATTCAGTGGAGGACTCACCACCGGTGCAAAATAGTGCGGTGACTCAGATATCTGATAAAAGAAAGATGAAAAAAGAATGTATTGAAAAATTCGTACGTCGTGTGCCATAGAGAGAAGTGGAGGAAAGAGGATATCCCTACAATGGTGGAAGAAGTAAGGGAAGATGACACACAGAGAGATTCATACTCAGAGAAGGAATCAGGGGAAGTGACATATTGGTAGAACATCAAAGACGGAAATGTGTACCAGTGTGATTAAACCCCAAATTGTGAGAAAGGCCAAGCCTATAGAATCTACATATCATAAAAAGACTCATCACGTGGGTAATGAATACTTAGTCATATGGAAAGAGTAGTTGAAGTTGGCTAGGCATCTAGAAGAATCAAGGAAGGAGTGTGATGATCTGCAAGAAAGAATTGAAGGGTTGACCCATCATGATCAACCACAATCCTCACCTTGATGATTCCAAAAGACCCCCTCTCCCTACGAGTTTCAATGATACTAATTGATGATCAAGTGTTTTAGGTTTTTGGGGAGATACAATCCAAGGGGAAGTGGAATCAAAAGATGAAAAGTAGTGATGTGATGTGATCCAGAATTTCAACTGATTCAGATCAGTTACCAGAGCTAAAGAAGAAATCTGAAAGAATCTCATGAAAGGTGTTAATGTTATATGGATACATGATACATGTCTTGTTGGTGGCTCATTGCAAAGTGTCACATGAAAATAAATGATTCAGGAGAAGGAGAATGATTGTGGGTCAAAACATTGCTCCCAACAACATGAAGAGTTGCACATCATAGGGGGAGATCTCTATCTCCTAATCATATGAAAGAGACTCAGGGGGAGTAAATATTGAAAATGCTTATTCCGAAGCAAATATAGATAATGAGCATGAGGGATTCAAGTCTATATCTGCAATGATGCCAAAGAGTTAGGCTGAAATTGATAGGCTGTGTATCATTGGTGATTAGATGGTTCCAGTGCAGATGAGGAAGATAAGAACTCTATAACAAGAATGATACTTATCATAGGTAGAGCCTAAATGTTTTGAAGAAGGAACTGGTGATGATAGTTGTGTTTAAGATATTAATGAAGAGTTTGACCAAGTTGAGAAGAATCAAATGTGAGAGATTATTTCAAGGACAGCAGATAAGAATTTCATCGGGACTAAATGGGTCTATAGCAACAAGATGAATGAATATGGGATAGTGATTCAAAACAAAGCACGACTGGTGTGTAAAGGATACTCCCAGATAGAGGGAATAGTTGTTGATGAGACATTTGCACTGGTTGCAAGGCTAGAGACAATCAGATTATTCGTAGCTATTGTAGTGCAATGAAAGTTCAAAGTGTTTCAGATGGATGAAAAATATGCATTCTTGAATGGGATTTTGGAGGAAGAAGTGTATATTGAGCAGTCAGATGGTTTTATCATTCATGAGTATGAGAACAAGGTTTGTCAGTTGAAGAAGGCATTTTATGGGTTGAAACAAGCACCAAGAGCACGATATTCAAGGCTTGATTAGTATTTGAAGAAGCTTGGTTTCCATCGCGGTGGAGTTGATTACAATCTCTATTTCAAAAATGACAGTAATCAAAAAATGACGGTGTTGGTTTATGTCGATGACATAATATTTGGCAGATCAGATGAAGCTCAGTGCAGACAATTTTCCGAATTCATGAAAAGTGAGTTCGAAATGTCAATGATTGGTGAGCTGATATTTTTCTTTGGTTTACAGGTGTCACAAGGAAGGAATGACACTTTAATTTCTCAATCCAAATATGCCAAGGAGGTTCTGAGAAGGTTTGGAATGGAAAATTACAAGGAGATGAATACTCCAGTTGATACCCAGATAAAATTATCAAAAGATGATGATGGCAAGACAGTTAATATAACAGAATACAGGCAGATTATTGGAAGTTTGCTATACCTGAAAGTGAAAAGACCTGATATTAGTTTCACCATATGCCAAACAACACGATATCAAAGCAATCCCAAAAAAATCCACATGCTTGAAGTGGAATGAATAATTTGGTATATCAAAGGAACTGTGGATTTCAGTTTGAAGTATACTAACAAATCTTAGTAAGAGCTTTTGGGATATACAGATGTAGATTGGGTCGGATCAGCAGATGACATGAAATCTACGTCGGGAGGTGCTTTCTATCATGGTGGTTTGTGTATTTCTTGGCTAAGCAAGAAGCAAGATTTCATTTCATTGAGCACCGCAGAAGCTGAGTATATTGTCGCTACTCAGGCATGCACACAATTATTGTGGATGAAGCAACGACTTGATGATATGGGCATTGAAGTAAAGTCTCCGATCAGAATCCAGTGTGATAAGTCAAGTGTTATCAATCTTAGCAAAAATCCAGTCCATCACTCAAGGAAAAATCACATTGAGATCAAATATAATTTTATCAAGGAGAAGGTTGAGCAGAGAATCATGAAGTTGGAGTATGTGCCTACAAAACTACAAGTTGCATACATTTTGACAAAATCCTTACCCAAGAAAGATTTTGAGAGGCATCGACTAGATTTGGGAGTCCAGTCGACTCCCCACACTTGAGAAAGTGTGGATGTGGGGACCCCCACCCATCCTCTCCCCGAGGTATGGTGTGTTTTACTCTATCGTGCTAATCTGTGTTCTTTCTAATGTCTCAAACCACATAGAAGTGGCCTTTGGGTTTGTTGGAAAAGGGAGAGAAATAGTGACTCCTTGAGGGGGAGAAACTGTGGCTATGGAATGGAGAAAATGTCTTAGTCAAAGACACAGGGAGAAGTTGAAAGGTGAAACAACGATATAGGGGGGGTATGAGTTTCAAATCTGATGATGCTAGACGTGATTGATCAAATATTAGATATCACGACAGCTGAGGATCATGATAAAAGCAAAAGAGTGATGTTGGAATGGTGTTAGAAGGTTTCTATAAATCAACAATTGATATTAGTATGGTATCAACGATTGGTGTCAAAAATGAAGTGATTCATTGATGAAATTTTCATACTACTCTTGTTTCTCACGCCGAACATTGCTCATGTGGGCTTAGAGTATATGGTGAGTGAATCTTTGGTCGCTATCTGAATCGTAAGAGGCAAAGGATGGTAGATGATGTAAGGAGACTTAGTGAGGTATAAAAGTGCATAAAATCATTCTGAGAATAGTTGTCAACAAACCCAAAGGGATAGATTGTTTGGAAAAAATACTTGAAGGCAACATTGCAACATTTTTTGGTTGGTTGTGTTTATTAACAATGCAGGTTTCTATAGTGAATTTTCGAGTTCTAGAGATTCCATTGACAATCTATGTTGAAAAATAACCATGACAAAGGAATTGAAGATCTGAAGGCAGTACAAAAGAACAGATACAGGGTGGTGCTATTTTCCAGTGTTTTCCAAATCGTTGGGATCCAAAATTTGGAGTTTGTACAAGTCTTTGCTAAAGTGGATTTTCTTGAAGGCCATATAAAAATATGGCAAAGGCATGAATTTCACAAAGACTGAGATTTCGCAAAGTGTGGTTCGTGAAGATGCGAAAGTTTTTGATAATGATCTTCACGATTACGTCAAATCTTTGCAAAAGTAGATTTTATTGAAGGCCATATAAAAATATAGCAAAGCCATGAATTTTGCGAAGATTGGGATTTCGTAAATTGTGGTTCGTGAAGACATGAAAGTTTTTGACGATGATCTTCGTGATTACGTCAAATCTTCGTGAAAGTGTTTTTTCTTGAAGGCCTTATGAAAATATGGCTAAGGCATGAGTTTTGAAAATAATTGGAGTTCTCGAAGGGTGGTTCACAAAGATGTGAATGTTTCTGAACGCGGTCTCTGCGAAAAAGGGAGCACTGCGAAGGTAAAGGAGGTTCTTCGTGAAATGGTGATGATGTGGCTGGAAGGTTCAGTGGAAACGCCTACAAATAGGCCTCTACCCCCTTAAGAAGAAGAGAGAACTAGACTTAATGAAAATCTTAAGGCTCTAATTTTGCAAAGACATTCATGAAGGTGGTATGCGAAGACATTCACGATGGCTAAAAGCCAATTGAATGTTCTGAGATTTGCGGAATAGAATTTCTTTGCGAAGTAAAATTGATTTTAGGGGAAAATCAAGAGATTCACGAAGGCTACAAAATCCAATCGACTATTCTGGGTTTTATTGAAGTATATGAGTTTCGTGAAGACTATTTGATCTTCGCAAAGGGTCTTCATGAAGTGATCTGCGAAGGAGATTTGTGAAAGAGGGTTTTTTCCAAAGGTAGTAAGAATCATGAAGGGTGATTAGAAGGCATTTCCTAGTGAATTTGTGGCAAAGTGATATTCATCTATGGATGAAAGTGGAACTTCAACAGAGCACCTATCTATAACTGAGGATCTATTCATTATTGATAATGAAGAGACCTAAAGGTCTATAAATTGTGAGTGGATCCCTTCCAAGTGTAGTGAGCAGAGAAAGAGTAATAATGTTATCCTTTCTACCAGTAGTGAGCCAGAGAGAGAGAGAGAGAAATAGGGAGTGACCCTTGGAAAAACAGTGAGCTGAACCTAAACATTGTAAAGGCAGTGAGCCTAGGATTAAAAGTGATCTAGCCTGAACATTATTGATAGTGAGATTTAGTGGATTTGGTATAGCGACACATCGTCTTTGTATGCTCCTTGGACGTAGCCCATTGAGGGTGAACCAAGTAAAAATCTCTACGCCTGCCTGCTTGCTTCCTTGCATTGCATCCAAAGCATCAACATCAGATAAATAAGAAAATAAGTGACCATAATAAACAAAAAAGTGAAAACAAAGTGACCCTTGTGATAAAGAGGTCAAGATCTAGTGGGGCGAGAAATTTTTTGAAAAAGAATATCCATACCCTGATTCACCCCCCTTCTCATGGTATATAAGCCCCTATTAGTCCTAACAAAACACCACCTAGCCCAAAACACATCTGCATGGACCCCCCAGAACCAGTTCCTCCCTCAGGCATAGAAATACCACGACTCACCTCCTTGGTTGGAGATGACATGCAAGGGTTGAGATTAGCTGATGAAAAAAACATAGTAAGTGGAGAAAGAAAAGTAAGGGGACTTAGGTTTTGTCCCCCCATATTGCAGAACACAATAGACACAAGCGAAGCACAAATTCACCCATGGGAAGTGAGAAGCTCTCAAAGAGATGGAAGCCTATAGATAATGGATTATTTGTTGAAATTTCAGAGGTGGAGGCTGTTCTAACTCAACCCCTCCTATCCCAATGAAAATCGTATGCTAGAACTGTCATGGGTTTGAAAATTCATACATAATTTGTATGCTTCGGCGCAGGAGCGCTCTAAGTCGCCCTAGTGTGGTTTTCTTGTCCGAAACCATTCTTGAAAACAAGAACATGCACGATATTTCCTACAAAGTGGGTTTTGAGGGATGCTTCCCCATCCCACGCTAAGTCCATACTGGCGGCCTTTGTATCTTGTGGAAGGAGGATGTGGACATCAGAATTAAGAACTTCTCACTGAACCATATTGCTGCCTCTGTCCATCAACCTAACATGAATGTTTGGTCCTTTGTTGGTTTCTATGGATGGAACTCACAAAATGATAAACAAAAGTCATGGAATCTTCTTAAAATAATCAGGAATGATATCCCAGGACCTCTCCTCACGGGGGAAGATTTTAACAAAATCATGTTTCAAAGTGAAAAGAGAGGAGGTACCAGCAAGCCTTCTACCCATATGAGAGAATTCCTCCAGGAAACTAAATGCATAGGTCTTACTGACTTGGGACATACAAGTAACCCCTTTACATGGTATCATGGCTGCCTAGAGAACACCCACATTGATGAGAGACTCGACAGATTCTTGGCATCTTCTGACTGACTCACCATATTTAACCTCTTTTAGGTCTCCCACCTTACTCCTTCCATGTCAGACCACTATCTGGTTCTCATCCAACTTGATATGGTCCATGAAAAGCCAAGATGTGAAAGACCTTTTATTTTTGAAATCTACTGGATGAGGGAAAGGGGCTGTGAAGAAGTGATTAAAGTAGGATGAGAAGCAAGTGAACCTGACTTTTATGCTAAAATTCACCAGGTTGTGTATAACCTCAAAAAATGGAGCAGTATGCAGTTCCACCATCCAGATCGATAGTGTGACACCATTGAAAAAAGACTTCCCAAGCTCCACACTATCCCATCCTCATCCAAGACCATTTTCAGAATGGAATCACTTGAGACTGAACTCAATGAAACCCTCAAAAGAAAAAAAAATCTACTGGTTTATGTGTGCTCGTGACATTAATATCAAAGAATAGTATTTAAATACACATTATTTCCACCAAAAATCTTTTGGAAGGTTGTGAAAAAACCTTATTTCATGTCTTACCTCATTGGATGGAAGAACGGTCTTGAAAAGATAGGAGATCCATGACCCTTTCCTTTGTTTCTTTTAGGATCTTTACATGGATAATGAGCCTTCCTTCCCTACTAAGGCCACCTCCTGCATTTTGCCTATTGTTACTGAGGCTATGAATGACAAGACCACTCAGAAAATTACTAATGAGGAAATCATTTCCGCCCTCAAACATATCCATTCCACCAAATCCTTAGGACCGGATAGATTCCACACCCTCTTCTTCAAAAACTTATGGCACATTGTGGGCCTTGATGTTTTGAGCCTTATAAGGGACTTCTGGCACATGAATACCAACTTCACCTCCATTAATGAAAGCCTCATAACCCTCATTCCTAAAACCCAGAAAACCTCTTGGGTTTCTGAGTTTCGTCTCATCAGCCTATGCAATTTTACCTATAAGATTTTCTCCAAGCTTCTGGTCAACCATCTTCGCACCTTTCTTTATTCCATTGTTTCAAAAAACCAAAGTGCCTTTGTCCCCATTAGGCTTATCTTGGAAAATGAGATTATTTCCCTTGAATCTTTTCACTCTATGAAGACCTGCAATGTAGCCAAATGAGGCATCATGGTTTGGAAGCTGGACATGACTAAAGCTTTTGACAGAGTGGAATGGTCATTCATCTAGTTCATTCTAAATGAAATGGGATTCTTCTCAATATGGGTTAACATCATTATGAAATGTGTTACCTCTATCTCATTCAAGATTCACATTAATGGAGGAATCTCACAGAGTTTCTCACCCTACATGGGACTTTGCTAGGGAGACCCCCTTACCCCTTCACTATTCATTTTAATGGTTGATGTTTTCTCCAATATCATTTAAACTTTAGCTAAGGATAAATTTGTTCATGGAGAGAAGACCTATCATCGGGACCCCAATATCTCATCTCTTATTTGCTGATAATTGTATCCTTTTCTCCAGGGCCACTTTGGAAGAATGCAAGCATATTAGCCTCCTTATCTTCCTCTATAAGAATGCATCAAGGTAAGCTGTCAACCCCTCTAAATCAGAAGTTTCCTTTAGGTTGAGCATGCCCCTGACTAGAAATAATGAGCTCCAATGAGCATCTGGATTCTATTTGGTTGATAAAAACCAAAAATACCTTAGGATTCTAACAGTATTCGATCGATCCAAAAAATAAGTTTTCTCCAACATCTTGGGGAGGGTGGATAAAAAATTTCAAGGCTGGAGCTAAAAAACAGTCTCCAAATTAGGCAAAGAAATTCTCATTAAATCAGTCACCCAATCCATTCCCTCCTATTTTATGACACTCTTCAAGCTCCCCGGCTTCATCGCCGATCAGCTCCACTCTCACTTCACAAAATTTTGGTGGGGTCTCAATGAAGGAAATCACAAGTATCACTGGATCACTTGGGATAAACTCTATAAACCCAAGCCTTATGGGGGAATGGGGTTTAGGGACCTGAACCTCTTCAAAAATGCTCTCCTCACCAAACGAGGGTGGTGATTCATTCAACAACCACATCCTCTTTGTGTAAAGGTTATAAAGGCTAAATATTTTCCCCATGCTGATTTATGCAGCACCCCACTAGGACCCTACCCTAGTTTCCTCTAGCATAGCCTGTGGGGATCATGCGTGACCCTCCTGAGAGGAATTTACTAGAGAATTGGAAATGGATCCACCGTTAATATTTATACAAACCCATGGATGGTTGATAAAAATGGGCCTAAAGAAACTTATCCCTCCCCTAAAGGTCTCAAAGATGCAAAAGTTATCTCCCTCTTTAATGAGTATGGAAGTGGATGGTTCTCTGAGAAAATATCCTCTTTGTTCAATGAAAGGGATAGGAAAATTATTCTTTGCATCCTGGTCACTAGGGATCTGGTACCTGATCATTTATGCTAGAGCGGTGAAACTTTTGTTACTTATAAGGTCAAATATGGGTATTCTCTCACCTCTACCACTCTGAATATCGATGCAGAGGCTCGAGAAATCAGATAATGTATTGGAATTCCCCCCAAAGCTCGCTATTTCTGGTGGAAAATTTTCACCAAGATCCTTCCTTCTATGGGGTTCCTTAACTCTCGCCACACATCAGACAACCCAACATGTATTATCTGAATGTACATGCCTGAATCTCCTATGCAAACCATTTCCCGCTGTCCCAGAGAAAATAATGCATGGTGTGTCTTCAACCCTCATGCTGAAAACCTCTTGGATATGGCTCCTGACCTCACAAATCTTCTCACAAAATGGTCTTTGAACCTCACTGCCAAGGACCTGGATTCACACTGCACAATGGCATGGATCATTTGGGTGAGGAGAAATAAAATTCCCTTTAACCAAGTCTCTAATCCATGCGCCCTTTGGGTCGAGAATGCATCCCACTGGCTATCAGCATGGAACAACATCAAGCATTTATTTGATGACCTTCCTTTCAAGCATGATTCTTGTACCTAGACACCCCCCATGGGTGGCACCCTAAAAATTAATGTAGATGTATCACCTTCGGATAAAGGCATCACAGGTTTCAGCGTCATAGCCTGGGACTCTCATGGGTTAATTGTTGTGGCTATTCACTCTTCCTACTTGGCCTTGCTCTTACTTGTTGTCACTAAAGCTCAAGCAATTGTTCTTGGAATTGAATTTTCTTTAGAGCAAGGATGTAAATCCATCACTCTAGAATCTGATTACCTCACTGTTATCTATGTTATCTCTACTTTAAAGTAAGGCCTTCATCCTTTTGGATTTCTGATCTCGAATATCCAATCACTTTAGATCCACTTTTTTGAATTGATCCTTCTTCTTTACAAAAAGGGAGGGTAATATGGCACCTCATCATTTAGCTACTTGAGGCCTCTCAAATCACCCACATGTTTAGTTGGATCTGTTCCCCAATTGCCCATCTTCACTTGTTTTACCTGATATTCGATCTCTTGATATACGAGTTTCTTTTTTTTTCAAAAAAATAAAATAAATAAAGGCCTTACTGGTGCAGTGTTATATTCAAATTACAACACATTGTAGCAACAACTTGTATATGAAAATTTTATGATAATTTAATTTAAATAAAAATTACATCACAAATACATAAAAAACACCATATTATAGACATTTAGAACATTGTTTTGTACAATTACATTAACAACTGTTATCACAAAAATTAAAAAACATTAATGTTTCGTTGTCTTTGGCACCCGACCCACACTAAAAAAAGCACGATCATGGTATCAGTTGTGGAACAAACCACCCAAACTCGAGTAAAAGAATACACTTATATAAGAAAAAAATTCTTATGTTAGTAATACTATAAAGAAATAAATTAAACATGATATGAAACAATACATGAATAAAATGTTAATTTTAAATAAAAGGACACACTTATAGTCATACTGGTCACACTATGCGACAGATTGAGGTGGGGCTGATTCCTACATGTCAAAAATGACTTATGATTCATTTTCTTAAGGCATTGAAACAATCCGAACATGTTTGCTCAATTTTGAGTATGTCACTCGTCTTTTTTACTAAAATGTAATTTAAAATGAAAACACACACTTGAGTCATACCGATGACATTGTGTGTTGATTTGATGTGAGACTGATTCTTACATGTCAAAATAACTTATGAATTTTTTCCTAAAGTTTCAAGACAATCTGAGCATGTTTTCTTAATTTTCAGTGAGTGGCGCATGTTTTGAACTAAAATGTTAATTTTAGACTGATAACGAACACTTTGAGTCATACTAGGTACACCATGTATCGAATTGAGGTGCGACTGATTCTTGCACATCAAAAATGACTTATGAATCATTTTCCTAAAGTATTAAAACAATCCTAATTATTTTATCAGTTATGAGTATGTCACTTGTCCTTTTTATTGAAATGTCAATTTTAAATAAAAAGACACACTTGGAGTCATATCAGTCACACTGTGCATTGGATTGAGGTACAACTGATTCCTACATGTCAAAAATGACTTATGGATTTTTTTTCTAAAGTATCAAAACAATCCAAATGTGTTTTCTCAGTTTTGAGTATGTTACTTGTGTTTTTTTACTAAAATGTCATTTTAAACTGAAAACATGCACTTTGAGTCATATCAGTCACATCATTTATCGGTTAGACATGAGATTGATTACTACATGTCAAAAATGAATTATGAATCATTTTACTAAATTACCAAGATAGTCAAATCACACTTTCTTTGTTTTTAGAGAGTGACACACGTTTTGAACTAAAATGTCAATTTTAAACTGATAACGGACACTTTGAGTCATATCAAGCACATTGTGTAAAGACCCGGAATTTCCATGTAATTTTTTTTAAATATATGGGAATTTTATGAGTCTACGAAAATTGACAGCGCATGATTCCAAGGCCCGGTGTGCCCAGAATCAATTTTGGAAGTTTTGTTCAGGTACGTTCAGTAAACGTGTGAGTGAGTTTTTCTAACTTTTGAACCGGTGCTTGGAATTGAAATCTGAGGGCACCGTTGAACTCGCAGCATCGATATTCGCTTAAGGATACTTTCACTTCGATGGCAGTGGGTCGAGAGTGAAATATAGTTTCTGGGTTTTATTTGCACGATAGGAGCATCAAATTGGTAGGTCTTCGCCATCAAGTTCAAGCATTGCGAGTAGATATGATGGTTGTACATCAAATATGCCATCTACTAAGGTATGTTTCAGTTCTCCTCATTTAATGTTAACTAAATTCCATTTATGTTAATATACATCCATCTTTAATATAGAGTTTTGTTGTTTTTTATTTTTTGGACATACGCTACTTTATATCTGTAACTGTATACTGTTAACTAAAAGATATGTGCTTCATTGATTTCAACTAAAACAAGTACTTTCCAATTGTTCTAACTATATTATCTACGTAGAAAAATCTATCACATGAATTTGATATGGAGGATGATGTGCGACATGATGCTGAGATATGTCGAGACAGTTTCGGTACAACAAGTCATTGTACTCAAGTAGAGACGCCAATGAAGGGAAATTTGGACAATTCAAATGACCAGTCTAACTGAGATGTTCTTCCCCAACGTCTTGCTAATAAAACTTTTTGGGTATTTTTTTTTATTTCACTCCTTTTTTGTGATATCTTCTGATCATTAAATAAAGTTCAAGAACAAGTGCACAGTTAAATAAATAACAAGACTAGCCATTGTTGCCTTCAAAAATATTTGGACTTCCACATGATTAACTTATCTCTTCAGTTGATTGGTATGTGATTTGACAGTTCATTGGAGTTGACATTGCAGTTCCTTTTCATTTCCATTTACCTTGCATGATTAATACTTACTGCATTTGATAATATTATTTGACCAATTCATGACCATCATATTTAATCTAACACAAGAGCTATTTCAGTTTGCAGTGAAACAAAATTACATGCACGAGAAGAGTTATACACACTGCAGTTTACACAGTAATAGCACGCACATACTACAGTTTACACACTGCAGTTTACACAGTGATACTACGCACAAATTTTACAGAGTTTACACACATAAAAAGATTACACACACAGACTGAAAGGTTACAGAATGAACATACACACTCACTTTACATACATTAACTTTTATAACTTGTTCTTGTCATAGTATAATTTGTTAGGAAGCCGGTGAGGATTACCTAAAATGTGTAATACTCACCCGCTTCCATGGATCATTGTTCTATCTTTAGATGAGGTTCACCTTGAAACATGTAAATTATAGGCCTACATTTTCTCTAGTGGAGCAGCATGATGTTATCTCCTCAGGTTGGATTTAGAGCATGGAAATCCTCACTTAGATTAATTGGACTAATTCAAATTAATTTTTCTAAATTGACACATCCTTCAGTTTTATTGAGTTTTTCTATATACACTCTCACTGCTACTCTGATATCATTATTGTAATTAATTTTATTATTGTTGTTATTGTTTTATTTGTTTTAATTTAAGTTGTATTGTATATACACCTGGACCATGTATTTGGTTTTCCTGTTTATGTTTTATATTTTTATGTTATGTATGTTCTTTAGTAGAAATCATCTCCCAATGATTTATATATACTTTGGAACCTGAAAACTCATAGTTGTTGCTTTATAAAATGAACAAGATCATAAACTTCCTTGGAACAATAAATGTTCTAAATGTAATGTTAGATATCTACATATCGGAGGAAATTTAACACCAATGGTTATAACTATTTATAATCATGTATCCCACTACGCAACCAGTGGGATCCATTAGCATTTTTTGTTGTCTCATTGTAATACTTCAGTATTAGTGTCTCTGGCGGAAGAACCTTCACCCCATTAATTATAACCCCAATGTTGTTCTTCTGCTTTCTAGCAGTCTCTCACCCAGAATGCCTCTTGAATTCTATTGGTGTCAATTTAATCTCTGGGAAACCAGTTGTGCATTGGCAGGTGATTTAAAGACTGCCTCCATCAAAAACCCTAAACTTTCCAACAAAATTGTTATACCTTTGGCTCGTACACCCACACGTCACCACCGCATAATCATTTGCTCACTTAACACTGCCCATATCTCTCGAATCATCGCCACTAAACAATGACGCATTCACTTTCTATGCAGACCCATTCTCCATCACATTTCCTTCACTCAAAATAGGGAAAACTGCTTTTTTTATTCTCTTCCAGTATAAAGTGGACAGTAGGGGCCACCTGCATGAGATTTGGGGGGAAATTTCAGGTTAGGGATCAACTGAATCAAATCAGGGGGGAAATAAATTTACCAGGTATTCACTTTGGGGACTAATGACATAATTTTTACATGCAATTTTATAACTATTTTATGTCAATATCAGGAAGTATTTCATGATTATTTACCTTTTTCCACCTGAAAGATACATCTTATTTTTTATTGATCCCCTTCAATGGAAAAAAGATATTTATCTTACATTATATTCAATTCATCCAACAATATTGAATCTGTTAAAGTTTTAATTGGATGAATTTGAATGAAATTTGTTGATATGAATAGGTACATCACTTAGCGTTGTTATACTTATTTTTTTCATGTATTCATATGGTTCATTAGGACTTTCTGTTTATTATTTTAAAATGATTTATGTTATGATAATGAATACACATCCACTACCCTAGATTGATGACTCCATTAGTCACTATAAGAGAGCAGATTTAAATTGTGAATGATTATAAAAATAGAGAATAAAACCTCTTCCGTCAACTCCACAATATATGCTTTCTGGTTGAACTCCTTGAAGACAACTTCTGCTATCTTTCAGTAGCTGGAAACATGACATTTCGAACACTACACTCAAAGTATCACCACCACTGGATTGGGATAGATTATATACAACAAAGAAGCTATCAAGATTCATTAAGATTACATGTTGACATTACACAGTGAGCTTACACATTGTGTTTATAGACACAATGTACACACTGACTTTTCAGAAACAGATTTCACATTCAGTTTACAGACTCTGATTGCACACATGGATTATTCACATGCACTGCACAAATGGATTTTCACATACATTACATACTATGAGTTTATAGAAAAAGAATTGATATTTGAGATTTCTGTGTACAATATAATGAAAATTTTGACATGTCATTTACAGAAAAAGAATTCCATTACACATCAGGTCCTGTAACTTTTTACATATATTAAGACATGTCATTTGAATTTACATTAACTATTTGAAAACATATAACTCCACTGCGGTCTAATTTTTCTACATGTTCAAATCTGTACATGTTGTTCAGGCTTTTTATACATGTTATAAGTTTCTGTATTCATTCTTAGTACTAAAATATGCATAGTCTGTACAGTATCTCTACTGTGGTCTGTTCTAAAGACTGATGTATTTGGGATTTCTCATGCTGAACATTTTAGTATGAGTTTTCTACAGTTTGATTATCAGTTTTTCATACGGGAAGTTTTCCATGCAGGATGTTTCGTCATGCTAGACGGTTTTCTTTTCATGTTGGACGGTTTTCATAGTGGATGATTTTGTATCAGTTATTCAGACTAAAAGTTTATCATCATGCTAGAAGTTACTCATGGTAGAGGAGGATAATGGTGGATGTTTTTTTGTTATGTTGTAGGTTCTTGATGGTGGAAGTTTATGTTGCAAGTTTACTAAACTTGTGTTTTTTATACTGGACATTGTTTCATGCTGGATGGTTTGTTGTATTTGATGTTCTCCATTTACCTGGAAGGTTTTCATAAGTTTGTGATTAGTTGGTTTTCTCATGTTGTCATATTTAATTCATTCATTTTCACATATCTTGGTTTTATTATTACAATCTGTCTTATGTTTGACTTATCTTTCACTTCTTCAGGTCCTATTTCTGAGATGATAGGAGGGAAACAAATTCTAGGCCTCACTTGCCATACTGTGGAGATGCTGATGATACTCTAAAGTCCAGCACAAAAGTTTGCAACATGGCCTTTCACTCCATCTATTTGACATTAAAACTTTATGTAAATAAATTATTTTGTATTTACATCTTATTTTACAACTGTTTGACTCTAATAGTTTGTATATTGTAGGAATGCATTTTAGAAAATCCTGCATTTACACTAAGAAATACAGTTCATTGACCGTTACCACTGTATGCATATTTTTTCAGTTGCAGGAATACATTTTAGGTAATGCATTTGCATATATGAGAGACCGACTCTTTCAGATTAATTACATTATACATAAGACTTAACTATTCATATTAATTACTTTAAGAATAAGGCTTCA
The DNA here is from genome assembly GCA_963277665.1 of Viscum album. Lineage (NCBI taxonomy): Eukaryota > Viridiplantae > Streptophyta > Magnoliopsida > Santalales > Viscaceae > Viscum > Viscum album. Next base: position 1,505,871,287 of record OY728128.1, read on the forward strand.
CTCTTCATATTAATAACTTTATGAATAAGACTTCACTTTAGAGTTTGAAATACATAGTTGTTTCAATATTCTTTAATTTAAATATTTTTATAGTATAAAACAATATTTTTTATTATCAAATATAATGCTAAGTGACTTTATATAGAATGTCATGTTTATTCATATTAAATGATAAAAAGTTGTATGTATACAATCACTTTGTCTCATTAATTTATGGTGACATGTATATATACATGATGTATTTTATACTCATGCATGTTTATATATTATTTGAAATTACATTCAAATTTCATACTATACATCTAGAAATATTGCCATTTATTTCTTAATATTATGTATTAACATTTGATACAATACATCAATTTGACTTTATCTATTTTTTTTATTCAATTTCAAGTTGTCATGTATTATGTAGTGAGTGTCGACTCTCTATCTTCATCTATTAATTTTATTCAATTGAATCTTCTGTTTCATCTTTTTCTTGGATACTACTTCCCTTTATTCCATATTTTTCTATATACATGATGAATAGTTTCAATCATCATTTATTTTTTTCTGAACTTCCCACTAATTCAATTTATTATTATTTCATTTGTTTCACATTTCTCAATTTTATTATTACAACCATTGTCTTATATTTGATTTATCTATCACTTTTAATTTTTGTTCATGCATTATAGTTGATATGATTGAAATTAAAAATGATTTAAAATATTCTTCCTCAATATTTAAAAATTCATTTACTTTTAGTATATCTTTTTTCTTTGTCAACTATTTGAATGGCGTCTTCAGATTCTATGCACCCTTATTCCATTATCATAAGATGTGACTTTCTAATTAAAATTTTGTCAACATTATTGATTCTTCTCAAATTTTAGAAATATTATTCTCTTATTAAAAGAAAACCCATTAATCGAATCAGTTGTGCAATAGCACGGGCGAGTACTAGTTTTAAATAAAATGGATATTATAAAGCTTATATATTGAGAAATATACTTTATAAGTAAGTATGTTTAATTATTTATTTTAGATCTTTTATTAATTTTTTGATTTTTTGTGTCTTTAAATTGTTATTAAATGATTATTACCCGATGATAATATAAATTCACTACTGCAAATATGGCCTTTAAAAGCGTTAGAAAAGGACATTTACAGTACTAAAAAGGCGTTAATCTCAGCGAAGATAAAGGGGGTCCCTTTTATCAGCGCTTTTTTAGCTCTGATAAAAGTAAAATTAAAAAAAAAAACTTTGAATCAGATCCCCCTTTTAATAGCGCTTGAAAATGACATTTACAACGTTAACAAAATGTTGTTAATCACGTCAAAGATAAAGTGAACACTTTTTATCAGCTCCCAGAAAAGCACTGATAAAAGTAAAAAAAAATGGGCCACCTTTTAATAATGCTTGACCGCCCCTTAACAATGTTAGCTCCCACCTGCACCCACCTGCGCCCCCGCCACCCCCCTTTAACAGCACTAGCCCCCCACCCTGAACTCGGCCGCGCGCCCGCCACCCCTGCACCCCGCCCGCACACCTCTACCTCTCCCAGAATTCAAACTCGAGACCTCTTCCCTGCGCGCTTGGACCCTTTACCACTCCTCTCATATTGCTTTGTTCTGCATTTAATGATATATCTATTTATTTATATATATATATACTTATATTTATTCATATATTAATATATATTTATATGAATGTGTGTGTGTGTGTGTGTGTTTTTAGTTATATTAATATATATATATATATATATATATATATATATATATTCGTATATTAATATATCTATTTATATCTATTTATATATATATATATATGTATATTTAGTTATATTTTTTTATTTGTATATTTATTCGTATATTGATATATATTTATAAGATTAGTTTTAAATACATTTATAAAATATATTTCTTTTTTGTGTTTATAAATAGATACATACATACATATATACAACATATATACACTTGTATACATTTTATATATATGTGTGTGTATCTGTAAGTATAATTATACATATTTACATATATTATATATTCATATGTATATTCATATGTTAGAATATATAGATAATATATATATCAGTTTGTTAATACAGTCACACACTAACACACACACACACACACACTACATAGGTATATAAATATACATATATTTGTATTTTAAATAAAATAGATATTATAAGGCTTATATATTGAGAAATATACTTTATATGTAAATATGTTTAATTATTTACTTATAAAATTAAATTTTTATGTGTGGGTATATAAAAAATATGTATATGTTGTTATATATTTGATTATAAATAACATTACATTGTAAAAAATGATAAAATTTCAAAGTCATAATATCAATATGAATGTAATCCTTTAGAATAAATTCAGTCCCCACTGAAAAAGGGTAAAAGTCTGCCTGAAACGAGGCTGAAATTCCATCAAATGTTAAAAAAATTGGGTATCCCGACTAAAAACTTAGTTTTGGAGGCCTTCTGGACCTTTTTAGCCTTAAAAATATGACAGAAGGTTCTCTTGTGTTGTCAGCGCGTAGAGCTCATCGCAGGCTTCAATTTGATATATTGTAGAGCTCAAACGGATACCCGGATCAAAAGTTATGGTCGTTTGAAGTTTAAGTTGCGTTTTCAACTTATTTTAGATTTTTTATTAATTTTTTGATTTTTTGTGTCTTCAAGTTGTGATTGAATGATTATTAGTCAATGATAATTAACAAATTATTAATTAATAATATTTTTTAAAATATTTTTAACTCATTTTCATTAAATTTCTTATATATTAAATGTAAATGTCTATTTATACTTATCTAAAACATATTTAAAAAATATATATTATATTTATATCAATATTTATATATTTATATATTTATATATTAATATATTATTTTTAAAGATTTTTTTTGAAATATACCCTTTAACAGCGCTAGTAAAAAAAGCGACGATAACGAACCCCCTTTATTAGCGCTGATAAAGGGGGCTCTCTTTTTTTAGCACTGTTAAAGGGTGGTGCTGCGAAAACCCGGTTTGTGGTAGTGATTATTAATTAATAATATTTTTTAAAATATTTTATATGTCATTTTCACTAGATATCTTATATATTAAATGTAAATGTCTATTTATATTTATCTAAAACATATTTAAAAAATATATATTATATTTATATTAATATAAATATATTTATATATCAATATATCAATTTTTTTTAATGAAATATTTGTTTTGAAATATACCCTTTATCACCACTAGAAAAAAAAAGCGATGATAAAGACCTCATTTTATCAACACTACTAAAAAAATGCTGCTAAAAGCGGTCTCTTTAACAACGTTAAAAAAACAATGATAAATGGGTACTTTTGATAGCGTTTTTTTAGCATTGTTAAAAGTAGCTTTTATCAGCGTTTTTTTAGCGCTGATAAAGACACCCCTTTTACCAGCGTTTTTTTTAGCGCTGTTAAAAGGTGGCGCTGCAAAAACCCGTTTCTATGGTAGTGTTTCTTTGCTGGGTTTCGAATCTAAGACATCCTCCACATCTGCCCGCGACTCTTCCACTCACTTATATTGTTTTTGTCTTTCATTTTATGATATATATATATATATATTTATATTTATATATATTTTGTTACATTTTTTATCCATATATATATATATATATATATTTATTTAAATACACATATAAAATTTGTTTTGTATGTGTGTGTTTATAAATATATAAATATATATATTTATATATATGTGTGCATCTATAAATATAATTATACATATTTATATTTATATACATATATTATATATTTATATTTATATACATATATTAGAATATGTAGATAAACATATATATGTTTGTCAACACACACACAAATATATTTATATATATATAAACATTATATATATATATATTAATTGTATATGTATATAAATATTCATACATTTGTATTTTAAATAAAATGGGTATTATTTTTTATTTAGATAAGGTTAATATATTGAGAAATATATTTTATATGTAAATATGTTTAATTATTTATTTATAAAATTAAATTTTTATGGATGAATATATAAAAAATATGTATATATTGTTATATATTTGATTATAAATAACAGTACATTACGAAAAATATTAAAATTTCAAAACCATAATATCAATATGAATGTAAGCCCAAGAAATGAATTCAATCTAAAAAAAGGCAATAAGACCTTCTTAAACAAGGCTGAAAATTCATCAAATGTTAAAAAATTAGGGTACCTCAACAAAAAAATCAGTTTTGAAGGCCTTTTTGGCCTTTTTGGCCTCGAAAAATGTTATTTATGTTTATGTCTGTCACCGAGGGCGTAGAGTTTGTCGCAGGCTTCGATTTGATATGTGGTAGAACTCAAATGGACACTTGGATCAAAAATTATGGTCGTTTGAAGTTCGAGTTACGTTTTCAACTTATTTTTGATCTTTTATTATTATTTTTTTATTTTTTTATATTCAAATTGTTATTAAATAACTATTACTTGATAATAATTAGCAAATTATTAATTAAAAAAATATTTTTAATTATTTTATAAATCGTTTTCACTAATTATCTTATATATTAAGTGTAAATGGCTATTTTGCTTTATCTAAAACATATATATTATATTTATATCAATATAAACACATCTATACATTAATATATTATTTTTTATGAAATATAATTTTCTTGAAGTATAATTTTATCAGTGCTTGTAAAAAAACGTTAATAAATGGTGTCTTTATCAGTGCTTCTAAAAAAACGTGGATAAAGAGGGTTCATTTATCAATGCTAAAAAAATGATGATAAAAGTAGTATCGTTATCAACGATAAAAAAAAAGTTGATAAAGATGTACTTTTATTAGTGTTTTTTTAACGATATAAAAAGCGCCTTTATTAATGCGTTTTTTTTTTAAAGTTGTTAAAATATAACGATGCAAAAACTCGATTTTGTGGTAGTGTGTATATTAATCCTTGCACAAGTTTTGCCCGCATATGTCATGTTTTATGTAAACAACATACTATTCAATGGAATCCAACACGCGAAGGTTAGTTGTGCTATACATACCTAAGATGGATCAAGAAGGGTTTTTTTTTTTCAGTTTTGATGGATTTGAATGTGACCCTCTCTAATTTTGATGTACTGTTGTACTCTGATGTGAGATTGTTATTATGCATGCATTTATAGCATCATTTGTTCATCTATTTTCATTACACTGGAATATGAAGATGGGTGCGCGGGTATCGAGAATGAATGTATAAAGGTTAATCATGTCTTATCACGAGAAAAACACTTCCGTAAATCATTAACTAGACCATAAGTTTATGAAATAACATCCCGGCGGCCGCCACACGCCATCTTTTCTCCACACCGACGGTGGTGGGTTTGCCTTTGCCACTGCTCTGTCCCCACCTGCATAAATGAGTCTTATCGGCAGCCACCCACCTACTCTATAAATTGCACCCTCCGGAACCACCATCTCCGTCCCAATATCTACGTTCTCCCACCCCACCATTGCCGGGAAAGGAAAGATGTCCGCCGGAGCGCAGCATAAGATAGCCGGAGCCCTGCTCCTGGGGCTGGCACTGGTTATCCTAACATGGCCGGCCGGCGCCCAGCTGAGCCCCACCTTCTACGCCACCTCCTGCCCCAACCTCACCGCCATCGTCCGCCGCGTCCTCACCAACGCCTCCACCTTCGACGTCCGGATCGGAGCCAGCCTCATCCGCCTCCACTTCCACGACTGCTTCGTCAACGGCTGCGACGGATCGCTTCTGCTGGACAACTCCACGGCCTTCGAGACGGAGAAGGATGCTTTTCCGAACGCGAACTCCGTCAGGGGCTTCGACATCGTGGATAGAATCAAGACCGCTCTTGAAGCCGCCTGCCCTCGAACCGTCTCCTGCGCTGACATCCTGACCATCGCCGCCGAGGTCTCCGTCGAGCTCGCCGGAGGGCCTTCGTGGAGCGTGCCGTTTGGAAGAAGGGACGGCCTGACGGCGAACAGAACCGGAGCCGACGCCAGACTGCCAGGCCCCCAAGAAACCCTCGACAGCATCAAGATGAAGTTCGTCACCGTCGGCCTCAACAACAGCACCGACGTGGTGGCGCTCTCCGGTGGTCACACGGTCGGCCGGGCCCAGTGCCGGTTCTTCTCCGACCGCCTGTACAACTTCAATAACACCGGCAGCCCGGACCCGACGCTGAACGCGACGTACAGGGCGACCCTCCAGCAGCAGTGCCCGCAGAACGGGAACGGCAGCGTGGTGGCGAATCTGGACCGCGCCACCCCCGACGCCTTCGACAACAGCTACTTCACCAACCTGCAGGTGGGGCAGGGGCTGCTCCAGAGCGACCAGGAGCTGTTATCGACTCCCGGCGCCGACACCATCGCCATCGTCAATAGATACGCCGGGAACCAGACGCTGTTCTTCCAAGACTTTGTGACTTCCATGATCCGAATGGGCAATCTCAGCGTCCTGACGGGGACGGCCGGTGAGGTCCGGGTGAACTGCAGGAGGGTTAACAGCGGTTCGTCGGTGTTGGAGGCGGCGGAGAGAGCTGTGGAAGATGCGCTTCTGTTCAACTCCATGTGAATGGACGAGTGAGGTATCGGGTGGGTTCGATGCAGTAATAAGGATTGACAGGTTAATGAATGTATGGTTTTGTCCATTTCCTCTCTGTTTTCGGCAGTTTCCTTTTCCTTGTGTTCGTACGGTCTCGGATGTAAATATATTTTCTGTTGGAATATAAAATTGTAGAGGTGGAACCTCTGCCCAGTGCAGCGTGAAATAAAATTTCAGCGTGTTAAAACATTTATTCAATATTTATGATGAAGTGTCTTAATTGAGTGCCAAGTCTAATAGTAAAACCAGCTTGCACTAATACTAAAACCAAAACCAGCTTGATGTCGATGCAAATTCTAGGCACACCCTTATTCATTGAAGTAGCCATTTGAAAATTTTAAAATTGGAGAATGAATAAATAGAAAAATTCATCATGTCACATATTCATTTTATCTATGCATACTTTATTATTTTATGTGTTCGCACGTTTACTACACATATATAAAAATAATAAACCATGTAAAAATAAAATGACGATATGATCATTAGATGATTCTAATGGTTGATTCATTGAGCGAATAAAGTATCAATTTATACCCTAGAGGATATACCTTGAGTCGTGTCACTTGCAACTCGAGTTGCACCACCTCCCATCCAATGCATCAAGTTCATGTCTGGTGCGTCACCATAACTTGACGCGAAATGCGTCACTTCCCGTCTCATCATTATACAACAATACTCGCTCGCAGATGATGGGAACTGAGGAGTATAAAATACAACTTTGAAATGGACATGTATGCCCTTATATATATATGACACTACGACGACACGCAGATCGCCTTTTATTTAACTACTTTATTACAAACCATGCAATAAATAAATAAATTCACTAAACAAGCATTGGCCGGTCCACGTCTCATGATCGGTCAAATACACATTAACTTGCATATTTAAATTAAATGCAGAAATAAAAGCTAAACTTGCATTAATTATTTATCTGATGACACTTTTATTGAATTAAAAATTCACTCACATTTTTAATTCAATAATTTTAATCATTTGGTCCAATTAATTAATTTAATTTTAAAACCAAAAATAAAATTAATAACTTAATTTAATTTTAAAACCAAAAATAAAATTAATTAATTAATTTAATTTAACACCAAATTAAATTAATTTAACCTGTATTATTAAATTAACTTTTAAATAAAAAATCAACATTTAATTAATTTAATTTACAATCGAAATTAAATTAATTAATTTAATTTAAATTCGAAATTGATTTATTTTTTATTATATTAAAATAATCGAGGCCCGAAAACCCCAGGCAAGGCCTGTGCAGGTGGGGCCGAACTCGTGCAGGTCAATCCGGGCCGAGCATGTTCTGGACCAGGCATATCCACCCAAACTCATTCCTGGCTGGGCAGACCTGCCCAAAGCCTATTTCGAGGCAGAGCATACCAACCAGCGGTTACTTGTCTGCTGCAAGTGTGTTTGCCAGCGGATCCATGGGGCGGCGGTTCAACGATACCGAGAGGGAATCCCGACCATATCTGGCTGACACTGGCCAAGTGCGAACTACGACGAGGATGCCCGCTGCTGGGATGGAAGGGAACACAGTGGAAGTTGGATGTGTTTGTGGTCACCGATGGTGGTCCGCAGATCTAGGGCGGCCACGGTCCAGCGAGGAGGGCATCCAGGATCGGGTCTAGCCCGTGGTCCCAGATATCTCTGCTGCTGACATCCTCACCCGTGGTGATGGCGGTCTGGGTCAAGGGAGGCCGGATGGGAGAAACATGTGGCGGCCTGAGGTGGCACACCAAGGAGGAGGGCACTGGAGTAGCTTTGAGTAGGGAGGGGTGTGACACCTCCGGTGGAATCCCATAGTGGAGCTGGCGACCGAGGGCGACAGCCTGGTCGGGAAGCAGGCTGGTTCGATTACAGCTGGTTCGATTACGGCGGTTGCACCAGCGGTGATTTGTGTGGGAGAGTTCGATTTGGCTCTACCATTTGGTTTGTCTTCTAGTTTCTTCTGGTGTTTTGGATTTGGGTGATTTCGGGATCTCAGTTTTGATGGCTGCTATGATTGATGCTTTTGGTGGAAGATTTTTGTTTGATCCTGGAGGTGGGAAGCTAGTGCAGTTGGACTCGATCACTTGAAATAGGCCCAGAGGAGGATTCAGAGCTAGCATCTCACCGTTGTAGTGCTTTTCGGATTTGGTTGTTTGAGAGGGTATGGCGTCAGTCATCGGATCGGGTCTGTGCTTTGACACAGGACACTTGCTTGCCGATTTGCATCATAATGTTGGAGTGCTTCAACTTATTTTATGCTAGGGAATGGTCTGCTCTGGTTTTTCATTTTGGTTTTCACTCTTTTGTCCTTCAGGTGTGATTGTCCTATGTCTATGAAGTCATTTCGGTTCTCCTCCTCTTCTTCCCTTAAAGGGGGGCTTTATTAATAAAAAATATATTTGAAGGCCTTCGGGCCGTTGGATGGCGGTAGCATGTTTTGGAGTGTGGGCTGACAAAGATGTAGACACCAAGAGAGAACGACGAAGGAGTTGTCGTGTTTGCGGTAACTTGTGCCAAGAGAAGACAGTCATTACGTCAATGATGGCATGCCGACAGCGATGATTGAAGGCGTCGAAGATGGTGTGCGATGATGAAGGTTCCATGTATCGAAAGTCCTCTTGGTTGCGGAGATCAAGCGGCGTGTCCCGGTTATGATGACCGGCGGTACAACAAAAACGGTACGTTCATGGGTGTCGGTGTGTCGAGAGAGAAATCCTTCAGGTGAGTTGTAAAAGGCCTCCGGGTGCTGTTAAAAATCTTTCGGGTGCTGTGTAAAATTCCTTCGGATGATAAAATGTCTTTGGGTGATAAAAGGTCTTCGAGTGAATTTGCTCTTGTGTGTTTTCTGCAACGACGGCTTCCGCTGCGGCGCCGGGCTCCGAGCCCCAATAGAGAGCAGGGAGGCCGGACGAGCGTGAGTCCAGGCACACCTGGATGTGATCCCTCCTCACGTGGAAGGAGACCCAAAGATCTCATTTTTTAACTTTTGTTTTGTTTTTTTGTTAACCTTACACCCCAATCTGATTTTGTTTGTTTGTTGGCAAGCGGAGATTCTACGGCCTATAATTTTAGGCATGGTGAATACCCTTTTTTTATCTTTCCACAATCATGTGGATTTTAGGATCCCACCGGAGAACCCTATTCTGGCCAATAGATCTAGGCCGGAATACAAGGGTTCACCCGAATATGATTTTGGCAACGACATCAGGTAAAAAACTACACACACACATATGTTCTTGAACAATAAAACCCACAAAATTGATTTTAACCTGAAATCAAAACTTTGGATGGTCGCAAACATACCATCTGAAGTCGGATTCAGAAACCGTCTATGGCGTTGGGACCGAAACAATGCCCTCTTTTAAAATTAATGAAAATTTAATTTTTTCCCTTGGCTTAAAAAATCATCATGTGTCCTCTGATACGAATTGAAGGTACCAAGTGCACACTAGAAGTCCCAAAAACATGGGATTTTAAAAAAAATCACCGATGATCGACATGAAAATGTCGTCGTGGGCGAAATGTTGCCCGGTAAAAGCCCGAGGATCATTGCATGAAGAAGATTAAGCACAAAATAATAACCAAAAGTACCTGGGAAGATCTGAAGTTGGGCAAGACATCTAATCGTTGATGGTGATTACTGCTCAAAGGATCTGAAGCTGAATCCCTCTAGATCATCCACATGTGCTTCGTAAACCTATAGGAACATCGATCGGTAGAATCCAGGTGCTAGTGTGGAGTTCCGATGACTACTTCGACGTCCTGACGAAAACCACTACTCTGTTCCGTTGATCCGTGAAGAACTGTCACGATCGAGCGCCTGGAACCAGAGCGTCTCTCTCTAGGAACCAAGAGAGATATAAGAGAAAGAAGCTCTCTCCTTTGAGCAATGAATAATATATGGAGTGAGCTTCCTTTCTCTTATTTATAGGGTGGAGATAAATATCTGGTATAAACACCCAATACCTGAATATTTATTTCTCACTAAATAAATGATCTATTATGACTATTGAGTTGAATCATAAATATCATTTATATTTTTATCACTTTCTTATAATATAATAAATATATTACGTGATAAAACACGAGTCATTAACTCGACTCGTCATTCCCGCAAATATTAAATGTATCTTGAATATTTTAAACTAATATTATTCAAATGATATATTGCATAATAAATAAATTCAATACTAATTATTCACAACTTGAATAATATGAATTTATTTATTCCTTTAGTGATAGTATATCCTTGGACAAAACCCCGGACCCTAGTGGTGGGTCCCACAATGTCCAAAATTCCTATTTACCATAATAGGGCAGACTTTCAAATATGCTATTGTGTTTGACTCTCTGGGCCATTATCTTGATAGCAGTGAATATCATTCATAGACCAATAGTGAGATCTAGCAACCCATCATGACCCCTAAAGAGATAAGGAAATTCATAGCAACGACAACCAACCTACAAACACGCACTATGTAATATAATCTCTTTATCTTTAAATATCTCATAAAGTAGGATGCACACTCGTGACATCACCCTTTTCTTGCTTTATTATTTGTTGATCTAACTGGATAGATTTACTTTGGACTACCATGGCTATGGATTTATCAAGGTACTACCATCCTAATCAACGAGGCCTGAGATATATAACTTCCTTAACCGGGAAGCGACAAATCCTTTTTTGACCATTCAACCAATGTCATACCACCAATGATGTACCCAACACAATCTACCTTGCCACAATTTCATTATCATGGTTTTTCCTTGCATCAAAGTACACGATCAAATGGAACACATTGACAATGATCCCACGTCAAAAGACTATTACACATGTCCATAGATAGGAACAACCAATGACACCCAAAACATGTGGTGTTCCTATTAGCAGGTTTGTCCTAATGATCTCACTACTAGAGATCACCATGTGCGAACTTCATGAGAAGAATTCTTCATGCTTATGAGCTCCCATCACCTGACAGTCAAACATATAATGTTTCCAGTCAGTACAATGTATATAGACCATATGAACTTTGTTTAAGATTAATGTCATAGTATCTTGAGGTTCTCATTATAGCATGAGATCTACTATAACCTTTTGATACGATAACTTATCTATGGACATTATTATTAAATAGTCGACACAGAAATATCTACACTATAATGGTAAGTATTCATCAGGCATATCTAACTTGTATATATGATATGCTAATCAAAAGAAATGTATAGTTGGGTCTAGGGCACCCACTATTTCAATAGAAGAGAGGAGAGAGAGTGAGGAAAAGAAAATGGGTTCTTCCCCTTTAAGAACCCAACCCCGACATCTACGACATGTAAATACTTTACATGTCATGTAATGGTCAGGTTTTCCCTTCTGAGGAAAATCCCTTACACATCACGAATTGGGTCTAGACAAACCAATACATGTATTGTATTGAATGCGTGAAGGGAATAAACAAATCACAGCATAAAGTAAAGTAGTATGTGTGATCTAAGAGGCATGTCAAGGTAGCATAAAAGGGATGAGAATCATAATATTGAACAACGTGACATGATATAACATGAAATCATAAAGACATCATGAGAATGTGGAAACAACATAAAATGTGACATCATAAACATAAGTTAGGGTTAAACGCCAAGACATGATAACATAGTATGCTTAAGATAACCTCCCTTGCACTATAAATGGTATCTCATGATATAAAAACATTACCTAATTCATTGGAGTGCTATCTAGGTGCACCCATCATTTTCATATCATGTACACGCATAAGTGTGTCATATGGATCATTAAACACAAATATGTATTTCATCAATTTTAATCCCATGATTAAGGAGTGTGGGTCACATATATGGAATCCCCAAATCAATGAATGATAGGTATATATAGGTGAATACTCTTGAGTGGAAATAATAATGAGTATTCATGACAAAAATGTTTGGCATGGAAAAATCACAGGATAATTCTGACAGCATAACGGGGGTATGCAAAGGTTCATGGGAAGGTTTAATGAGATTGAAATGGGTCTATAATTACATGGAAATCATAAGTACAATAAGAGGGATATGTAAACATATTCCAACATGATCAAATGGAAATCAAGAGGCCCCTTACCTTGAGAGGGAACTTCTAAAATCTTGGGAAGAGCTTCTTAAGAGCTTGGGTTGGGAGGGTTCTAGAGAGGGAAGGGTGGAGCAATGTTGTTCTAAAAGGGGTTTGAGTGAAGAGGAATGATAATTTTGGTGGGATTATATATAAAAAGAGAGAGAAATTCTTTATTAATTTCTAAACTAAGATTTTGGACTCTATATGACAAAGTAATCAAAACCACAAACATTTCCATGGTTTTTCCCATGGTTTCTACCAAATAGGAGCGATTTTCATTATTTTATAAGGCCACGAACCTAAATCCATAAAATAGTAACCTTGGTGATGTGGAAGTGAGTCATTTTTATAAATAATTTATTTTAAAACCTTAAAATATAATAAAGGTTTTGGAGGATTCATTAAGGCTTTATAAAATTAAACAAATAACTTCAAAAATGCATTATTTTAAAGGGAAAATGTGTATTTTTTTGTGGATACCTTTTATGACATATATTACATCATTTTTGGGTCATTATGATGTCACAATACACACTTTATATTTATACTGTATTTATGTTTTTATAGAAAAAAATTGACTACCTCGAAAAATTATGAAAAAATAACCGTCGGATAATTTCACCATGATTATTTCAAAAATAATATTTATTTTATAAAAATACTTCTCTAAATATGTGAATTTTGTAAAGACCCAGAAATTCCATATAATTTTTTTTAAATTATTTGGGATTATTTCGAGTCTGCGAAAATTGACGGTGCTTGATTCTGAGGCCCGGTGTGCCCGAAACGGAATTTTGAACTTTTGTTAAGGTACGTTTAGAAAATGTGCGAATGTCATTTTCTATCTTTTGAACCGGTGCTCGAATTAAAAATATAAGGGCACTGTTTAATCTGCAGCGTCGGGATTCACTTAAGGGAGGCTTAACTTCGACCGTAGTAGGTCGGGTGAAAAAGTTAATTTTTACGGATTTTTGAAGAATAATAAAATAACATAAAAATATTATTTTTATTTTACACCATCTGTCGAGCGGCGGTGGCGGGACCGCTGAGTTGTCAATCCCTTTAATGACTTGACTCTTCTGTTTTGTAACCACACCATTGAGAGTTAAGAGGTTCATTCGTTAATGAACCTCGTTAATCTTTTGTTGCGTTAATCACCTATCCCCTCTATTTAAATGAGACTCGGGCTTGGGTTTTTGACACGGAAGTGAGGAACCTATGACAAAGTACTGTGACATCTTCCACCAACGAAGAACGAAGGCTTGGATGGAAACATTGGAGGAATTGATCCGAGATCAATGAATGTCGACGACTTCATCAAGCGTGGATTATTCTTCCACAACCGCAACGTCTCCTCCGATTCTGAGGTAGGAGTTGTTTATGTTTAAATTCATGAGAATTTGTTTCTTTGACGCATTCTTGAAAAGCATGACGAATCGCGGAAGTGTTGAACGAGTTTTAGTTTATCTTTGATGATTTAATTATTACCCACTTGATATGATGCTAACACAGAGGGCACGGGTCAAACGAACAAGGCCCAAACCCTCTGCCACTTCGGTTTATGTCGCGTTCTTCGTGGGCAAAGTTTGAACTCAACGATAAATCAAATCTGGGAGCCACGCAGTGATGAAAGAAAATCGGGAGGCCCATAGGCACGTTCAGAAGGAAAAAAGGACCATCGAAGCTCACCCGATGGCCTGCAGAATTTTCGCTGGCATGGCAGCGACCAGCGGCGGCTGGCCGTAGTGGCAGCAGGCGGTGCGTCGTCGCGCACCACGGAGGGAAGTCACGACATCAAGACACGACAGTAAACAAGGGAAGTCGGCCCTCGACCGACTGTTTTGGTGGAAGGCGGCGCACCATTGCGCACCGCGGTGAAGATTCGCAACGAAGGGGACCTGCGCCCCGCGAGTCCCACTGACAGGGAGATGACACCACGTGTCGTCGTCGTTACAAAGTCGAACGAATTTCAACCGTTCAGGAAGGGGGAGAGACCCCCCTCACACGAGCCACCCAGATGGGGGCCACACCAGCCAATGGGCCGAGTCCGCCGTGGCCCAGCCAGTTCAGGCCGGGCCAAGTCAGACCGGACCTAGACCTTTTTTGGCCCAAATATGCTTAAAATGTTGCATCTCACAAACCAGACGTCTGTTTGACGAACCGTTTGTGGTTCTGGAATCCTTGTAATGAGAAGATAATTTTGAAATACTCCACCTAAGTTTTAGAGAAGGTTGAAGTATGTCTGGGATAGATCGAACCCGAATCTAACTGGGCCCTCGGCACTAAAATGCCTATAACCCACAGTCTGGGCATCCGATTAACGCGTCGTCTGTCGCATTGAAACCCTTACAAAATGGCGCTCCTTTGGGTTAATACTTTGTGAAACTTTGTGGAATTTGAGGCATGAACGATATCTTGAGGAGTAGATACTGCGGAATTCAAGCGCACTGGGTGCGAGGAATCCTTTGGCTGACTGTCAATTGAAGAGCGGCCTTGTATGGATCAGCAACATAGAGACCCTGTGTAGATCATCATGCTAGAGAACCTGTGTGGATCAACATTTCTAGCGACCCTGTGTGGATCATCATCATAATGACCCTGTGTGGATCAGCATTTAGCGACCTTGTGTGGATCAATAGTGCACGGCCCGACGAGAACCAGCCTTAGAGCGGCCCGTCAAGGATCAACGACATACGACCCTGTGTGGATCGAAAATGGAACAACTTCTTCGTGGTTCAATTGTTGAAACTTCCTAATGGAATAAAATGGTGTAGCTTAAGACTAATCAACTTTATTCCTAATCTCTGAGTTGTATACCTGGTTTGAGTCGAGTCTTTTGCTTTGTGCTTTGTGATTGAGATCATGCTTTGTGGTTTTCCTTTGTAGAATTTGGAGAGACCTTTAGGGGTATCGTGGTCCCTACTGGGTATTGTTATACTCACCCCTGTACGAGCTTCACCCGCACCTTGTTGTGTCTTGTGCAGACGACAAGCAGCTTGGATGAGACTTTAGGGAGCTAGGACTAGGAAGTACACAGAGGTGACTGGTTGACATGGAGAGATGTAGAGATGAGTTATACCTACCCTTCAGGTAGGATCCTTGGTGAACGATATCATGATATGTTTTATATTGTAGTTTTATCTTTTTAGTTGGGCCTGTATTCCAACCCCTTTACTTTCATTACATACTTTTACTACTACAGTTCTACTACATGGTTTACATCTTGTCGTGTTCTTGGTATGTGTGTTTGGAGGTTTAAAGGTAATGCCTTCCCATTTTTAGGGATATTCCTTTCTGGTGCTAGTCGTCAACCCCTGGCCTATGGAAGACGGACTTGAGGTAGTCACGACACTGGCCCTGGGGGACAGGTCGTGACAAAGTGGTATCAGAGGAGTTTGTTATACCGAAGAATTAGGACTCTGATCTTTCCAATGGAGCAATAGTGTTAAGTGTTTTGAGTGTGGTTTTCAGTTCGGGGAGTCCAGTGTTGGTGCTACAGCCGATGTATCCATACACCAGGACCCTAAATTCTGATTTCTGACTCGGTGCACGAAAACACTGATTACGTGTGTTTTGAAAATGTTTTACTTTTGATCTATTTTGAGTTAGCTCACCAGGTATAACTTATTGATCGTGGAAGACCTGTTTCTTTTTAGGATGTCACCACGTAGACAGCCAGCCAGGATTCCATAGAGAGTTCACGATAACGACCCACCAAGCAATAAGGCTTCGGTGTCGGGCCCTCTTACAGTGATAGCAAATTTGGGTGGTGCACCAGCAGCACCACTACCCGTTGGGCAGTAGTTTCCACCAGCCCCACTGGAAGATGATGAACACCGACTGAGCACATTTCATGAGTTCCAGCAGCAAGGGCCTCTGAGGTTTCGAGGCAAGACAGATCCCCAGGTAGCTGAGGACTGATTGGAGGCTGTAGTGCAAGCTTTTCACTTAGTTGAGACACCAACAGAGCATATGGTGATCCTAGCTTCTAGCCTCTTCCAGGGCACAACATGGAGATGGTAGAGCCTAACGCTCTAGTTACATGACGAGACGACCCCCACCTAGACAGAATTTGAGAGCCTCTTAAGGGCGGAGTTCTTTCCAACGACACTACGCTCTATACGTATTCAGGATCTCCTGCACTTACAATAGGGTAGCCTGATAGTAGCCCAATACTCGGAGAGGTTCACTGACCTCTCGCTATACTCCATTGACATGGTACAAGACCCTTTCTTTTGGGCACAAAACTTTGAGCAGGGTTTCTGGCAGGATATCAGAGCATCGATGATATCACTCAATATCCCGACATAGGCTAGGGTTCTCAAGTGAGCATTATTGGTGGAAATCCTCTTAGCTAAGCATGCACCGACAATGAGAGCCACCACTAGATGACAGGTAGCTGAGTCATCTGTAGAGGGCAGTAGGAAGATGACATAGAGGTCTAAGTTGGCCAGACCTTTCGTAGGATGACCCCAAGACGTAGGGTCGGAGGTGCAGAGATCATGAGGTAGAGCAGGTCAGCAGAGGAGCAGACTTTGCTTCACGTGTGGTGGGCAGGGCCACATAGATCATGACTGCCCAAACTGCCATACCAATGATCAACATACAGTCAAGGGACCACCGAGGTAGAGGCAAAGATTCGAGCAAGGAGGTCTACAGGGTGGCAGACGTGGTAGGGGAGAAGGTCGTGCAGCAGGTGGTGTGCGGCGATTTTAGGTTCTACCGGCACCACCTCCAGGTGGTCCACCCTGACCTCAGGGAGAAAGAAGATAGGGATGAGCTCAGCTTCAGGTAGCTAAGGCCTACGACCATAGTGCTCTAGAGATTATTTGAGGTACGATCTATGTCTACTCTACCCTAGATGCAGTACTTATTGACACAGGTGTAATTCACCCTTTCATTACCACAGCTCTCATTCGGAGCTCGAAGATTCTGGTAGATCCATTGGCTCGATCTGTATGATTAGAGACTCTTATAGGAGAGGATTCAACGATTACACATTGGTGTCGGTAGTGTGAGCTTACTCTAGGAGGCAAGAGCTTTGGCTGGGATCTCCTAGTTGCAGCGTCGAGGCCTTATGATGTCATCTTGGGTATAGACTGGTTATCCATGGTCCATGCTCAGATTGACTATTTTAGGTGCAAAGTGTGGTGTGTTTGTGAGGATGGGATTAGGTTTTCATTCACCTACAATAAGGGAACCTTTGCAGTATAGGATGGACTTTCTCAGAAGAGGGTGCAGCCAATCACTCATCAGTTGGCTAGACTTACCCTCAGATCAGTTGACGTTAGGAGTCCGAGTTATCCTATAGCAGCAGACCAATATGCTGATGTCTTTTCTGATGATGTTCCGGAACTACCTCCTCACAGAGGGGTAGACTTCTACATCGACCTGTACCCTGAGACGACATCGATATCTACTCCAGTATATCGGATGGCTCCCGCGGAGCTTTGTGAGTTTCGGGTTTAACCGGATGACTTGTAGAGGAAGGGGGTCATAAGGCCCAGTGTTTCTCCATGAGCATCCCCAATTTTGTTCATCAAGAAGGTAGATGGGATTCTAAGGCTTTACGTAGACTATCAGCACCTGAACCAGGTGACTGTGAAGAACAAGTATCCACTCCCGAGAATTGATGATCTCTTCGACCAGTTGAAGGGAGTACAATGGTTTTCAAAGATAGACCTTAGATCAGGCTATCATCAGCTCAGGGTACGAGATGTGGACGTGATGAAGATGACATTCAGATGCCGGTATGGCCACTATGAGTTCTTGTTGATGCCTTTCGGCATGAAAAATGCTCTGGTAGTGTTCATGGGGCTCATGAACATGATCTTCTAGCATTACCTCGATCTCTTTGTGGTGATCTTCATTAATTACATCTTGATATACTCGGCATTAGAGGAGGAGCACGCCACACACCTACAGATAGTTCTGGATACACTCTGAGAGCACCAGCTTTATGGAAATCTCTCAAAGTGATAGTTTTGGATACAATATGTCCACTTCCTGGGGCACGTTATCTCATAGGATGGAGTTGTAGTGGATCCGGTGAAGATAGAGGAAGTGCTTGCTTGGGAGCCACCCAAGAGTGTGACTGAGGTACGAAGTTTCCTGAGATTGGCTGGGTACTACTGGAGATTCATACCTAACTTTTCTAGAGTTGTGACACCCTTTTCAGATTTAAAAAAGAAGGGAAATCCCTTTGTGTGGATGGAGAGATGCCAACATAGTTTTCAGAAGCCGAGGCAGAGACTGACGAGTGCCCCCATCTTGAGGCTACCAGAAGAGGGCGTTGGTTATGTGGTCTAATGTGACGCATCAAGGACCAAACTAGGTTGTGTCCTAATGCAAGAGTGAGTGGTGATCACCTACGACTCACATTAGTTGATATAAAATGACCAGAACTGTGCTACCCATGACCTGGAGTTAGTAGTAATGGTCTTTGCGCTGAAGATGTGACAACACTACTTTATGGGTGAATGGTTTACAGTCTACTTTGATCACAAGAATCTCAGGTATATCTTCTTACAGAAGGAGCTAAACCCGAGACAACGATGATGGCTATAGTTCTTCTAAGACTATGAATTTGAGATTGTCTATACTCCTGGGAAGGGGAACGTGGTGACAGACACACTCAACAGGAGTTCCGGTCTACAATTGCTGAGTGAGGCGACAAAGCAGCTAGTCGCATTGCAGATCTTCTTCGTGGATAGAGTTAGAGTAACTTACCTTCAGTCTATGACTATTACTCCCCCACTCCTTCAGCGAGTCAGGGAGGCAAAATTTGGGGACGTTGACTGCGAGGCCTGACGTGCTCAGATATCCTCAGGACAGGCTCTTGATGGATTTTCTAAAGGTGGAGAGCACGTAATTCTTTTTAGAGGACGCACTTTGGTACCAATGACGCTATGGGAGTAGGTGTTGAGGGAGTTCCATACATCTTCTTTAGCGGTACATCCTGGTGTGGAGAAGATGTATCAGGACCTACGACGTCAATACTGGTGGCTAGGGATGAAGAAAGCAGTGGCAGAGTTCGTTTCACGATGCCTCACTTGTCAGCAAGTGAAGGTTGAGCATCAGGTACCAGTAGGCTTAGCTCACCCACTTGAGATACTGAAGTGGAAGTGGAATGGTATATCCATGGACTTCATGATAGGGATACCACGTATGTACATGGTCCATGATTCCATCTGGGTAATCGTTGACCGAATCATCAAGCTAGCCCACTTCCCACCCATCCGAGAGTAGGGATCAGTAGAGATCTTGGGATGCCTCTACGTACAGAAGATTGTACGGATTCACAGGGTTCCATCAACGATCGTCTCAGATCGCAACACTCATTTTACATCCTGCTTATGGAAGGGGTTACAGGAGGTGTTCGGGACTCAGCTATGTTTGAGCACCGCCTTCCATCCTCAGACAGATGGTCAGATGGAGCAGACCACACAAACACTCGAGGATATGTTTTGTGCTTGTGTCCTTGATTTTGGCCATAGTTGGGAGGACCACCTACCACTGGTGAATTTCTATTACAACAATAGTTATCACTCTACCATCGCCATGGCTCCGTTTGATGCCCTGTACGAGCGACCATGCGGGTCACCACTATGTTGGATAGACCCGGGGGAGTCAGCACTTATGGGTCCAGAGTTGGTACAGGCTACCACGTAGAAGGTGAAAATCATCCAAGAGTGGAAAATGACTGCACAGAGCTGACAAAATTCTTATGCCAACAGGAGACGGAGACCCTTGGAGTTTGAGGAGGGAGACCATGTCTTCCTACGGGTATCACCCCGACGAGGATTACAGAGATTTGACTGGGGTGATAAGATATCTCTGAGGTTCATCGGACCTTTCCGGATCCTCAGCATAGTAGACGTGGTGACATACCGTCTAGCTCTTCCCCCATATATGCACCGGGTGCATAATTTTTTCCATGTGTCGCAGTTGAGGAGGTACGTGCATGATCCATCACACGTTATCGACTGGGGTGAGCTGGACATCGACGATTAGGCGACATTTGCGGAGTTCCTGGTGGAGATAGAGGATCAATAGGAGTGGATCCTTCGTGGGTGGTCGATTCCTCTGGTGCGAGTTTTTTGGCAGCATGAGAATCTCCAGAAGAGCATATGGGAGTGAGAGGCTCATATATGTGCTCAGTACCCCCATTTTTTCTCCTAGTTTTGTTGTAGCTTTTGGGGAAGAAAAGTCCTAAGGTGGAGAGAATGTAAAGACCCATAAATTCCACATATATTTTTTTTAAATTATTTGGGATTATTATGAGTCTTCAAAAATTGACGGTGCTTGATTCTGAGGCCCAGTGTTCCTAAAATGGAATTTTGAACTTTTTTAAGGTGTGTTCAGTAAACGTGCGGGCGACGTTTTCTATCTTTTGAACTGGTGCTTGGATTAAAAATCTGAGGGAACCATTGAATCCACAATGTTGGGATTCGCTTAAAGGAGGCTTAACTTCGACCGCAGTGGGTTAGGTGAAAAAGTTGATTTTTATGGCTTTTTTAGAATAATAAAATAACATAAAAATGTTATTCTTATTTTCTACCAACTGTTGAGAAGTGGTGGCAAGACCGTTGAGTTGTCAATTCATTTAATGGCTTGACTCTTTTATTTTATAACCACACCGTTGAGAGTAAAGAGGTTCATTCATTAATTATCCTCATTAATCTTTTGTTACGTTAATCACCCTTTCCCTCTATTTAAATGAGGCTCGGGCTTGGGTTTTTGACACAAAAGTGAGAAACCTCTGACGAAGTATCACGGTGTCTTCCACCAACGAAGAATGGAGGCTTGGATGGCAACGTTGGAGGAATCGATCCAGGATCGACGAATGTCAACGGCTTCATCAAGCATGGATTATTCTTCCACGACTGCAACATCTCCTCCGATCCTGAGGTAGGGGTTGTTTATGTTTAAATTCACGATAATCTATTTCTTTTTCATGTTCTTAAAAAGCATAATTAATCGTGGAAGTTTTGAATGAGTTTTAGTTTATATTTGATGATTTAATTATTACCCGCTTGATATGATGCTAACGCGAAGGCCGTAGGTCAAACGAACAAGGCCTGGACCCTCCGCCGCTTCAGTTTATGTCGCATTCTTTGTGGGAAAAGTTTGAACTCAACAACTCAAATTAGGTAGCCATGTAGTGACGGCAGAAACCCGGGAGGCCTGTAGGTGCATTCGGAAGGGAAAACGGACCACCGGAGCTCACCCGGTGGCCCGCAGAAGTTCTTCCAGCGTTGAACGGCTACAGTGGAAGCAAGTGGTGCGCCGTAGAAGGAATTCATGGCATCGAGCCGTAGCAGTCAATAGAGGTGGCCGACCCTTGGCTGGTCGCGTTGGCGGAAGGCGCCGCACCGTCGCGCGCCGCGATGAAGAGCCACGACGAAGGGGACCTGCGCCCTGTGGGTCCCATTGACAGGGAGGTTGTGCCACGTGGTTCCGCCATTGAAAATCCGAACAACTTTCAGCCATTTGAGAAGGGGGAGCGACCCCCCTTGCGTGGGTCACCCAGCTGGCCGCGCCAGCCAGCGGGCCGCACCCAGCCAAGGCGGGTGGGGCCGGTCCATAGTCCAGCGGGCCAAGCCCGCCGTGGTCCAGCCCACTCAGGCTATATTGGGTCGGGTCGGCCTAGGACGAGGCGGGTTGGGTCGGTCGAACCAGACCCAGACCCTTTTTGGCCTAGATACGCTTAAAAGAATGTATCTCGCAAACTAGACGTCTGTTTGACGAACCGTCTACGACACTGAAATCCTTGGAACGAGACGATCCTTTTTTAGATACTCCACCTGAGTTTTGGAGAAAGTTGGAGTATGGATGGGTTGGATTGAACCCAAATCCAACCAGGACCTCGACACTAAAATGCCTATAACTCACAGACCGGACGTCCGATTGACGTGTCGTCTGTTCCGTTGGAACCCTTACGACATAGAAGTCCTTTGGGTTACTCCTTTGTGGAACTTAGTGGTAGTTGAGGAATGAATGATATCTTGAGGAGCAGATACTATAGAACTCAAGCGCACAAGGTGCGGGGAATCCTGTGGCTGACTGTCAATTGAAGAGCAACCCTGTGTGGATCAGTAACATAGCGACCCTGTTTGGATCAGCATGCTAGTGACCCTGTGTGGATCAACATTTCTAGTGACCCTGTATGGATCAGCATCATAACAAACCTGTCTGGATCATCATTCTAGCGACCCTATGTGGATTAGTAGTGCGCGACCCGATGAGGACCAGCCTTAGAGCATCCATTCGAGGATCAACGACATATGACCATGCATGGATCGACAATGGAACAACTTATTTGTGGTTCAGTTGTGGAAACTTCCTAACAAAATAAAATGATGTATCTTTAGACTAATCATCTTTATTCATTCTCTCTGAGTTATATACCTGGTTTGAGTTGAGTCTTTTGCTTTGTGCTTTGTGATTAAGATCATCCTTTGTGGTTTTCCGTTGTGGAATTCTGAGAGACCTTAGGGGGTATCAAGGTCTCTACTGGGTATTGTTATACTCACCCCTGTACGGACTTCACCCACACCTTGTTGTGTCTTGTGCAGATGACGAGTAGCTTTGCTGAGACTTTAGGGAATCAGGACGAGGTGGTACATGGAGGTGACTGATTGATGTGGAGAGTTGTGAAGACGAGTTGTACCTACCCTTCAGGTAGGATCTTTGGTGGACGATCTCAGGAGTTGTTTTCTTTTGTAGTTGTATCTTTTCAGTTGGGATTGTATTCCGACCACTTTACTTTCAGTACATACTTTTACTACTGTAGTTTTACTATGTGGTTTGCATCTTGTCGTGTCTTTGGTCTGTGTGTTTGCAGGTTTAAAGGAAATGCCTTCCCATTTTCAGGGATATGTCTTTCTGGTGCTAGTCACCAACCCCTGGCCTATGGAAGGTGGGCTTGTGGTAGTCACGATGCGAGCCCCAGGGGACGGGTCATGACAAATTTATACTTTTAAATAAAAAACCCCATTGATTGAAAAATATTGTTTTTTTTACAATAACATTTTTTTAACCCTTATAAAAATTACATTTGACTTCGTAAAATTATATTATCATTTATGTTTCAATAAAAATTATTTAATAAGAATATTTTATTGAAATAATATTTATTTAAAAAATTATTGAATTCGTCAAAAAGAGTGCCTTGATTGAAACTACATATTTTCCAAAAATATTATTTGTGTTTTAGTGTATTAAAATCTATTTTTTTATCAAACTCGTTATTTAATAATTTATAAATTATTAATAAAAAGGGATAAATATAATCATTATTAAGAGAAAATATAAAAATTCATATTTTCATGGTCTAGATACACAACCCTTTATTACACCAGTATATGCCCTAAGGGTAAGGTGTGTGATAGTGAGATTTTATTGGGGTTGTTTGAGAAATATAGTTTGAGTCGTGATCTTGATGAGTTTGAACTTCTCATGTAAATTGTTTCACTCATGATTTAGTTGTTGAATCTCATCTTGGGATTGGTCAAGGACAATGTCCAATGATGATATCTCCCTTTGAAGCTCTGGTAAATGTGTCTCATAGGGTGCGATCCTACTAGTGGAGGTCATCACTTCTTCTGTCTTTGTCAATGGGACTTTATCATAACCATTAATATATACTAGTCATAAAGGTCACTGAACAATGACTATATTATCAATGGTTATGATGCTTAATGGAATTTTAAATCCAACATGATATGAATTATAATGATTCAAAAACCAAAGTAGTGCATGTGTTTTCTATAATTTCATTTCTTAATAAGGCAATTACTTATTTAAAAAGGGAATTTCATTTATAAATGTGTAAATTGTTACAACTTGGGCCTTGAATTCTATCCAAAAACATCTCTTTAAGATGTTTAAACTCTTGAAATTCCATTTTAAGCTTCGATTCTCAAATTGAGCCATTCACCATAAGAAAAATTTAGATCCCTCAATAATTCCACTCCATAATGATGCAGGTCGTTACAAGGTGAGGCTCAGGGATATCAATAGAGCCTCATGATATTTATTTTTATTTTGTTTATTTTGTATTCATGATCGGCCTAATGGTAGATCAATTGATGTATGTTGAAATGATCATGAGTTTGTATGATTGTATGATTTCACATTTCCATTTGATATATGCAGTTGGGGTGGTAGCCAAGTGGTTATCACACCCCGTAAGCTTGCATGAAACCCATGATCAAATCATAGTGGAGGAGTATTTCTGGGGGGTATTGTAGCATTCAAAATTATTCATCTGTTTGGGCCTTTAGGCCACTAGTTTGGGCTTACGGACCATAGGGCCTTGGAACCACCCAAGCCCTTCGGGCCACAGGACCTTCGGGCCACCTCAGGCCTTCAGGCCATGGGATTTCAGACCACATAAGACCATGGAGCATCCTAAGAAGACCACACAGAGTAGGTCCCATTTAGAGGATTTAGAGAAAGTAGCAACCACCATAGTATAGCTAACCATATTGGAAGAACGAGAGGGTATGACAATCGCCATCAGTACCAAGCACCATGCAACTATGCACGAGGCAATGCTAGTCAGTCAACAATGTGCGGTGGGGAGCTAGGTGCCTTCAATGATGCAAATGTCGGGGAGGGGCAGTTCTTATGTAGTTTGGTTGGGCCTTCGGATCATGTAATGGGAATTGTGCCTCTGGGACTTCGAGTCATGTATTGGGACTTGTTCCTCTAGGCATATGGGTCATGTAAGGGTTCCCTCTCAACCCAATTAAAAAGGGGATTATCCAAAAATAATTAAATAAAAATCAAGGCCTTCATGTTATTCAGGAATTTGATATAACATTGTTGTTTTATTGGATTCCATGTACTCTTATTATTTTTTATGAATGTTGTTTGGTTAATTTTCAACTTTTTTACTCAGATATGAGAGTATAGTATCCTCATGGTAACACCCTAGACCATCATTGCTAGTCGGAAGCCCCTAAAGTATGGGGAGGCACGCCTAAGGACTTATAGCGACTCACCTAGACACCGATGAGTGGTCTCCATCCAGGGGATGTTACACAATGATTTTTGAATAATTTATGACATGCAGAGACAAACTATGTATCAATCCGATGTGCAGTGAGTTCATAATGACAAAAATTGGTGTTTAAAAGATTTAGGTCTTTAAAAACACGTGTTAAAGGACCAAAACCTAGAAAATGACCTTATATTTTCATGAAATCAAATGAAATTGACCACCATTTAATTTTTGATATGTAGGAGTAGATGAAACATCATTATGATGTGCAGTGTGGTTAGAATGATTGAAAAGGTGATTTTAAAATAAAAAAATGATTAAAAATATGTTATATGGTCAAAACCTAACAAACAGGCTCAGATTTTTGTGAAATCATTGAAAATGACCATAAATTAATTTGTGAAATCTAAGAACAAATGACAAATCATTCTAGATTGTGATTTGCTTGGAATGATCGAAAGTGACATTTAAGAACAAATGACACATCATTCTGACTTACAGTTTGCTCGTAATGATCGAAAGTGCATTTTATAGATTTAAAATTCTGAAAACACATGTCAAATGATCAAAACCTAGTAATCACCCTTAGATTATCATGAAATCAGAGGACAACGATTGTAGATTAAATTCACTACCATAGATTTGGCTTTATCCAGCACCACCCTTTATCAGCATTGATAAAGGGGGTACTTTTATCAGCGTAAAAAAACACTGATAAAAGCACCTTTTTCCAGCTCTAAAAACGAGGTGATAAAAATAACTCTTTATCGGTGCTTTTTTTAGCGCTGATAAAATTACCTCCTTTATCGGTATTTTTTTAACGCTGATAAAGGGTATTTTTATCAGTGTTTTTCTCAACACTGATAAAAGGTATATTTCAAAAATATATATATATCATTAAAAATCTTATATTAATATGTAAATATATTTATATTGATATAATTATAATATATTTTATAAAGTATGATTTATATAATACGAAATATAAAATCACACTTAATATATAAAATATTTAGTGGGAAATGGTTTATAAAATAATTAAAAAATAATATTAATTAAAAGTTTGCTAATTATTTTTGAGTAATAGTCATTTAATAATAATTTGAAGATAGAAAAAATCAATAAATTAATAAACAATCTAAAATAATTGAAAACATGACTCGGACTTTAAATGACCATAACTTTTGATCAGAGTGTCTACTCGAACTCTACCACATATGAAATCGAAACTTACAAAAATATCTACGTTGTGGTTATCTGGGGGAACCTTGTTCATCATTTTTTGGGTAATAAAAGGTTTAGAATGCCTCTAAAATTGAGTTTTTTGTCAAGGTACCCCCATTTTTTAACATTTGATGGAATTTTATCCCCATTTAAAAGATTATTCTTATCTTTTTTTGGTGGAGACTCAATTTATTATAATAGCTTACACACATATGGATATTATGACATTTAAATTTTATAATTTTTCATATTGTACTTTTATTTATAATTAAATATATACACATAAATACATATTTGTATATATATTACACATAAAAATTAAATTTTATAAATAAATATGTAAACATATTTGCATATAAAATATCTTTCTAAATATATAAATCATATCTAAATAAAAAATAATATCCATTTTATTTAAAATGAAAATGCATGAATATTTATATACCTATACAATTTATATATAATGTTATATGTGTGTGTGTGTGTGTTGACAAACATATATATTTATCTATATATTCTAATATATGTATATAAATACTAATATATAAACAGTTGGGGGCTTACCTGAGTGGTAAAGGATCCCTGTAATCCTACATCACGCCCGAGTTCAAATCCGGGTGAGAGAAAATTTCTACATGTATTATGGCAGTACTGTAGCAGGTAATATGGAATAATGTAGCAGACACTGTATCATTATGGGTATTGTAGCAAGTATTGTAACGGGGCACTGTAGTAGTAGTATTATTCACCCCGATTGGGCTTTCGGGCCACTGGGCCTTCGGGTCATCAAGGGGGCAGTGACGCAGACATGACGTGCAGGTGGTGACTTAGGCATGATGCAAGAAGGACCTTCGGGCCATCCAATGGTGGGCCTACTAGCCATGTAATGGGCTTCATGCCCACTGAGCCTTCAGGTCAAAAATATATGATGTAATAAAGCGGCTGATTGGATTTGTTATCCCTTAGGGGGGCTATGATATGCCTTTTAGACATGTGTGTGTGCGTTGTGTGTGTGTTTGAATGTAATTGTACTATCAAACACCTAATATAAGATAATATATGTAAATGAATATAAATATATATAATTATATTTATAGACACACACACACAAAACATATTTTATAAATGTATTTAAAAATAATTATATAAATATATATTCTCTTCATGGGGAGGGAGGTCCCCTTGTGTGGAGAGTTCGAAAAGGTCACACTCAGAAATTCTCTTTTAGAAAAAAAAAAGTTATATATATATATATATATATCAAAAAATAGATAACAAAACAATATAGAAGAGTTGTAAAGATGCAGATCCGCGAGGAGGAGGTCTCGGGTTCGAAACCAGGTGAAGTCAAGGGCACGCGAGGCTATGCAGTCGGTGCTCTAGCACCGATAAAGGGTAGGGGCCTCCTCTAGCACTGATAAAACCCTCACACACTTTTGAAATGTGGGACAGACGACATGAGTCCCGATTACGAGGGGTCAACACAATACGTATGCATTTATTCGATCAGCTAGATTATGCGGCCTGGTACCGCATGCCCCCAGTGAGATTTCTTACGTGATACAGATGGAGCTATTATGACTTGGTAAAAATTATTTCTTCCATTGTTGAATAGATTTTTTATTAACATTACTTAACTACATAATTTGTTTTCACAAGATGCTCATACCACTCATCTTCTTCACATCTCTGATCCAGTAAAGGGTGACGCTTTTGACCAGGCATATTTCTATAGAACTGTGACAGAGTTGGTTCCTCCCATGAATGAGATTTATCATGAGATTTTCTTTGATGTGTAAGGCGATGTTGAGGCGGTTGAGCCTGATATAGATGTGTAGGGGGGTGACGGCTCTATTATGAATGCAGATGTGGCATAAGAGGAGGGTGTTTATCATGATCAGATAAATGCTCCTTCAGCTCCTACTGCATATGAGCCATAACCACAACCATATGCATAGGCACAAACCTGATCTCTTAGCATGTTAGATTTTTCTGCAGTGATACACGATGACTGGTCCGTACTGCATTCTTTATTAGCCCATGATCTGCAGATATTTGTTGCACAACAGTCATCTTGTTCATATGTTAGAGATTGTTCCAGCCAATAATCACTATCCTTAGAGGTAGGACATGGTATGGGCATCGAGACTATAGACTCACTGTCACGACCCATCCTCGGGGCCCATGCCGTGACTACCCCAAGCTCGCCTTCCACAGGTCAGGGGCTGACGAATAGCACCAAAGGCGTAAATCCCAAAAAAAAGGGAAGGCATTGCCTTTATAAAAGTAAACAACACAACAGAGTACAAGCAGAAGCTACACTAAGTAAGCAGTAAAACCAAACATGCTGAAAGTACAAGGGACCGGAAATACAAGCCCAAAAGAAAGGTACAGCTACAACAGAAAGTAAAGTACAACTCAAAGGACAACAGCTGAAAGATGAAAAGAAGCTCCTAGATCGTCCTCCGGCTTCCTACCTGAAGGGTAGGTACAAATGTCCTCCTCAGTACTCCACGTCCGTCTGTCTCCTCCGGGTACCGACTCGTCGTGAGATCCACCTTCGGGTACCGACTCGTCGTGAGATCCACCTCCGGGTACCGACTCGTCGTGAGATCCACCTCTGGGTTCCGTCCAGCTCTACAAGCCTCAACCACGATCAGCACTGTCCGTCGTTTGCATCCAACACAACGTAGTGCGGGCATAGCCCGTGCAAGGGTGAGTATACGCTACTCAGTAGGGACCCCGAGACCCCCGAAGGTCTCCCAGAATCCACAAAGGATAATCCACAAAGGAAAGATACAATCACGAAGTAACATCCAACACTACTTAGGTATATGCCCATACATATACCTAAGTCGTCAATTCCAGTTCCGCTCCAACATCCGAGCCCAAGTTCGATCACGTCCACACAGGATAGTACAACCCAATTCCACACAGAAAAGCACAACACAATCCACATAGGAAAGCAAGTCAATCATATCGAAGATAATTATTGAAAGTCAAGACTCAGCTCACACAGGTATACTTCTTCGTAAGATAAAAGAGATGATCAGATGTAGCCACTGATTCATCTAAACTGGGACCCACGTAGGATACTAAACCAGCTAAGCTGTCGGACCCACATAGGATACAGACCAGCTACTCTGCCAGACCCACATAGGATAACAAGAACAGAGTCAAACACTGCCAGACCCACGTAGGATACAAGAACAGTAGTCATCGCCGTCGAACCCACGGAGGATTTCAGTACGGTCTTCATCGCTGCCAAACCCATAGAGGATTTCAGTGCAGTCTTCATCATCGTCGAACCCACAGATGATTTCAGTACGGTCTTCATCGCTGCCGAACCCATGGAGGATTTCAGTGCAGTCTTCATCGCTGCCGAACCCACGGAGGATTTCAGTGCAGTCGTCGTCACTACCAAACCCACAGAGGATTTCAGTGCAGTCTTCATCGCTGCCGAACCCACGAAGGATTTCAGTGTAGTCGTCGTCACTGCCGAACCCACAGAGGATTTCAGTGCAGTCGTCGTCACTGCCGAACCCACAGAGGATTTTAGTGCAGTCATCATCGTCGTCGCAGTCGCAGCCAGCTCTAGGGTTCCCGCACACAGTATGCTCAATTCCGGGAGGGCCCGCTCCACGAGCCAAGGGGGTCGATACATCAACTGACACGTAGTCCGGATTTGATGTATCTCAAAGTTCTGTCTCGACAAGAGGAACTCAACATGACAAACAGCGCATCAAGCGGACGCCCGAACTGAGAGTTATTGGCTTTTTCGTTCCAGGGACCCGGTTGGTTTTTAAGTCAAAACCAACCCGACCACACTCCAACTACGTCCAAACCTCGAGCGGAGTAATCCAAAAGGTCCGTCTCACTAAGAGGGATCCAACAAAGTCGATGACACGTCAATCGGACATCCGGAGCTCAAGCTATAAGCGTTTCCGCTCCGAGGGCCCGGTTGGTTTCGTGTTCGAACCAACCCGGCCATACCCAAAGTTCTCTGAAACCTTGAGTGTAATATACTGAAACGGCTGTCTCGATCCAAGGATCGCATCACAACTAACGGTGCATCGATCGGAGGTCCGTATCCCAAGATATGGGCAAAAGAACGAACCTGTCCGGTTTTAGGGGGTTTTGGGCCCGAACCGACCCGGCCTGAGACCCCCTGGATCGGCCCGAACCGGGTCGACCCGAACTGGGTCCGGGTCCGGACCATTAGGGTGCAGCCCATCCTGGCCCAGCAGGTGCGGCCCGACCCGGCCCAGCTGGCGCAGCCCGGCCCGGCGCGGCCGGTCCGACCTGGGCGGCCAGCTGGTACGACAATTAAGTCGCGCACCCTCTGCTTCCGGAACGTCTTGGTCGTTCCGG
This sequence comes from Viscum album, assembly GCA_963277665.1. NCBI lineage: Eukaryota > Viridiplantae > Streptophyta > Magnoliopsida > Santalales > Viscaceae > Viscum > Viscum album. The sequence goes on from OY728128.1 coordinate 1,505,902,634, forward strand.
TTTGGTCCACCGCCGCGGCTCTGCCTCAACGGTTTTCTTTCGGCGGCACGCCGCCGCCGCCACTTTCCGCGGACCACCAGATGCGCTCTGGTGGTCTGTTTTGCTCGCCGCCTTCGCTAGTGGTCCTCCCGGGACCTGACCTTTACTGCATAGGCTTCAATTTGACTTTGCGGTCCCGTTTCTTTGTCACCGTCGATCCACATATCAATAAACAAACTGTAGAGGGTTGTCGGGCCGTGTTTGTTCAGCCAGCGCGCTCCGCGTTAGGTGTTATCAAATGTCAAACATTTAATCACATGCTTTTAATCTTTGAAGAGGATATAATTTATTCAAGTATAAATTATACGAATACCCTGCAATTAAATACCCATGGACGAGGGTATAATTCACGTAAACATTATATACGAAAACCCCTACCTCGATAACGAGTTGATGATCGAAGAGCATTGCGGAAACGACGTCGTGAGGTAAAGCTCCGTATGCGCTTGACAGAGATCATTCGAGGTGGAGCGACGTCTCACACCGGTTGCGGAGAGGAGAAGAAAGGCACGATGATCACTCCTTGCGGTGATGGAGTTCTTCGTTGAGGTCTTGACATTCTTCGCGTTCTTCAACATGGAAGACGATGTTCTTCAAGACCTTGGTTATTCCCTCCCCAAACTCCACACAACGAACCATCCAAAATAAATTAAGACTTTGTCTTAATTTATTCACACATGCCAACACTTTTTAAAATTCAAAACTAATTCAATTAATTAATGTGTGCAATTAATTGAGTAGAGAGTGTGTTGGCATTCATTAAATGAGAAGAGGTAAAGTCACAACATTAATTAAGGGAAGATTTTAAGAGGAGTTTTAAGGGGTTATGGGGAATGTGAAAAGGTGGGGGATCGTGTGGGCCCCACCTCTCCTTTATTATCCCAAGGGAAGTTAGAAACCCAATGGGTCCCGCTCCAACTCCCACACCTAGGTGTTAAAACACATAATAGAGGGAAAAAGTGTTGTGACACAACACTTAAACCACATTCCTTATATAAAATTTGTACACAACAAATTTTATCTTTTTTTTAATCCTCATTTATTAAACCTCAACCCGCACGAAACGCAACTACGACAAAGGTCCCAATAAGAAAATATTGGCGTTGCGAGTTCAACGGTGCCCTCAGATTTTAATTCCGAGCACCAGTTCAAAAGATAGAAAAACCCGCTCGTTTGTTCACTGAACGTACCCGAGCTAATCTTCGGAAATTGATTCCGGACACACCGGGTCTCGGAATCAGGTTCCGTCAGAAGCTGCAGTCTCGTAAAATTCCAAAGAAATTAAGAAAAAAAATTCCTTGAAATTTCCTGGTCTTTACATTACTCCCACCTCAGGGCTTTACGTCCCCGTAAAGTTATAACACAAACTAGGGAAAACAAAAGTGGTACTGAGGACGCAACTGAGTCTTCCACTCCAATGTGCTCTCCTGGAGGTTCCCGTGCTGCCAGTGAAAGCGCACCTGAGGAATCGACCGTCCATGTAAGACCTGCTCCTGTCGATCCTCGTTCTCCACTAGAACCTCTGTGAATGTCGCCCCGTCATCGACGTCCAACTCCCTGCGGATGATGATGTGTGAAGGGTCATGCACGTATCTACTTAGCTGAGATATGTGGATGACATCGTGCACCCGGTGCAATTGAGGTGGAAAGGTCAAGCGGTAAACCACCTCGTCTACCCTACTGAGGACCTATAAAGGTCCGTTGAACCTCAGAGATATCTCGCCGCCTCGGCTGCATTTTCGTAAACCTCGTCGAGGTGAGACCCGTATAAGAACGTGGTTGCCATCCTCGAACTCTAGAGGCCTCCATTTTCTGATTAGAACTGAAACTCAAAACTCCTACATCCACGAGGGTAAGGTTGGCCGACCCAAGAGTGGTCTGTTACACTCTCCTAAGCATGAGTTAAACTGTGCTGCCTGGGGTTTCCTTTTCGCCGACCAAGGAAAACCCATCCCGACGTCTGCCTAATACCGTCAATTTGTCTGTGAACTGTGATTTCCCAGTCCATACTCAAACTAACGTCATAAGGCATCGACACTGCCACCAAGAGGTTCCAACCGAAACTCTCACCTCAAGGGTCAAATCACACTATCGGCGTAAGTGTGATTATCGAGTCTCCTCCCAAGGGTATCTCCAGACGTGAGGGTCAAGTCAACGGCTTAACCGGAAACTCTAGGTTTGGGACAAGATTCATGGAAGGAATGAATGATTCGTATCAATGTCTGTTGCTACGACAGCTAGCAGAAGACACAGTCCGTACTTCGAATCATCCTTAGAGCCCTTTCGGTCACACTCCTTGACTGCATGCAGCAACTCCTTCCCCTGCCCTCCAGCTCCCTAAGCCTAGCGGGAATTACAAAGGCGGGTGGTTGCAACATGCCAAAATGTTCACCACCCCATGTTGCTCTCCTAGCTCCACTTCCACATCTACTGCCCTGTAGATTCATCTGTCCTTTTCACTTCCTCTACTTGAAACATTTTACACGCTCAAGTCTTCGAGACTGGCGCCAGTTTCCTGCTTTCCCACTGCTAACCTTCACTGACTGCATCCATACAGCAAAAGAATTCTCAACCACAAAGGTTCTCTCTATCACCCTAGTATAAGTAGGGATGCATAGAGAAAGAAGTGCTGGCTCGAATGTCCTTTAGTCACACCTCACTCAGAAGTCCGAGCCCTGAAGCACCGATCACATCGTAGTCATCGAGTACCAGGTATGGTTTGGTATGCCCCGATGAATTCTCAGCTACCGACACGTCGTCCTGCCGAAGCTGTATAAGCTTTAGGAAACTCTCAGCCACCTCCTCAAGCCAGTCCTCAGCCTCCTGTGAGTCAGCTTGCCTTGGAACTTGAGGGATATCTGGTGCTGAAACATGTAAGACACTAAGCCTACAAGTGTCCTCTACCGGTACCGCCGGTAGTGTCTGCTGACCAACAGGTAGTGATGTAGCTGACACACTACCCGAATGTACTATCTCAGGCATCAGTCCACGTACCGAAGCCTCATCTCTATGCGGACCAACTTCATGGTCACTCGCTGGGAAACACCAGTAGCTAAGTCCACCATCCACCCTACTGGTGCCTCAACTAGGCAGAAAAATCTAACAATCGCCTCCATCCAGTCCACTGCTGCCTGGGAATCTGACTCGCCTCGTAACCTCAGAGGCCTCTGCTGCTGGAACTCGTGCAACGCACTCTGTCAGCATGCATCATCCACTAGTACGGCTGGTGGCATCTGCTGCCTAACAGGTGGTGGTGCTGCTGGTACACCACCCGAAGGTGCCAACCTAGCAAGGGGGCCCTGCACTGGAGCCTCGTCGCTCGGTGGGCCATCATCGAGTACCCTCTCGGAACTCCAACTAACTGTCTGCGTGGAGAAATCCTGAACAGAGGTGAAATGGTCAACGATTTATACCTAGTGAGCTGACACAAAGTAACCACAAAGAAAACTTTTGAAACACACATGCAATCAATGTTTTCGTGCACTGAGTCGGAAATCAGAAGTCAGGGTCCTGGTGTACGGATACGTCGGTCACCGCACCAACACTGGACTCCCTGGACTGATAACCACACTCAATACCCTTAACATTATTGCTTCACACAGAAGAAAGATCAGAGTCCTGAGTTCTGCGGTAGAACCGAACTCCTCTGATACCAATTTGTCACGACCCATCCTCGGGGCCCGTGCCGTGACTACCCCAAGCCCGCCTTCCATAGGCCAGGGGCTGGCGACTAGCACCAAAGATGTAAATCCCCCAAAAAAGGGAAGGCATTGCCTTTATAAAAGTAAACAACACAACAGAGTACAAGTAGAAGCTACACTAAGTAAGTAGTAAAACCAAACGTGCTGAAAGTACAAGGGGCCGGAAATACAAGCCCAAAAGAAAGGTACAACTACAACAGAAAGTAAAGTACAACTCAAAGGACAACAGCTGAAAGGTGACAAGCAGCTCCTAGATCGTCATCCGACTTCCTACCTGAAGGGTAGGTACAGATGTCCTCCTCAGTACTCCACGTCCGTCCGTCTCCTCCGGGTACCGACTCGTCGTGAGATCCACCTTTGGGTACCGACTCGTCGTGAGATCCGCCTCAGGGTACCGACTCATCGTGAGATCCACCTCCAGGTTCTGTCCAGCTCTACAAGCCTTAACCACGATCAGTGCTATCCGTCGTCTGCATCCAACACAACGTAGTGCGAGCATAGCCCGTACAGGGGTGAGTATACGCTACTCAGTAGGGACCCCGAGACCCCTGAAGGTCTCCCAGAATCTACAAAGGATAATACACAAAGGAAAGATACAATCACGAAGTAACATCCAACACTACTTAGTTATATGCCCATACATATACCTAAGTCATCAATTCCAGTTCGGCTCCAACATCCGAGCCCAAGTTCGATCACGTCCACACAGGATAGTACAACCCAATTCCACACAGGAAAGCACAACACAATCCACATAGGAAAACAAGTCAATCATATTGAAGATAATGATTGAAAGTCAAGACTCAGCTCACACGGGTATACTTCTTCGTAAGATAAAAGAGATGATCAGATGTAGCCACCGATTCATCTAAACTGGGACTCACGTATGATATTAAACCAGCTAAGTTATCGGACCCACATAGGATACAGACCAACTACTCTGCCAGACCCACGTAGGATACAAGAACAGTAGTCATCGTCGTCAAACCCACAGAGGATTTCAGTACGGTCTTCATCGCTGCCGAACCCACGGAGGATTTCAGTGCAGTCTTCATCGTCGTCGAGCCCACGAAGGATTTCAGTACGGTCTTCATCGCTGTCGAACCCACGGAGGATTTCAGTACGGTCTTCATCGCTGCCGAAGCCACGGAGGATTTCAGTGCAGTCTTCATCGCTGCCGAAGCCACGGAGGATTTAAGTGCCGTCGTCGTCACTGCCGAACCCACGGAGGATTTCAGTGCAGTCTTCATCGCTACCGAACCCACGGAGGATTTCAGTGCAGTCGTCGTCACTGCCGAACCCACGGAGGATTTCAGTGCAGTCGTCGTCACTGCCGAACCCACGGAGGATTTCAGTGCAGTCATCATCGTCGTCGCAGTCGCAACCAGCTCTAGGGTTCCCGCACACAGTATGCTCGATTCCGGGAGGGTCCACTCCACGAGCCAAGGGGGTCGACACATCAACTGACACGTAGTCCGGAGTTGATGTATCTCAAAGTTCCGTCTCGACAAGAGGAACTCAACGTGACAAACGGCGCGTCAATCGGACGCCCGATTGGTTTTTAAGTCAAAACCAACCCGACCGCACTCCAACTGCGTCCAAACCTCGAGCGGAGTAAGCCAAAAGGTCCGTATCACTAAGAGGAATCCAACAAAGTCGACAGCACATCAATCGGACGTCTGGAGCTCAAGCTATAAGTGTTTCCGCTCCGAGGGCCTGGTTGGTTTCGTGTTCGAACCAACCCGGCTGTAACCAAAGTTCTCCGAAACCTTGAGTGTAATATACCAAAATGACCGTCTCGATCCAAGGATCGTGTCGCAACTGACGTTGTGTCGATCGGAGGTCCGTAGCCTAAGATATGGGCAGAAGAACGAACCTGTCTGGTTTTAGGGGCTTTTGGCCCCGGACGGACCCGGCCCGAGACCCCCTGGGTCGGCCCGAACCGGGTCCGGGTCCGGCCCATTAGAGCGCGGCCCGACCTGGGTGGCCAGCTGGCGCGGCAATTAAGTCACGCCCCCTCTGCTTCCGGAACGGATTGGCCGTTCCGGTTTGGTCCACCGCCGCGGCTCTGCCGCGGCGGTTTTGTTTCGGTGGCGCGCTGCCGCCGCCGCTTTCCGCGGACAACCGGACGCGCTCTGGTGGTCCGTTTTGCTCGCCGCCTTCGCCAGCGGTCCTCCCGGGACCCGACCTTCACTGCGGAGGCTTCAAATTGACTTTGCGGTCCCGTTTCTTTGTCGTCGTCGATCCGCATATCAATAAACAAACTGCGGAGGGTTGTCGGGCCATGTTTGTTCGGCCCGCGCCCTCCGCGTTAGGTGTTATCAAATGACAAACATTTAATCACATGCTTTTAATCTTTGACAATGATATAATTTATTCAAGTATAAATTATACGAATACCCTGCAATTAAATACCCACGTACGAGGGTATAATTCATGTAAACACTATATACGAAAACCCCCTACCTCGATAACGAGTTGACGATCGAAGAGGGTCGCGGAAACGACGTCGCGAGGTAAAGCTCCGTATGCGCTTGACGGAGATCGTCCGAGGTGGAGCGGCGTCTCACACCGGCTGCGGAGAGGAAAAGAAAGGCACGACGATCACTCCTTGCGGTGGCGGCGTTCTTCGTCGAGGTCTTGACATTCTTCGCGTTCTTCAAAGTGGAAGACAATGTTCTTCAAGACCTTGGTTATTCCCCCCCTAAACTCCACACAACGAACCAACCAAAATAAATCAAGACTTTGTCTTAATTTATTCACACATGCCAACACTTTTTAAAATTCAAAACTAATTCAATTAATTAATGTGTTCAATTAATTGAGTACAGAGTGTGTTGGCATTCATTAAATGAGAAGAGGTAAAGTCACAACATTAATTTCAAGGAAGATTTTAAGAGGAGTTTTAAGGGGTTATGGAGAATGTGAAAAGGTGGGGGCTCGTGTGGGCCCCACCTCTCCTTTATTATCCCAAGGGAAGTTAGAAACTCAATGGGTCCCGCTCCAACTCCCACACCTTGGTGTTAAACCACATAATAGAGGGAAAATGTGTCGTGACACAACACTTAAACCACATTCCTTATATAAAATTTGTACACAACAAATTTTATCTTTTTTTTTTAATCCTCATTTATTAAACCTCAACCCGCACGAAACACAACTACGACAAAGGTCCCACTAAGGAAATATCGGCGTTGCGAGTTCAACGGTGCCCTCAGATTTTAATTCCGAGTACCGGTTCAAAAGATAGAAAAACTCACTCGTTCGTTCACTGAACGTACCCGAGCTAATCTTCGGAAATTGATTCCGGACACACCGGGCCTCGGAATCAGGTTCTGTCAGAAGCCGCAGTCTCGTAAAATTCCAAAGAAATTAAGAAAAAAAATTCCTTGAAATTTCCGGGTCTTTACATTCATTGTTTGTCACACATAATGATGTGGACGTAGGTGTCAAGGATGATACACAGAAGCAGCGTACGTCATAGCATAGACATAGATAGACACGACATGAACGCATTATATATACACCTGGTTGTGCCCCATATGAGCATTCAGGCCACCGATGTAGATTATATTGATACATGTATATGTTTTTTAAATCATTATTTATACATTATTTAAAAAGATACTAATATATTACATAATGTTGCATTAATCAATTAATTGATATAATTGACAATTCATACAAATATTTTTGAACGAATAAGTGACATTAATATTAATAACTACATTGATAATAATAATAATTAATATTTGTTGTTTATTTTAATACTCCTTGGTATTATTATCCATATATATTATGTATAATGTCGTTTCAGCGGTGGCGTGGTGGTGAAGGTGAGAAGCATAACAACGCTGTTCTTTAGGAGGTGCAAGGTTCGATTCCTGAAAGCTCGATCTTGGGTGAATTTCTCCCTCCGTCGGGATCCACTTGTCTTGCCGGGTCACCTAGTTCTTGATTGGGTGGGCAAAATGAGGTGCAACTCACCTGTGGTGACATATTGCTTTGTAGAAGCATCGTCAATCGGGTTGTCACCCTACGAAACGCTCTGCCATCTTGGCTATCAATGACTCCTTCCTGGCTGGGGCTCTCTTCATGGGGAGGAGGTTCCTTTGTGTGGAGGGTTTAAAAAGGGCACACGTGGGGATTCCCCTTTAGAATGAAAGATTCATATTATTTTATTTACATTATTATACAATAAATATTGTATGTAATGCTATTAATTATATTAATACCATATTAATATATTATTTCTTCGAAAGCCCAAAAGCCTTAGATTTTATTTATTTTGGAATAATCCCCCTTTTAAGGGTTGAGGGGGGGCCTTACATGACTTGAAGGCCTAGGGGTACAAGTCTCGTACATTACCCGAAGGTCTAGAGGCATAAGACCCAACATGGGCTTTGAAGGCCCAAGACCTGACTATACTTTGGAACTACCCCTCCCCACCATCGACATCTTTGAAGGCGCCTAGCAACCCACCTCGCATGGGTGATTGGCTAGCATTGTCCCGTATAATTAATAAATAATTTAAGTATTAAAAAATTACTTATAATAATATTAACAAAAAATTTAACAAATATTTATAATTAAAATATTATAATAATAATATAATTATTAACTAATAAATATTTTTTAAAAAACAAATTATTTTATTTACATCATTATATAATAAATTTTACCTATAATGCTATTAATTATATTAATAAAATAATAATATATTATTAACTAGTAACAAATAATACACTTGATAATTAATAAATATTTTACATATTAATATATTACTTAAAATTATATCAACATAAAATCTAACACAAATTTATAATTAAAATTTTATAAATATTAGTTTTTATACTATTAATTATATAATAACATATTAATATAAGATTGATTAATAATAAATAATACAATTTATTTACTAACAAATTGATAATATTTTATATCGACAAGAATTTTGACACATATTTATAAATAATATTCATAGAAATTAATATGAATAATAAATATTATATTATTAATTACATAAATAATATTCACGTCTCTTTTTACCACCTCACATCCCGCTGGCGGCCGCCACACGCCATGTTTTCTCCACACCGACGGTGGGGGGTTTGCCTTTGCCACATGTTTTCTCCACCCCGACGGTGGGGGGTTTGCCTTTGCCACTGCTCTGTCCCCACGTGCATAAATGAGTCTTACCCACCCACTCTATAAATTCCACCCTCCGGAACCACCATCTCCGTCCTAATATCTTCCTTCTCCCGCACCACCATTGCCGAAAAAGTAAAGATGTCCGCGGGAGCGCAGCATAAGATAGCCGGAGCCCTTCTCCTGGGCTGGCACTGGTTCTCCTTACCTGGCCGGCCGACGCCCAGCTGAGCCCCACCTTCTACGCCTCCTCCTGCCCCAACCTCACCGCCATTGTCCGCCGCGTCCTCACCAACGCCTCCACCTTCGACGTCCGGATCGGAGCCAGCCTCATCCGCCTCCACTTCCACGACTGCTTCGTCAACGGCTGCGACGGATCGATTCTGCTGGACAACTCCACGGCCTTCGAGACGGAGAAGGACACTTTTCCCAACGTCAACTCCGCCAGGGGCTTCGACATCGTGGATAGAATCAAGACCGCTCTCGAAGCCCCTGCCCTCGAACCGTCTGCTGCGCTGACATCCTGACCATCGCCGCCGAGGTCTCCGTCTAGCTCGCCGAAGGTCCTTCGTGGAACGTGTCGTTTGGAAGAATGGACGGCCTGACGGCGAACAGAACCGGAGCCGACGCCAGACTGCCAGGCCCCCAAGAACCCCTCGACAGCATCAAGATGAAGTTCGTCACCGTCGGCCTCAACAACAGCACCGACGTGGTGGCGCTCTCCGGTGCTCACACCTTCGGCCGGGCTCAGTGCCGGTTCTTCTCCGACCGCCTGTACAACTTCAATAACACCGGCAGCCCGGACCCGTCGCTGAACGCGACGTACAGGGCGACCCGCCAGCAGCGGTGCCGGCAGAACGGGAACGGCAGCGTGGTGGAGGATCTGGACCGCGCCACCCCCGACGCCTTCGACAACAGCTACTTCACCAACCTGCAGGTGGGGCAGGGGGCGCTCCAGAGCGACCAGGAGCTGTTATCGACTCCCGGCGCCGACACCATCGCCATCGTCAACAGATACGCCGGGAACCAGACGCTGTTCTTCCAGGACTTTGTGACGTCCATGATCCGAATGGGGAGTCTCAGCGTCCAGGAGACGGCCGGTGAGGTTCGGGTGAACTGCAGGAGGGTTAACAGCGGGTCTTCGGTGGTGGAGGCGGCGGAGAGAGCTGTGGAAGATGCGCTTCTGTTCAACTCCATGTGAATGGATGAGTGAGGTATCGGGTGGGTTCGATGCAGTAATAAAGATTGGCCGGGCTCAGTGCCGGTTCTTCTCCGACCGCCTGTACAACTTCAATAACACCGGCAGCCCGGACCCGTCGCTGAACGCGACGTACAGGGCGACCCGCCAGCAGCGGTGCCGGCAGAACGGGAACGGCAGCGTGGTGGAGGATCTGGACCGCGCCACCCCCGACGCCTTCGACAACAGCTACTTCACCAACCTGCAGGTGGGGCAGGGGGCGCTCCAGAGCGACCAGGAGCTGTTATCGACTCCCGGCGCCGACACCATCGCCATCGTCAACAGATACGCCGGGAACCAGACGCTGTTCTTCCAGGACTTTGTGACGTCCATGATCCGAATGGGGAGTCTCAGCGTCCAGGAGACGGCCGGTGAGGTTCGGGTGAACTGCAGGAGGGTTAACAGCGGGTCTTCGGTGGTGGAGGCGGCGGAGAGAGCTGTGGAAGATGCGCTTCTGTTCAACTCCATGTGAATGGATGAGTGAGGTATCGGGTGGGTTCGATGCAGTAATAAAGATTGGCCGGTTAATGAGTATGTATGGTTTGGTCCACTTCCTCTCCTCTGTTTTCTGCAGTTTCGTTTTCCTTATGTTCGTACGGTCTCAGATGTAAATATATTTTCTGTTATAATATAAAATTATAGAGGTGGAACCTCTGCCCAGTGCAAAGTGAAATAAAATTTCAGCCAGTTAAAACATTTATTCAATATTTATGATTAAGTGTCTTAATTGAGTGCAAGTCTAATAGTAAAACCAGCTTGACGTCGATGCAAATTCTAGGCGCGCCCTTATCCATTGAAGTAGCCATTTGAAAATTTTAAAATGGGAGAATGACACTTAGCGGACCGAAAGGGAGGTTTAATATCTGTTAAGGATCAAGAAATGGTTAAAGTCCAGCGGGGACCTGATTTTATGAATCAGGGTATCCAAATGACCATCATGCTCTTAACGTTTTCCCTCTTCTCCCAAAATCTCCGCCTGCTCCCGCGCACTGCTCCCGCGCACTGCTCCCGTCACCCTTATTCTCGCTTCATCGCTCTCGCCTTTGTCGCTTTCTCTCTTGAAAACCCTAGTTCACCATCGGGTCCTCCGGCGCGCGTCTTGCCATCGGCATCGCCCACCTCTCCTGCGTTGTTGTCATCCCCTCCCTAGAACCGTAGCCCTCCACTCCTGTGGGGTCGTCTCGACGTCGCCCACAACTCGCACATCGTCCTCCTCCACTCCAGGGCGTCATCACCCTCCACTTCCGTGCGGTCATCCCGACATCGCCCACAACCCCCACATCGTCATCCTCCACTCCTGCGAGTCGTCGCCCTCTACTCTCGCGCGGTCATCTAGTCGTTGCCCCCAACTCCCACGCCGCCGTCCTCCACTCCCGCGCGTCGTCGCCCTCTACTCTACTCATGCGCGATCGTCTCGTTGTCGTCCTCCACTCCCGCGCGCCGTCGCCCTCCACTCTCGCGCGTCATCGCCCTCTACTGCCACGCCATTATTCTCCACTCTCGGGTTGTCGCCCTGCTATCGGGAAAACCCTAGCCGGTCGCCGCCTCCTCGTGGCGCCCCCCTCTTCCCGCCATTGACTTTTATGAGACATATTGATGTCCTCCTCCTAGTGTTTTACTCCTTCCATATCATTGTGCTCATTCCATACATATTTGATAATTGTTTTACAGTTCTATTGCATGGTAAATTTTCTAGGGATTGCAATGGAGAGAAAGGGATCATGAGAATTGTCAAATTTGAGGTATGATTTTATTTTTGATATGTTTTTATTTGTTCTAGAAAAACATGTTGTATTAAAGTTGTGATATAATTTTATTTTCTTTTGTAATGTGCAAACAATTTTTTTTTAAGAAAAATAAAGGTGTGTATAAAAATGCTAGGGATGAAAATTCTAACATAATAGATTTTTGGTCAAAACATTCAAAGCGTCAAAAGAATAAGTATGATATCATAGAAAATGATGAAAATGATTCTTCAGTGGGTCAAAAAGTCAGACTCCGAACTATTTTAAATTATAGATGTTCTCCAAATTTATTTAAAAATGTTCTTGATTTCACTGTTAGACATGAGAAGCAAAAATAATTGGTCATAGAATTGGGATTCGGTACATTGTTGGAATTTAAATTTCAACGCTTTCTGAGAGAATTATGCGAGAATCTTGTAGATGTCTTTGATCCTCCAACATGTACGATAACACTAAGAGGAAAAGAAATGATGATTACTACGATAGTTGTGAATTACATGTTAGAAATTCCTTATGGAGGAAGAACTATATGTCTTGAAAGGAACAATGATGAATATAAAGAAATGAAGAGAAGTTACATGGGATAAAAGTTAACTGCATTGAAGGAAATGATTTTTGAAGGTCTAGGGGGAAAAGATTTTTTAACAACCTTTATGTTGCTTTCATTGGGGACAATGTTAAATCCTAGTTCTAGTTCTTTTGTAAATGAAAGAAATATTAGAATTTTGTGCGGCTGTCAACAAAATGTTGGAGAATGTGATTGGTTACAATTTGTTTTGATAGAGCTTGTTTAAGAGGTAAATATCTACAAGTCAATATAAAAAAGCCAATAGAAGAAGCATGTTGGCGATTGCCTGGTTGTCTTATTAGTATGTTTTAAAAATGTTTAACCATGTTTGATTTTTTTATTAGTTAGTAAATTTATTTTACTAATATGAATATGTTGATACTGCATTGTAACTGTTTTTCTTCATCCACTTTCCGATTGGAGAAGTTTGTAATTTATGTAGCGAAAATGTTTTGTACTTTTGGGATTAATATAATATTCAAAGGCGATTGAAGTTGGAAAAAACAAGCAAAAGATATATCTTATATGTAGCTCCTGCTTCAGGGAGTAGACTGACTGATCAGTCTTTGTTCACCCATCCGGTAAAAACCTCATCTTTATATTCGTGAAAGCTTTTTGTTAAAAGTAACATGTTAAAATCTGAAATTGTAGTGTTAAAATATGGTTTTTTTGTGTTAACTTATGGATGCACGGTGTCAAAATGTGTTTAGATGTGTAATTTTACCGGTAAAAACCTGAAATTAAAGTGTTACAATGTGGGATTTTAGTGGTACCAACATTGAAATGGTCCATTGAAAGTCCTAGTTTTCATTTATAAATGGTTAGTGTCAAAAACCAGAGGCTGTGTTAAAATTTGAAAGATATGTTTTAATTTCTGTAAGATTGTTTTTAAATACTTTGAATTCTCACTACTACAAAAATGGGCAAGGGAAGCGCTACCCCTTTATCAGTGCTAAAACAAGCGCTGATAAAGGGGGCCTTTATCAGCGCTAAAAAAAAGCGCCGATAAAGGGGGCCTTTATCAGTGCTAAAAAAAGCGCTGATAAAGGGGTGCTTTTATCAGCACTAAAAAAAACGCTGATAAAGACCCCCTTTATCAGCGCTTTTTTTAGTAGCGCTGATAAAGGGGGGATTTATCAGCGCTTTTTCCAACCGATGATAAATTTTATGTTTAAAAAAAATCATGAAAAATGGATTATTGTTATATAAGTATATTTATATTGATATAAATATAATATATATTTTTTAAATATGTTTTAGGTACGTATAAATATACTATTAAATTTAATATATAAGAAATTTAATGAAAATGACTTTAAAATATTTTAAAAAATATTATTAATTAATAATTTTCTAATTATTATCGATTAAAAATCATTTAATAACAATTTGAAGACACAAAAAATCAAAACAATTAATAAAAGATCTAAAATAAGTTGAAAATGTAACTCAAACTTCAAACGGACATAACTTTTGATCCGGGTGTCCGTTTGAGCTCTACAGTATATCAAATCGAAGCCTGTGATGAGCTCTACGCGCTAATAATTAAGGCATAGCCTTTGTCACATTTTTCGAGGCCAAAAAAGGCCCAGAAGGCCTCCAAAACTGAGTTTTTATTCGGGATACCCCGATTTGTTAACATTCAAAAAAGTATAACTTCTGATCCGGATGTCCGTTAAGCCTGTACCACATATCATATCTAAGATTGTTTCATTTTCTTCGATTTGACTGGCTGTGGAGTTGAAAGGGGCTTCTAGATTATAGTTATGATCATTTTAACATTCTATGGCTTTTCAAATACACACACATATATGTATTTATTCGTAAATATATATGTGTCTGTGTGTGTGTGTTGTATAGATGTATGTATGTATTTATTTATTTAATTATAAACACACATAAAAAACACATATCATAAATGTATTTAAAACTAATCTTATAAGTATATATTAATATACAAATAAATATACGGATAAAAAATTATAACTAAAAATATATATATAAATAAATGAATATAAATATATATTAATATACAAATGAATATATATATATACTAATATATAAATAAATATATTTATATTAATATGAATCTATATCAATATACGAATAAATATAACTATATATATATAAATAAATAGATATATCATTAAATAGAGAAAAAAACGAAATAGCTTAGTGGTAAAGGTGTAGCCGCTAAAGGGGGAGGTTGTGGGTTCAAGTTTGGGTGGAACCGCAAAGGGGTGCGCGCGGGTGAGGATGCGTGGGAAGGGTAGCGCGTGAGAGACCTCCTAGCGCTGATAATAGGGGGGGTCAAGCGCTATTAAAAGCTCCCCCCACATTATTTAATTTTTTTTAATTTTTTTTTAATTTTTTGACTTTTATCAGCGCTAAAAAAAGCGTTGATAAAAGGGACCCCCCCTATATTAGCGCTGAGCTTTATAGCGCTTTTTAGCACTGTTAATGCCCGTCTTGAGCACTGATATAGGCCGTTTTTGTAGTAGTGTCTTCCTTTTTGATGCCGATATGTTATTTTGTGAAATTTTAATGTTAAAACATGGAATTAGAGTGTTAAACATCAATATTTTAGTGTTAGTATCTGGAGTGTGAAATTAAAATGTTTCATGTTTGAATCTACCACTGTTAAAGATAACATGTGGATACCCAATGTTAAAACTTGGATGTTGATTGTTAATTTCTTGTAGGTCAGTGTTAATTTCTGCTGGGTTTATGTTAAATGCCTTGAAATCCTCTTTAGAAGTGGACATGTGTTTAGATGTGTAATCTTAGTGGTAAAAACCTGAAATTAGAGTGTTACAATGTGATATTTTAGTGGTACCAACATTGAAATGGTCCATTGAAAGTTTTAGTTTTCATTTATTAATGGTTAGTATCAAAAATTGAAGGTTGAGTGTTAAAATCTGGAAGGTCTATGTTAATTTCTATAAGATTGTTTTTAAATACTTTGAATTCTTCCTTTTTTATGCTGATATGTTATTTCATGGATTTTAAATGTTAAAACATGGAATTATAGTGTTAAATATCATTATTTTAGTGTTAGCATCTAAAGTGTTAAATTAAAAAGCTTCCCATTTGAATCGCCCACTGTTAAAGATAACATGTGGATGCCCAATGTTAAAACCCAGATGCTGATTGCTAATTTCTAGTAGGCTAGTGTTAATTTCTACTAGGTTTATGTTAAATGTCTTGAAATCCTCTTTATAAATGTCTATGTGTTTAGATTTGCAATCTTAGTGGTAAAAACCTAAAATTATAGTGTTACAATGTGAGATTTTAGTGGTACCAATATTGAAATGGTCCATTGAAAGTCTTAGTTTTCATTTATAAATGGTTAGTGTCGAAAACCAGAGGCTGTGTGTTAAAATCTGGAAGGTCTGTGTTAATTTCTGTAAGATTTTTGTTAAATAATTTGAATTATTCCTTTTTAATGCCGATATGTTCTTATTTGGATTGTTTAATTGGAATTTTTTTATCTGTTACTAACATTTTTCTAACCATTATATATTATAGGATATCAAGGTTTTGTACAATGGAAATATGAAAGGTGTCAATGAGCACTTGCATGAACTCCTTTGAGTTCAAGGTAATTTGTTAGCTAGAGGCTCTACTGCTAAAGTGGATAGATTTGATAATGTCCAAGATGAAGAAATAGAGGTTGATGGAGAGTCAGAGGAGCATACAGAGTACTTTGAAGAGGAAGTGGAGGAGATAAATGAAGCTGAGGATGTGGGGTAAGATCAAGATGAGGAAAATTTATTATAGGCAGGTGATGAAAGTGATGAAGAAGAGGGGGGACCAGTGGAAGTCGATGAGGAAGTAGAAGAGGAAGTGGATAAAGTTGAATTCGAACCAACATTGGGAGACCCATTTGCTGAGATGACTCCTAGGAGGTCACAACAAAAAAATACTGAAAAAATGCTCACCCTATGTGCAACAGCCTGTCAAAGGTAGAGATGACCTTAAAAGGAGGGTTTATGACCTGTGCACCTCAGGAAGGCATCAGGGTAGAAAAGAGCGGTAGGCTGTAATCATATTCATATTTTGAAGAATGGAACTGTATTGAAATTTATTTTATGTACTTATGGGTTGTAGTTTGAATACAAAGTTGTTGTTGACATGTATAATTAATACCTGACTGAAAATGAGTGTCGTTGTTTGGGACCTATAAAATGGGTCAACAACAAGGTTAGTAAATTCTTCCTTTATAATCAACTATTTTATGATAACTAACCAGTAACATATGAATGAAAATGTAGGAATCAAAGATGGTCACCATGATTTCAAGAACTCTTGTGAATGACCAGAAATCATTCGAAACAGTGACTAGACACATATTTGATCCATTATTCATGGAACTAATTTTTGGCATATACTAATGTAC
Organism: Viscum album; assembly: GCA_963277665.1. NCBI lineage: Eukaryota > Viridiplantae > Streptophyta > Magnoliopsida > Santalales > Viscaceae > Viscum > Viscum album. Next base: position 1,505,919,471 of record OY728128.1, read on the forward strand.
AAAAAAATTTGTATTAATTTTTATATATTGTGATAATATATTGTTGTAGGATAATATTATCTCATGTCAAGAAGAGTGGAAAGTCACCGATGTTTTGATTTATGTCATGCCTAATGTTGTTGGACACAACATAGTAGAGTGCCAACTTGTTCCCCCACACTTTGATGAATTTTCACTAGTTTTTCTATTATTCCAACTTAAAGATAAAGAAATTGCATGTTATGGACTCATTTGGTATTGGTTACACTAATAAACAACAAAAAAAACTTTCTATATTACTGGTACTTAAAATGGTATTCGTCATCATTTGGTTTTTGGTTAAAAAACATAGTTATTTAGAAAATACTAATTTATTATATCTATTGAGTTTCATATAGGGTGATTGTATTGTTACCATGTTGTGACATCTTTTAGGATGAGGCTTTTCTTGACCATCTAAATTTGAAATTGTGTATGAATCTATTTAGCTGCAATCTAATTGGTAGACTAAATTACTCACCGCTTTATTTTCTAAATCCAGTTTTGTTATCTAATGTGTATGTTTTTTAGTAATGATTGTGGAATTCACTTGATTAGATACCTACAATAATGGGACAACATGATGAAGATGAAATACTATAATGATGTAATTATTTTACACCTCTTTATATATTTTTCACTCTAATATATAGAAAGTTTTGCATGATATGTTTGTAGATTCAACATCAAAGGAAAAGGGTTAATTTACTATGGTGGTTGGTGAACCATGGCTACAATGCAAGAAGGAAATTTTTTTTTTAGGATTTGTCCAGTTAAACACAAAATTTGTTGGGGAAATGGTAGTAAAAGAAATTGTTAGTGAGTTTCTGGAGTTTGGTTGAATTTGGTGGGTGTTTGGTTCTATTATCATTATGTATTGGTTGAATCAATGACATCCTCAATCCTATTGTCACTTTTCATTTTTTTATTGAACCAATTGCATACAGAATCTAGAGTAGGAGTATGAGTAATTTCTTTACAATGATGAAGAGTATGTTATGTAAAATTCATGGACTACTAGTTTACTTTTCACAAAAACCAAAACAAAAAAACTGGAGCAGGACTATCAAAATCTGGATACTCCTTGTTAAAACCTAGAAAGTCTGTGTTAAAATATGTAATTTATTCCAACTAATCTTGTTGACATGGTTTATATGTTATAATGGAATACATCTTCCCAAATGCACCAATTAAATTATAAATAGTAGTGATTATCCATACATCAACATCACTGTAAGTAAAAAAAAAAAAAAAATTCATGGGACTTAAAAACCATAACTCAAAAAAAAAACATATTTCATTTTCTTTCACATTGAAATCATTGTTTGCTCTAACATTCCCTTGTTTAGAAACATATTAGGCATCATACACAAACTTGGATTGGGATTTCTACACCCTTTTCATGTGTGACCAACTTCTTTACAATGATAAACACAAATCTTCAATGGATGCAAATAAGTTTCATCCATTTTATTGGTATATGTCAACACATTCAATTGTAACATAGGTTTTACAATTTAAAAAGTATGTTATGTAAAATTCATGGACTGTTAGTTGACTTTTCAAAAAAACCAAAACAAAAAAGCTGAAGCAAGACTGTAAAAATATGGAGGTACCATATTAAAACCTGGAAAGTTAGTGTTAAAATATGCAATTTCTACTGTTAGGTCCACTAGGTCGAATACCCTGAGAGGGGGGGGGGGGGGTGAACCAGGGTATGACAGATTGAAAATTTCGCTCATCCAGATCTTGTTTCGTTAGAAAAAACACAATTCTCGCTTCCTCCCATAGAAATATAAAAATAGATATGAAATCATGCACAAGACACAACGATTTTTAATTGGTTCACTCTCACTAGGCTACGTCCAAGGAGCATACAATGACAATGTGCCGCTGTACCAAATTCACTAAGGCTCACTTCCAATAATGAGTACAATGTTCATATAAGATCTTCTATACCTAGGCTCACTACCTTTATAAGGTTTAGGGTCTGCTCACTGCATTCCCAAGGGTCACTCTCTATGCCTCTTTCTCTGGATCACTACCAGTGGAAAGGGTCACCGTCTTCCTCTTCCTGCGCTCACTACACCTGGAAAGGAATCCACTCACAGTTTATCGATGTGCAGGTCAAACACAGTTTATGGAAATGTAGGTCCCTTCATTTTCATGAATTCCTGCATCCTCAACTATAAGTAGATGCTTTGTTGAAGTCCCGTTTTCACCCGTAGATGAAGTCTACCTTCTCAGGTATTGCTAGGTACCGGAAAATACTTTCGCAAACTGATTTGAAGCTTTCACAATCTTCCTTGTGAAAATCGCGAACCACCTGCTCCACCCGTGTACTGTGTACCGGGTTTGGTATGCGGACCGCCTGCTCCACGTACTGCTGCCTCTTCCGTGAACCTCCTCTGTTCACAGACTACCTCCGTCTTCGCTATCGCATACCACTACCGCATACCGATTCTGATAACCTCCTCCACAAAACCCCTTCTGTCTGCGAACTGTTCTCTATTTGCGGACTGTCTTCGCTTCCGCGTACCAGAGCTCCTCCTCCGCGCACCACTTGCAGAATTCTTCTTCTCGTGCACTGGATATTCCTCCTCCACATACCGAGACAAATCATTTTGCGTATTGGACTTTCTCCTCTATGTACCGAACTTCCTTTGCAGGTTAAGAATCTCTAAAAACACCTTCATCCTTCGTGAAAAACTTCAGCCTTCACGAACCACTTCAGCCTTCACAAACCACTTCAGCCTTCATGAACTTCCTTCAGCATTCACGAAATTTATTCAGCCTTCGCAAACCTCCTTCGGCCTTTGCTGAAATCCCGGAGAAAAATATGTTTTCTAATGATATTCAATCTCCATAGTAATCAGTGGGATTAACAATTCTTATATAGGAAAAGATATCTGCTTAATCCACTAAATCAAGATTTACTGAATCTTCAACTCACTGCATACCGATACTCATGCCACCGCGAACCACAAGCCATCCATGAACCACTTTCCTATGCACTCCGCATACCTCTTTTTCACCCACGCGGTCGATCTCCTCTACCGACTTCATCCCATCGGCACACCGCATCACCTTCCGCTGCAGACCATTTTCAGTTTCGCAAACCACACCCACGTACTGTCTCTGCTTCTCTGTATACTGTTCTCGAAACATGGTACACGGTCCATGCATTATGGTTTGCGGTTCTCATACTTTTCCACCTTTCTTCAAAGTTATCCATGCCACTCACTCATAGGAAGAAATCCTTCCTTTTCCAATATCAAACTCCCAATTTTAAGACCCTAAAATTTTACAAACACTGGGAAATTGCATCACCTTAAAAACCTATCTTCGGAAAACACCAACTTTCCTCATTTGCGGTCATCTGGCTTTGTAAAAAAACAAAACCACACCCAAAACATACTGAGAGGATGTATTGAGGGATTTTTTCCCCAACATATACCATCTAAGCATGTTGACATGGTTTATATGTTATAATTTCATACATCTTCCTGAATGCATCAATTAAATTATAAACAATAGCGATTATTCATACATCAACATCAATATAAGTAAAAAAACCACAAAAAAAATAAAATTCATTGGACTTAAACACCAGAACTCCAAAAAAATCATATTTCATTTGTTTTCACATTTACTTCATTGTTTGATCTAACATGAACTTCTTTAGAAACATATTAGGCAACATACACAGACTTTATCATGACCTGTCCCAGGGGGGCCCGCACTGTGACTCCCCAAGCTCACCTCTAATAGTTCAGAGGCTAGTGACTAGCACTGAGTAGGCATATTCATAACATGAGAGTCATTGGATAAGTACCTGTACACACACACACATCTCCAATCCCACAAATACTAAAATAAAAAAACCACTAAGGAACAAAATGCATGCATACAACTAAACCTAACCAATAGAGTACAACGAAAGTAAAGTACAGAAAGTAGACTAGGCCATAATACAAGCCCAACAACAATAAGAGTCTGCAAACTACAAAGTCCAATATGTAAATACAAAAGGTACCGGGACTACTACTCGTAGATGTAGGAATACCACAACCTGTAAGGAACTCAGAATGCTCGGTCCAGTCCTGGTTCGCCTTGAACTCTGTCAAAAGGGTGCTTGTCTGCACAAGACATGACACATGCGGGAAAAGAACTTGCAGGGGTGAGTATAACAATACTTAGTAGAGGACCCCAAAAACCCCAAATAAATACACAAAGGAAAGGTATAGTCATCTATACACAACACATGTCTACTGAACATATAATAAGAGAAACACAATCCAGATATACTCGAAACGCATACCCATTGTCTAGAGACAAGTCACACAACTGCGTACCCACGCTAGGGATCCAGTTCGAAGATTCCACGAAGCACTCATCCAGGAGAACTCACTCCACGAGTCTGATAGCTCTGATAATGTCCGTTTGAGAAGTACCATTTGTCGGGAAAAGTTACAAGAGGTAGATACACTCATTCTGGGAGAACATACTCCCGAGTGGGGAAAGATCACGATACACAGATAAGGATCACTGCCAGGGCCTTGGAAGATACCGTGACTCATCCGAATTCACCAGCTAAGTAGAAGATCAGCGTCCTATAAGATTAGTCACGTTGATACCTGACTCTACCTAGGGTCAAGAATGGATAGAGGATCTCGCTACGGGCCTCTTGGAGGGATACCTAACTCTATCTCGGGAAGTCCTACTGAAGGGATCATACTCTTGTAGATGGAAACGATACCTGACCTTCAGGGGAACGAGTAAAAGGGAACTAACCCAAACAAAACAAGAAACGGTGGACAAGAGAATCAATCCATGTACTGATAAGTACATGGCATGTAGAAAGTGTCACACGTCATGTCTTTTGACTCTAGGTACTGCCCATGTACAACGACCTGTGTCGTAAGGCTTGTCGTGTAAAATGAAACTACACAATGTATAGAAAGGATCACACATCATGTCAAAGTATCTGGGGTCTGTTCCATGCATGCTGGCCATGTGCCCGTACACAACCGCAACCCATGTACGCCAACCTGTGTAATCGGCACACGGGGTGACCCGTGTTACTGGTCTCGTATGGCCGTGTGGTGGAGTACATGGCGTGTACTCCACCTCATGTCCATGTATCATCTAAGATACACGTTGAGCCCCATGTAAGGACCCACACACCATGTTATTTAGATAACACGTCGTTTCATCGCCTCATGCACCGTGAAACCCTAGCCGCCACTTATCCGGACCTACACGCCATGTTCTTCGGGATACACGTCATGTATTCTTGAAATTTCCAAAATCACGAACCTCTACCGCCGCACCTCGAGTGATGCTATGATCTTCATTCTGACAATCCTTTTTCCATGAAACTCTATATTCTAGGTCGCCTCGATGTCCCGAAGTTGTCTCCGTTGTTTTCAGGCCTCCGATCGGCCCTGAAAACGTGTATCAATCCACCCGTGTGAAGAACGCTTGAAGAACATTCTCTCCTGATCTGAGCCGATTCGTCATCTACCATCGCCGCCTCACCTCCTCTAGGTCGTTACGATGTTGAATCTACAATTTGGGATCATTGAGTTGCGAAATGGACACGCAACGATCCATTGTTCATCGCCCCGTGAAGAACACGAAGAACATGAAGAAAAGAGGAAGGAAATCCAACAAACCAAATTGAGGAATGAACCTCCGCCGTCATTCATCACAGTTTTGATCCTCTCCCATTAGAAGGATTAAATAGGGTGAAACAAACAATAATACAACAATTATCACAAATCATATTCCTGAATCAAACCCCAAAGAAACAGAAAATAACACTCTTCCGTAAGAACGTACGATCCGCGGATCCCCCTATTTGTGGATTGATCCACGTTTGTCATTCAATCCATGAACGGGGAAAATAATAATTGAAATAACAACCACTACCTTGATTCGGTTGAAGAAAAATCGTCGTGTCACATTCTTTGGCGAGGTTCGTCGAATCTGAGATGCGTCGATCGATTGCGCCGTCGTCGTCCGTCAACAGTTTCTCTTCCAAAGCTCCAAAGTAAAACCTCAATTCATAGGGTTATGTGGATAACCATACAAACTTTACATAAGAAGGTATTAAAATGAGAGGATTAGGTCGCTGCACAAAAAGGAAACATTTTAAATAAAATAAATTATTAATTTATTTTATTTCCATTAAAACGTCCAAAAACCAACTCTTGCAGTTGACCTATGTCGGTTGATGTTAGGACCCACCTAAGGTAAAGTATCTATTCTAAATTCAATGGTTCCCTCAAATTTCTGATCCAGGAACCCGTTTAAAAGTTATTTTACTTTTTTCAATAAAACTTCTCATGCACGTTGTTCAAATTTTAATTTATTTCAAACATTTATTCCGAGAACTTCGGGCCTCGGAATCACATGACGTTGAAAGGCTTGGTCTCTTAATAATTATATATAATATTTAAAAATAATACTCGGAAAATATGAGACATTAAATTCTCCCCACCTTGGGGCTTTGCATCCCTAAAAATCCAAAAATAGAGGCTACTAAAAAAGATGTGGGTACTGGGCATGGATCTGAGTCTACCGCTCCCACCTGCTCTCCTGAAGATTCTCGTGCTGCCATCAGACGTGCACCAAGGGAATAGACCACCCATGAAGGATCCTCTCTTACCAATTCTCGATCTCCATCGGATACTCAACAAAGTTCACTCCATCCTCGATGTCTATCTCACTCCAGTCGATGATGTGTGATGGGTCATGCACGTACCTCCTCAGCCGTGACACGTGGAAGACATCATGTACCTGGTACAATTGTGGCGGTAGAGCTAGGTGGTACACCACCTCACCAACTTTGCGCAGTATCTGAAAAGGGTCGATGAACCTCGAAGACAATTTACCACCCCGGACAAATCTCTGCATCCCTTGTTGAGGTGAGATACTAAGTAAGACGTGGCCCCCCTCCTCGAATTCTAGAGGTCTCCATCGTCTATCAGTATAAGACTTCTTCTGGATATGTGCAGTCTTCATCCGCTCCCGAATTATTTGCACCTTCTCGGTGGTAGCTTGCACTAACTATGGAACCATAAGTGCTAACACTCCAGGGTCGGTCCAAAAAAGCGGTGACCGACATGGTCTCCCATATAAATACTAGAACGGTGTCATACCAATGGTGGAGTGGTAGTTTTTATTGTACACAAACTCCACCAGTGGTAGGTGGTCCTCCCAACTACGACCAAATTCCAAGATATAGGCCCACAACATATCCTCCAGAACCTGAATGGTCCTGTCTGTCGGACCATCTGTCTGGGGATGGAACACTGTGCTCAAGCGTAGATGAGTCCCGAAAGCCTCATGTAATCCCTTACACAACCGGGATATGAAGCAGGTGTCTCAACCCGAGACTATTGTCGAAGGGACTCCATAAAGCCAAACTATCTCCTTCATGTAGAGGCATCCCAAGCTCTCTACGGAACTCTACTCCCTAATAGCTAAGAAGTGGACTGACTTGGTGAGTCGGTCAATGATCACCCAAATGGAATCATGCCCCTTGGATGTCCATGGTAAGCCCATCATAAAGTCCATCAATATTCCATCCCACTTCTACTCTGGAACTTCCAGGGGTGAGCAAATTCCATTGGAACCTGGTGCTCAGCCTTCACCTGCTGGCACGTAAGGCATCGAGAAACGAACTCTACTACTAACTTTTTCATGCTTGACCACTAAAACTATCGTTAGAGATCTTGGTACATCTTTGACACTCTAGGACGTACTGCCAAAGAGGATGTATGGAACTCCCTCAGGACCTCCTTCTGTAATGCCACTGGTACAACAGTGCGTGCTCTGAAAAGAACTACATGCTCCCCACCTTGCGAATATCTATCTAGGGCATGACCTGAGGATAAATGAGAATGTAAAGCCTCATAGTCGACATACCCAAGCTGTGCCTCCCTAACTCACTGTAATATTTGAGGGGTGACAACCATTGACTGAAGGTAAGCTGCATCTTCTCTACCAATGAAGGATAACTGTAATGAGGCTAACTGTTCTGTCACCTCACTCAACAGTCATGAGATCAATCTCCTACTAAGAGAATCTGCCACCTTGTTCCCCTTACCAAGAGTATAGATGATCTTAAAATCATAGTTCTGGAGGAACTCTAGCCAATGCCTCTATCTCAGATTCATATCTTTCTGTGAGAAGATTTACTTGAGGCTCTTGTGGTTAGAGTAGACGATAAAACTCTCTTCCATAAGGTAGTGTCGCCATGTCTTCAACGTAAAGACTACCACTACCAACTCGAGATAATGGATCTCATAGTTCTACTCATGTGGCATAAGCTAGCGTGAACCATAAGCAATCAATGCCTATCTTTGCATCAGGACATAGCCAAGCTCAGTCCCTAATGCATCGCAGAAAACTACATACTTGACACCCTCCTCCGACAATCTCAAAATCGGGGCGCTTGTCAAACACTATATCAACTGCTCAAAATACTTCTAGAACCTATCTGTCCATATAAAGGGTTACCCCTTCCTGGTCAAGGCTGTCATCGGTGCTCATATCCAGGAGAAATCAGAAATGAATCTCCGATAATATCATGCCAACCCAAGGAAGCTCCACACCTCCGTCACACTCTGAGGTGGCTCTAATGATAATAATACCTCCACCTTAGTTGGGTCAAAAACTACCCCATTTTCTGAGATGAAATGTCCCAGAAAGTGGACCTCCTGAATCTAGAATTGTCACTTTGAGAGCTTCCCATAAAGTTGGTGCTCTCGGAGTACATCCAGAACCATCCGCAGGTGTCTCGCGTGCTCCTCCTCTGATGCCGAGTACACAAGGATGTCGTCTATGAAGACCACTATGAACCGGTCTAAATACAGCTGAAAGATTAGGTTTATAAGTCCCATGAACACTGTGGGGGATTTCATCATGCCGAAAGGAATCACCAAGTACTTATAGTGACCGTAGTGGCATCTAAAATCCATATTCAATATATCCTTATCCTGTACTCGTAATTGGTAGTAACCTGATCAAAGGTCAACCTTCTAGAACCACTGTGACCCTCTCAACTGATCGAAGAGGTCGTCAATCCTCTGTAGTGGATACTTTTTCTTCACCATCGCCTGGTTCAGGCGCCGATAATCCATGTACAACCTCAAACTCCCATATGCCTTCTTGGAAAACAAAACTGGGGCCTCCCAAGGTGAAACGTTGGGTCTCATGAAACCCTTACTCTGTAAATCCTCCAACTGCACCCTCAGATCGTGAAGCTCTGCGGGAGCCATCCGATATGCTGGTGAGGAAATCGGTGCTATCCTAGGGTGTAATTCGATGCAGAAGTTGATCTCCCAGTGGGGAGGTAGTCCTGGGACATCTTTGTGAAAGACATCCTCATACTCCACCACTACTGTTGGGAATTGGGATATCACAACATCTACTGCTCCGAGGGTAAGACAAGAAAACTCACGAGTGATTAGATGCACTATCCTATGTATGAGACCATTCTGTGCTTCCTGAGTCTCCTTTTTACTGACAAAGGAAAACCTCATCCCATCACTGCAGACACACCACACTCTTCGCCTAAAGTAGTCAATATGGGCATGGACCGAAGATAGCCAATCCATACCGAGAATGACGTCATAAGGCCTCAACGCTGCCATAAAGTGGTTCCAACCAAAACTTTCACCTCCAAGGGTAAGATCACTCTATCTGCAAAGGTGTGTGATCATCAAGTCTCCTCTCGTAGGTGTCTCCAAGTGTAAGGGCCGAGTCAAAGGATTTACCAGAATCTCAAGGTTTTGCACAAGACATGTGGAGAGGAAGGAATGACTTGAACCTGTGTTTATAAGTACGTCAACTAAGGTAGAAAAGACACATATCATACCTCGAATCATCCCTGGAGTCCCTGGGTCATACACCTCAACTACATGCAGCTGTCCCCATCCCTATCCCCCAGCCCCCTGAGCTTGTTGTGGACCTCCTAGGGGTGGTGGTGGAAGTAGATCAAAGTGTCTGCCACCACCTACAACTCTCTCTTCTCCTCTTCCACGTTCTCCGCCTGGCGGTTCTGTCTGCTCTACTCTTTGCCTCTGCCTCGGTAGTCCATTCACAGCCTCCCTATCAGCAGTTCTATGGGTTGGACAATCTCTAGTGAGATGTAACCTACCATCACACGAGTAGCATCGCCTCTCTCTAGGATGAATGGATATAACATGAGATCCATAGACTACCAAACCCCTGTCTTGGGTCCTCCTATGACGTCTCCCACGTCCTGATCCCTATACTTGAAATCGAATCCATACTGCTGAGGTCTCCACACCTGTTTGCCTGCTGCTAACTGCCGTCGGCTATCTCTGCTCCGCCAAGAATCTCTTGATCACCAAGGCTTGCTCAAGCACTCCAGCATAAGTCGAGATGCATAGAGGTACGACACTATCTTAGATGTCCTGTCATAGACCTTGCTCGAAGGTCCGAGCTCTGATGTACTAATCCTTAACCATATCCATCAAGTACCTAGTGAGGTTGGTGAAACTTGATGAATAGTTAGCCACCATCAAACTTCCCTGCTGGAGCTGAAGAATCTCCTAGATACCCACTTCTCTCAGCTTAACCGGTGAGAAATCCTCCTTAAAGAGTCACTCAAACTCCATCCATGAAAGAGTCTCCTCATTGCGAGTCTGTGTGGTCAGACTCCACCATCGTCCTGCTGAACCCAGATGAAGGATCGCTCGTAGGATCACCATTTGGTTCACCAGTGTCCTCAAGAGATAGAAAACTCTAGTAACAACCTCAATCCAGTCCTTAGATGCCTGAGGGTCAGGCTCACCTTGGAACCTGAGGGGTATCTGTCTCTGGAACTCATGGAGCGCGCTCAGCCTGTGCCCCTCATCTGTCGGTACTGCAGGTACCACGAGCTGCTCCACTGGTGGTGGTATAGCAGGTGTGCCACCTAGAGGTTATGCCTGGGGAACTGGTCCCTGTATCAAAACCTCGTCACTGAGGGGGTTATCCTTGTGATCACGCTGCTGAATCCTAGTAGGCATGTGTCGCAGAGGCATCCTGTAAGGAAACAAGATGTACTATGGTTAATGAGTATATCTGGATAACTAACATAAAGGACATGGAAAACACAAACCATTCCTATATGATGCATGTACCAGTCTCTTATTCCTCCGCAACTAGTGTTTTCATGTATCGAGTTGAAAAGCAGGTTATCAGAGTCCTGGTGTATGGATACGTCATCCACCCACACCAACATTAGAGTCTCTGGCCTGAAAGCCGAGATCAAAACACTTAACACCGTTACCCAAAACCAAACTCACAAACTCCTGGTCCTAAGATAGAACTGACCCACCTCTAATACCACTATGTCACAACCCTTCCCAGTGGGGCCCGCGCTGTAACTCCCCAAGACCGCCTCTAATAGGCCAGGGGCTGGTGACTAGCACCGAGTAGGCATATTACTAACATGGGAGGCATTGACTAAGTACCCCCCCACACACATCTCCAAGACCACGCATGATGAAATGAAAAAACCACTAAGTAACAAAATGCATGCATACAACTAAACCCAACCAACAGAGTACAATGAAAGTAAAGTACGAAAAGTAGACTGGGCCAGAATACAAGCCCACCAATAATAAGAGTCAGTAAACTAAAAAGTCCAACCTGTAAACACAAAGAGGTACTGGGACTACTGCTCATAGCCGTACGAACACCATGACCTGTAGGGAACTCAGAAATCTCGGTCCAGTCCTGGTCCACCCCGGACTCTGTCAAAAGGACGCTCGTCTGCATAAGACATGACACGTCCAGGTAAAGCCCATGTAGGAGTGAGTACAATAATACTCAATAGAGGATCTTGAAAACCCCAAATAAATGCACAAATGAAAGTTATAGTCAGATATACACAACATATTTCTACTAAACATATAATAATAGAAACACAATCCATATATACTTGAAACTCAGACCCATTGTCTGGAAACAAGTCACACAACCACGTACCCACACTAGGGATCTAGTTCAAAGATTCCATGAAGCACTCGTCTGGGAGAACTCACTACACGAGTCTGATAGCTCTGATAATATCTATTTGAGAAGTACCATTCTTCGGGAAAAGTTATGAGAGGTAGATACACTCATTTCAGGAGAACACACTCCTGAGTGGGGAAAGATCACGATACACAAATGAGGATCACTGCCAGGGCCTTGAAGGATACCATGACTCATCCAGATTCACCAACTAAGTAGAAGATCAATGTCCTATAAGAGTATTCACGTCGATATCTGACTGTACTTAGGGTCAAGAATGGATAGAGGATCTCACTTTGGGCCTCTCAGAGGGATACCTGACTCTATCACAGGAAGTCCTGCTAAAGGGATCATACTATTGTGGATGGAAATGATACCTGACCTTCAGGGGAATGAGTAAAACAGAACTAACCCAAAAAAAACTTGTCCAAGGAACAATGGACAAGTGGATAAATCCATGTACTGAGAAGTAAATGGTGTGTAGAAAGTGTCACACGCCGTGTCTTCTAACTCCAGGTAATGCCCGTGTACAACAACCCGTGTCGTAAAGCGTTTCGGGTAAAACGCAACGACACAATGTGTAGAAAGGATCACATACCGTGTCAAAGTATATGGGGTCTACTCCATGCATGCTGGCCATGTGCCCGTACATGGCCTCAACCCATGTATGCCAAACTGTGTAATCGGCACATGGGGTGACCCGCGTTACTGGCCTCGTATGGCCGTGTGGTGGAGTACACAGTGTGTACTCCACCCAGTGTCCGTGTATCATCTAAGATACACGTCAATCCCCATGTAAGGACTCACACACCATGTTCTTTGGAGATCACATCATTTCATCGACTCACGCACCACAAAACCCTAGCTGCCACTTAGCCGGACCTACACGCAGTGTTCTTCGGGATACACGCCGTGTATTCTAGAAATTTCCAAAATCACGAACCTCCACTACCGTGCCTCAGGTGATTCTCTGATCTTCATTATGACAATCCTTTTTCCATGAAACTATAGATTCTAGGTCTTCCTAATGCCCTGAAGTCTTCTCTGTTCTTTTCAGGCCTCCGATCAGTCCCAAAAACGTGTATCGATCCACCCGCGTGAAGAACGCTTGAAGAATGATCTCTCCCAATTCGAGCTGATTCGTTTTCCACCATAACCATCACACCTCCTCTAGGTCGTTTCAATGTCGGATCTTAAATTTTTAATTTTTGCATTGCGAAATTGATGTGCAATAATCCATTGTTCGTCACCCTGTGAAGAACACGACGAACATGAAAAAAAGAGGAAGGAAATCCATCAAACCAAATTGAGGAATGAACCTATATCATCGTTAGTAATGGTGTTGATCCACTCCCATTATAAGGATTAAATAGGGAGAAACAAATGATAATCCAACAATTATCACAAATCATATTCCCGAATCAAACCCCAAAGAAACAGAAAATAACACCCTCCCAAAAGAACGAACGATCCGCGGATCACCCTATTTTTGGATTGATCCACATTCATTGTTTAATCCAAGAACGGGGAAAATAAGAATCAAAATAAAAACCCCTACCTCTATTCGGTTGAAGAACGATCATCGCATCGCGTTCGTTGCCGAGGTTCGTCGAATTCGAGATGTGTCGATCGATTGCATCATCGTCGTCCACCAACGGTTTCTCCTCCAAAGCTCCAAAGGTAAACCTCAATTCACAGGGTTATGAGGCTAATCCTATGAAATTTACATAAGTAGGTATTAAAAGGGGAGTATTAGGTTGCTTTAAAAAAAGGAAACATTTTAAATAAAATAAATTATTAATTTATTTTATTTCCATTAAAACGTCCAAAAACTAAATCTTGCAGCTGACCCGAGCTGGTTGATGTTAGGCCTTGCCTAAGGTAAATTCACTGTTCTAAATGCAACAATGCCCTCAAATTTATGATCCGAGCACCCATTTAAAATTTATTCCACTTTTTCAGGAAAATCGCTCGCGTGCTGTTGAAAGTTTAATTTATTTCAAATATTTATTCTAGGAACTCTGGGCCTTGGAATCACACACCGTCAAAATTCATAGCCTCGTAATAATTCCATATAATTTTTAAAAATAATACATGGAAAATTCGAGACATTAAAGACTTGGATTGGGATTTATATACCCTTTTTTCTTGTGACCAACTTATTTACAATGATGAAGATAAATCTTCAGTGGATGCAAATAAGTTTCATCTATTTCATTGGTATATTTCAACAGATTCAATTGTAACATAGGTGTTAAAATCTAAAAATTATGTTATGTAAAATTCATAGACTGTTAGTTGACTTTTCATAGAAAATAAAAACAAAAAAACTGGAGTAGGACTATTTAAATCCGGAGGCTCTGTGTTAAAACCTAGAAATTCAGTGTTAAAATATAAAATTTATGCCATATAATCATTTTGACATGGTTTATATGTTATAATATCATACATCTTTCTTAATGTATCAATTAAATTATAAACATCATTGATTATTCATACATCAACATCATTATAAGTAAAACAAAACCAGAAAAAAACAAAATTCATGGGACTTAAACAGAAGAACTCCATAAAAAACATATTTAATTTGTTTTCACATCTACATCATTGTTAACTATAACATGATCTTGTTTATAAAAATATTTGGCAGTATACACAAACTTGGATTGAGATTTATATACCCTTTTTGTGTGTGACCAACTTCTTTACAATGATGAAGACAAATCTTCAGTGGCTGTAAATAAGTTTCATCCATTTCATTGGTATATGTCAATGCATTGAATTGTAACATAGGTTTTACAATATAAAAAGTATGTTATGTAAAATTCTTAGACTGTTAGTTGACTTTTCACAAAAACCAAAACAAAAAAATTGGAGTAGGACTGTTAAAATTTGGAGGCTCCGTGTTAAAACATGAAAAGTTAGTGTTAAAATCTAGAATTTATACCATCTAAGTATGTTGAAATGATTTATATGTTAGAATTTCTTACATCTTCCTAAATGCATCAATTAAATTATAAACAACAATTATTATTCATACATCAAAATCATTGTAAGTAAAACAAAACCACAAAAAAACAGAATTCATGGGACTTAAACACCAGAACTCCACAAAAAACATATTTCATTTGTTTTCACATTTAAATAATTGTCTACTAAAACATGTACTTGTTTAGAAACATATTAGGCAACATACACAAACTTGGATTGGGATTTCTATACCCTTTTTGTGTGTGACTAATTTCTTTACAATGATGAAGACAAATCTTCAGTGGATACCAATAAGTTTTATACATTTCATTAGTACATGTTAATGAATTCAATTGTAACATAGGTGTTACAATATAAAAATTATGTTACATAAAATTCATAGAATTTTAGTTGACTTTTCACAAAAACCAAAACAAAAAAACTAGAGTAGGACTGTTAAAATCTAGATGCTCCGTGTTAAAACCTAGAAATTCAGTGTTAAAATATACAATTTTTTCCATCTAAGAATATTGACATGGTTTATATGTTAGAATATCTTACATCTTTTTGAATGCATCAATTAAATTATAAACAACATTGATTATTCATACATCAACATCATTTTAAGTAAACCCCCCAAAAAAACAAAATTCATGGGATTTAAATACCAGAACTTCACAAAAAACATATTTAATTTATTTTCAAATTTACATCATTGTACTCTATAACATTCCCTTGTTTAGAAACATATTACGCAACATACACAAAAAAACACCCTTTCAATGTTGTCACATCAACTTGGATTGAGATTTCTGCACCTTTTTTCACGTGTGGCCAACTTCTTTACAATGAGAACAATGATACAAATTCTTATTTTTAAACTGAGACTCAACAAGATTACCAGATGGTTTACCAGGTGGATGAGAATTCTTCAGTGCTTGAAAAAAAGTTTGATCCATATAATCATTATATGTCAGTGCATTAAAATGTGGCATGTAATTGGTATAAAATGGATTCATAACTCCAAGATAAATCTTTTTTTGGGTGTTGAGAAGATAAAAATATTTTACATAACTCTATATCTTACCATGTACCTTTCTTATTTCTTCACATGAATGAGAAAAAGGGATACCACTCATTTTCTATGATTGAAAAGTGCATTCCCGACTACCTAATTGTACATTGATATCCACATTAATGGTCTGAGCTAAGAAAACATTATTTCCATATTTCTCTACTATCAAAGTTTCAACCCTTAACACATTCACCTTAAATTTTTCCTCAACAACGAGACTAACTCCATTTCTCCACCTTTTCATGTATTCCTTGGTGGTAAAAAATTTCTTACCCAATTTCTCATAATGTTCATTAATCAACACAAAAATATTGTGTCTCCTATCCTTTGCAATTCATGCATTGAATTATTCGACTAGATTGGTTGTAATATGATCCCTTCAATGGTGTATAAACCAAGACATTTACCACATATCAACATTACCATACTTTTCAACCCATCTTGACAATTATGGACAAAATATTGTCAAATTATTCATAGATACATTGAAATCACAGTCCAACTGATAATAAGCAACGAAATCCAATAATTTCAACGCCCTTTCCTTAGTTCCTCTTCCCATTACCCTACATAATTTTGTAATTTTATAGATAAATTTTTCTTTCACATGATGGTAACAATATTCATTTCTATCTCCAAAAAAAAACTATTCTAATAGAACTTGTAATTGCATTGTGTCAATCAGATACAATAACCAGGTGAATAGAACCTATAATTTCTTTATGTTATTTTAAAACCATGTCTAATCATCATACGTTTCACCCCAAATAATTGAATATTTCAATGGAAAAAGGTTATCATCTGCATCTTATACCGACGCTGCCAATAAGGTACCTTCGTAAGGACCACTAAGGTGACACACATCCACAAACAACACAGGTCAAACACCTAATAAGAAACCATTTATGAAATACCCACATGCAATGAATAATCTTTCAAATCTAACATTTTATGAGGATACCCATTTCGCTATTGTTTCTTGATCAACTTCCATTAGTCTATTTTATATCCAAGGGATTAACATATATGACTGCTTTGGAACCCCATATATTCCACTAACTACTTTTTCCCTTGGTTCTTAATGCTTGAAGGTATATAAGGAATATACCATAATCTCTATTCAAGTAATCTTTAATTTCATTGGTAGATTTTCCACATTTGACTTGACCTCATAAAAAATGATAGATGACATTAATGATGCCCTTGATTTGTGAAAAATTGTTAGTTTATATTGATTTGAGTGCAAATGAGAATTTTGAAAAGTTTTTACAAAAAAAAATAGATTCCAGTTCCCCAAGCCATATGATTTTAACTTCCACATGCAATTCTAAACTTTTCATTTGGAAATAATCTTTTGAGGACTATTTCTTAAATATTCATAGTTAAACCTGTGTTCAATGCTATACTTGAAAATCATCTCCCTTAATGCTTTAGATGAAGGAAAAATTTGGACAACATCCACCAACAATTCATTTCACTTTGAAGAATTTAACTCTAGGATCGAACATGGAACACTACTAATTGCACAAGGTAACATTTGAAAATCACCATTAGATGATAATTTTTTTATAAATTCCCACCAACTAATTCAACCCAAAAAATTAAATATCAAATATAAATACATAACATGTGAAAAAAATATTAATATAAACAATTTTTACATGTCATTACCTTTCATCTACATCCACTGTTGACATCAAGAATTCATCCAACTTCAAAATAATGTAGACATGAGAAAAATGTCATTGAATGTGAACAATTGCTTAACTACCCCATCATATATAAGATATAAAAAAGTACCATTGTCAAACTTTAACATGTATTTTAAATCTAATAATGAAACATCATACTTTAGAATTGGTGATTCCAATCTTGATATTTCATCAAATGGAATTCCTTCTATTAGCACTCTACCCATCGATCTTACACCTTCACAATACATTTTTCCTTGTGGATCACTAATAAGTGTTCCATCAAAATGAAAATAATTTTTTTTTTCAAATAATTTGAAATCATCTTGTATCAGTAAATGATAAAAAACTATTTTTTTGAATATTTTATTGATAATAAATGACATAATTTCCTCACATTGTACTAAATATGATCATTTATGAAATATTTGGGATTAGATCTTTCATTTGAAAATTTGATTAAAATTCCAGTTTTATCCTTTTAAAATGTACTGTAGTATTTCACACTTAAATATTTTAATATGAATTATTTGAATTTAATATTTTATAACAGTGTTCATAACTTAATTTTCTACAACTTTTATTCAGGACACTAGAGGGATGACGTAAATGGGCCATTAAGTCAATGCTGGGCTGGACTTGGTAGAATGGAAATGGGTTCTGTATTTAAGCCATAACTTCTTCATACTTGATTGGATCAGGCCCAAATTTTGAGAGGAGATACATGACTCATATTCACGCGAATCATCCTTCTATAAGGACAGCAGATTCACGCATTTTTTTGGTCAAATGTGCAGTGAAATTTGTAATAAAATATTTGTCTGAGATTCCCCATTCACACTTGAAACCACTTTGAACCTAGCCTCCCCACCACTCTATAAATTGGTGTTTTTCTCATTTGGTGGAGTTGAGACGTGAATTAGTAAGTTTAGGGAAGAATAGAAGAGGTTCCACTCCAATTATCCAAGCAATTAAATAAGGTTATCTCTTAAAGCAAGGATCCCTTCGTCGAAGCCCTATTCTTCTTCCCCATGTTGTAATGTTTGTTTTTTCATAATAAACTTCTTTGTTATTCTTTTTTTCTTATCTTTTATTCTGTTTTGTTTAAATTTATTCTTATATTAATCTTTATAATTGGTCTGGAATCAAGAGTAGAAACATGATTGGGTTCTACCCATTCTAAACCTTTGCACATGCAAAACGTTTCTACGATGACTACACCGCCCATGGAAGAGTAGTTCTTTTTAGTAATTGATCGACCTCTATCCTTATTCATTCATTTATTTTGAATCAATAATATACTTTATTTCACATATTATGATATATTAATTGAGTTTTTAATTTCAATGAAACTAAGCAAGCAATTGAATAGTTAACACAAAACACGCGAGGTCGGGAATTGTGTGAACTGTGAGAGCGCAACCTTAACTGGTAATTCAAAACCACATGGGATTAATTTTTAGAGTTCAAACATAATACCTAAACTCAATTAGTCCTCATTTCCAGAATGGATATGTGACTTAATTTACCACTGACCATAAGCTATCCTTAGAACATCAATCAAAGCAGGGTGCTGCGATTACATGTTCCGAAGATAACCTAGGGTTTAATTCACTTCATCTTTGTGGTAAGGTTAATTCTCGTAGGGTTCGGGGGTTAACAAGTTAAGGGATCATAATTAAGTGGATGTTAATTTAAATGATAATGATAAATAATTGATTGAAGAGGTAGAGTTAGATCAATTACATCTTTTAAATATTGTCTAAAAAAACATCTTCTTGTTGTGTCTTTTTAATCAAACTTCATTTCAAAATTAAAAACAAAAAAATGCAATATTCTTTCAACAAACTTCTTCAAGTTTTATAAATGAAAAAAAACACCCCCATATTTTCAAGTAGTGTTTTAATTATTTTCTATTTTACTTTTAGAATACCTTTAAGAAGTTGTTTTAATTTACTTCATTCTTTGAGATACAACCTTGGTCAGCCACTCGGTTGCACCTAAGTACCAAAAAACCAATAATCATTTGAGGGCGCCCACAACAGGGTTCTTTCAAATTGGCACCGTTTCCAAGGAGACAAGTAATTTATTCAACCAATTATAGGTATTTATTTTATTTTTCATTTAATTATTTTCTTCTCCTCTTTATTTCTTATTTCTCCTTTCTCAAGTTTTTTTCTCTTACCCTCTTCTTTTATTGTTATCGGACCAACTCAAACTTCTTTTCTTTTTATTATGGACCACTTTTCTTTTTTTTCTTTTCATCTTTCATTGATTTATGAAACGAACTAATCCTAAAGATCTCTTAGATCTTGACCCTGAGATTGAATGTAGCCTTAGGGCACGAATCAGACATTCTCAGTCTATGAGATGTTTTAACATTCAACCAGTTGTAGAATTACTCCAATATTAGAACATTGAAATTGGAAGCAATTCAAATTAAACCATAAAACAAGAACCAATGTCTGAAAATAATTGAAATGAACTTAATAGAACCATTCAAGAATTGGATGCACCCGATATTAATTATCAACCAAATTGCATTGCATATCCAAATCTCGAATCGTAATTTGAACTGAAATCTGGATTAATTCACCTGCTTCCAAAATTTCACGGCCTCTCTGGTGAGGATCACAATAAACACCTTAAAGAATTTAATGTTGTTTTCTCAACCTTAAAAACAAGAAATGTTTCTGAAGATCAAATCAAACTAAGAGCATTCCCATTATCACTTGATGGAGCTGTGAAAGACTGGATGTATTATTTATAATATGAAGATGTAACTTGTTAGAATGATTTGAAAGTTCTTTTCTTGTAGAGATTTTTTCCATTATCAAGGACCACTTCCATTCATAAATATATCTCTGGGATCAAGCAAGCACAAGGGGAGTCAATGTATGATTATTGGGAGCGATTCAAGAAGTTGTGTGCAAGCTGTCCACATCACCAAATCAGTGAGCAACTACTCATCCAGTACTTCTATGAAGGACTCACACCTATGGAAAGAATCATGGTGGATGCTGTGGATGGAGGAGCATTGGTGGACAAGACACCAGTATATCCATGTGCGTTGATCGACAAAATGGCCCAAAACTCCCAACAATTTGGTGATCGAGGTACACCACATGTTAGGGGAGTACATCAGGTAAGTCCATATTCTCTTGAAATTCATTTTATTGATACCAAGTTAGAAGAATTGACAACTATGGTGAGACAAATTACTTTGGATCAAAAGACAACCCAAACCCCTCCTTCAAGGCCTTGTGGCATTTTCACTGAGACAAGCCACCCAACTGACTATTGCCCACAACTACAAGAGACAAAGGATTTCACAACAGTATTCCCAGGGAGACCTTATCAGCAGCAACAACCATATCCCCAAAATAATCTTGATTCCTTTTCACCAACATACAACCAAGGGTGTAAGGATCAATCGGACATGAGGTATAGCTCTGGACAACAACAAAGGCCACCCTTTCAAAAAAACTTTCAGCAGCCTCCGCCTTACCAACATGGTTTCCAACAACCCCAAAGAAGATTTGAAGCCCAAGAATCAATAAGCCAGCAACAAGGGAATACCCCACAAAAGGTAGATTCTAACACTGATGACCTTTTGAAGCAAATTGTTCTTAATCAATAGAATGAGCTGAAGAGTCAAGTTTCGGAGTTGAGGGAGTTGAAGACTCAAATGAGCCAGATTTCCACCGCCCTCCATGAACTTGTAAGTAAGAATTCCGAAAATATACCTTCCCAACCCACTCTAAATCTGAAGGGGAATGTCAGTGCCATCACATTGAGAAGTGGGAAGCAAACAACTGATGCTTCTCCACCTACCATTCCACTAGGATTCACCTCAACTCCAAAAAATCCCAATTCCACATCAACTGATGAGAAACCCAAGGAGAAAGATAAAGGTAAACAAAAGATTAATGATGTTCCTCCTAAACCCCTTCCTTTTCCAAAAAGGGTTGTTCAAACCAAGAATATGGCTGAAGAAGAAATGAAAAAGGAGGTTTTGGACACATTCAAGCGTGTGGAGATCAACATTCCTCTACTTGAATCCATTAAGAAAATTCTAATGTATGACAAATTCTTAAAAGAACTTTGTACCAATCGAAGAGGGCTCAAGGGAAATTAAAGGATCAATCTTGGAAGGAATGTGTTAGTACTCATTACACCAACTCTAGAAATGCTGACAAAGTGCAAGGATCCAGGGACATTCACCATCCCATGCACCATAGGGTAGTTGCACTTTTCTGATGCACTTTGTGATTTGGGAGCTTCCATACATGTGATACCTCACTCTGTATTCTCTTCTTTGTAGGTTGGTGAGCTAAAAACGACGAGAGTAGTGGTGCAGTTGGTGAATAGAGATACGAAATATCCAACGGGAGTCCTTGAGGATGTACTTGTCCGGGTAAGTGACATGATCTTTCCAACAGATTTCTACATGCTTAACATGGAGGATGATCAGGTAAGTTCTCATGCCCCCATTATATTAGGTTGAACCTTCCTCAAAACTGCAAAAACTATTATAAATGTCAATGAGGGTACACTTTACATGGAATTTGGAGATGAAGTTGTGATATTTAATGTTATGGATTCCATGAAGTACCCCTCAGAGGATCATTCTGAATTTGTTATCTCCCATTTTGAACCACCAAGTAAAAACCCCAGGGAATTTGATTGTCCTATTCTTAGTGAGATTATGAGTATTGGTTCTGATTTAATGTCTAAGAGAACTTCCACACCCGTTTCTAAGGAACAAGACTCTCTAAGATTTGATTTTGAAATGGAATCATATTCTGATTTTGATCATGTGAACTCTAATTATGACATGGTTGTTGAGTATTCTGATGGATTTGATGCTTTATTCTCTAATTGTGATTATTTATATTCTGATACTGATGCTCTTTGTGCACATATTTCAGTTCCTTCTATGTCTCCATCCATACACCACCCCCTACACTGGAACTCAATCCATTTCCACTAAATCTCAAATACTCACACTTGTTAAGTGGTGAAAAATTACCTGTTATCATTACTAACAATCTCCCTTTTGAACATGAAGATTTTTTTTTGAATATTTTGAGGGAGAACTTCAGGGCAATCAGGTGGACCTTGGCTGACATATCAGGTATTAGCCTCTCCATTTTCATGTATAGGATTCTTTTGAAGGATGGGGCTAAACCAGTTAGGCAGCCACAAAGGAGACTCAATCTAACACTTTTGGAGGTTGTTAAAAAAGCGGTTGATAAATTGCTCGAGGCAGGTATAATCTATCCCATTTCAGATTCTCAGTGGGTAAGTCCTATTCAGGTTGTGCCTAATAAAAGTGGTGTTACTGTTGTTAAAAACGATAAAGATGAGTTAGTTCTAATTAGGGTGCAAAACAGTTGGCGTGTGTGTATTGATTATAGGAAACTAAATCAATCTAGTCGCAAGGAATATTTCCCCCTCCCATTTATTGATCAGATGCTTGAGAGACTTTCTGGGAAAACACATTATTGTTTCTTGGATGGATTTTCTAGATATTTTCAGGTTCCTATTGCTCCAGAGGATCAGGTGAAGACAAAATTCACTTGTCCTTTTGGTAAGTTTGCCTACCAAAGGATTCCATTTGGACTTTGCAATGCCACAGGTACCTTCTAGAGATGCATGGTGAGTATTTTTTATGATTTTATTGAGACCAGCATGGAGGTATTTATGGATGATTTTACAGTGTATGGGTCTTAATTTTATGAATGTATAAGTTGTTTGGAAAAGGTGTTGAATCGTTGTATTGAGAAGAATCTGGTCCTGAACTTTGAAAAGTGTCATTTCATGGTAGAGCATGGCTTTATCTTAGGGAATGTAGTGTCAAAACATGGGATAGAGGTTGATAGATCTAAGATAAACATTATTTCATCCTTACCCTATCCTTCATGTGTGCATGATGTTAGATCTTTCCTAGGGCATGCATGATTTTATCGGCGCTTCATCAAAGATTTTAGTAAGATTGCTCTTCCTATGTCACGATTACTTCAAAAGGATTCTGATTTTGTGTTTGATGATTCTTGAAAGACTTCCTTTGATGAGATAACGAAGTGTCTGACCACTCCACCTATCATACAACGTCCACGGTAGGAGATTACTTTTGAGCTTATGTGTGACGCCTCTAACTTCGCAGTTGGAGTTGTCTTATCTCAGAGGGTGGAGGGACATTCACATGTGATCACCTATGCATTGAGGACACTAGATTCAGCCCAATCAAACTACACAACCATATAAAAGGAGTTTCTTGCTGTCATATTTTCTTTAGATAAATTTCGTTCATATTTATTGGGCTCTAAAGTAGTTTTTTTTCTGACCATGCAGCTCTAAGGTACCTCTTGAAGAAGCCAGATTTAAATCCCAGGCTGATCCGATGGATGCTCCTTCTTCAAGAATTTGATATTGAGATAAAGGAAAAAAGGGGTTAGAAAACTTGGTGGTGGACCACATGAGTAGGCTTACTCACACACTATAGGATGACACCTTGGACCATGTACCACTTCAGAACACTTTCCATGATGAGAATCTTTATTCCATCTCAGGTACGCATCCTTGGTATGCAGATTTAGTTAACTACCTTGTTGCCTCTGAAATCCCTGCAAATTTAAAGAAACATCAAGTACAAAAATTAAAAAGTGAGTCTCAGTATTATGTTTGGGATGATTCATACCTCTGGATCATGTGTAGTGATCAAGTTATTAGGAGGTGTGTTCCTGATCATGAGTTGGAGTCTGTTTTACATTTTTGTCATACACTTGCTTATGGTGGACACTTTGGACCCCAACGGACAGCTAGGAAAGTTTTGGACTCTGGATTATATTTTACTAGCTTATTCCATGTTGCCCATGTGTTTTGTAAGTCATGCTCTCATTTCCAACACACTGGGAACATTTCTAGGATACATGAGATGCCCTAACAACCCATACTATTTTGTGAGATTTTTGATGTATGGGGCATCAATTTTATGGGTCCTTTTCCTAGTTCCTTTGTTTTTTTGTACATTTTGGTTGCTATTGATTATGTGAGTAAATTGGTGGAGGCTAAGGCCACTAGGACTGATGATTCTCATGTTGTTGTGGACTTTGTCAAAGTGAATTTTTTTTACAGGTTTGGAATACTGAAGGCCATCATCAGTGACCAAGGGACACACTTCTACAATTGGAATTTGGATTCCCTCCTTCAGAAGTATGGGGTGACACACAAAACATCAACACCATACCACCCCCAAACAAATGGCCAGGCTGAGGTTTCAAATCATGAGTTGAAACAAATTTTGGAGAAAATTGTGCAGCCCAATAGGAAAGATTGGAGAAAGTGCTTGGATGATGCATTGTAGGCTTATAGGACAACATACAAGACACCCATTGGTATTTCCCCATTTCAGATTGTTTTTGGGAAAGCATGTCATCTCCCCATGGAGGTTGAGAATCGGGCTTATTGGGCTATAAAGAAATGCAACATGGATTTGGCCCAAGCTGGAATCCAAAGGAAGCTGAAAATTCAAGAGCTTGAGGAGATTATATTTTCTTCATATGAGAACTAAAGGCTCTACAAGGAAAAATCAAAAGCAAATCATGATATAATGATCCAAAAAAAGGAGTTTCATATTGGAGATAAAGTCCTTCTCTACAGTTCATGACTGAAGCTGATGCCTGGTAAGTTGCGTTCCAGGTGGTTAGGTCCTTATGTCGTGACTAATGTTTTTCCTTATGGTGCAGTGGAGATCACACAAGAGGACACAAGAAGGAGATTTACAGTAAATGGGAAACATTTGAAGAGATAATTGAGGTACATCCTACTGATGTAGTGGATTTTATAACACTTCATGACCCCATCATCACTTGATCACATCAGGCTGTTCCTAACCCTTTAACTTTTTTATTCTTTGTCCTATTTAAAATTATACATTTCATGTGCATATATCATCTCATGGGTTCACATTGAGGACAATGAAATATTTTAAGTGTGGGGGAGGGAACCTTTTAGTTTAGTAATTTCAATTATTTTACTGTTTAAAAAAAACAACAACAAAAAAAATTGTGTGTTTTTCAAATTTTGTGTGTTTATTTTTCAATTTTCTGTGTGTTTTTGAAACTTTTGAGCTGAAATGATTCTCAACAACCATTTTTAAATCCATATCAATAAGTGAAACAATTTATACCTCGAAACTAAGATTAAATGAATGCTGAAATGGCTTTGTTTCATGTTCAAATATTTAATAATTTCATGAAAATACACTGAATTTTGAATCCCATGCCACATCTCACTATCTTTATATTTGAAATCACTTTCCTGTGAGGCTTCTAAACCATTATTTTCATATTATTTACATTCACCTCACTTCTTGAGAGAACCAAACCATGCTTGATTTAACCAGAATTTGATTTATTCTTGTCAAAAATTGAGGTTTTGAGGTACTTATGTTTAAATGATTGAGGCATTTGTTTGGTATTAAAGCCCCTATTTCAAAGAATTATTTTTTATAATGGCCTACCTTGAACATTTAATCCTTGTATCCCTTATAATCCATGAACATCCTGTTAGGTTAGCCACATTACTAGCCAATTTTCCCCATCCAACCAAATCTTGAAGTGAAATTGCATAATCTAGTTGAACTTAAGTGTTGGGGAAGCTATCTTGTGTTGTGATACCACATTCTGTGATACTTAGGGTGAAAAATTAAATTCTGAAGATATGTTCTTGCTGTTGAAGAAAATCATTATATTGAAAGCTATGCCTTTCTGAATCTTTCATGATAAAAGAAGCTGTGCCTTTCTGGAGCTTCTATTAGAGGGGAAAGTTGTGCCTATCTGAAGCTTTTAAGAAAATCATGTTCGTAAAGATTGACATTTTTACTGCTAAAATGTTGAATGGTGTGAAAATTACTTTATTTTTCATGATGATGAACATGAATCGATGCTATGTCGATTGAGGAGGAGACCATATTTAAGTGAAAATTAGATTAATGCAATTTTGCTTCAAAAAGAGTCAAGCCATCCTCATTCAGCCTCAAAATTTTTCACATCTAAATCCTACCAACTAAAAGCCACTGAACAACCCTGAAAAGTCCTCATGATAAACATACGTCCTTAACTCACATCGAGTAGCGATGTAGTAATTTATCAAGCCTATCGTGACCCTTGTATGAGTTTGGATGAGAAAGACATTGTAAAAAAAATGACATTTGTGTGATAAGAGAAAATTCAAGTGAGGTAAGTGTTTTGTGCATGGGAGGATAAATAAAGTGGAAATATATTGAATGATATAAATGAATAACTTGAAATAATTTTTTTATCATCCATGATATCTTTTGTTTCTTGGTGTGTAATTGTTTGATCTCAAGGATATGTGTTTTAAAATTGGTTTTGATTTGATATTGATGTTTACTTGATATGAGGTTTTACCCAGAAGTGAAAAAGGGTAAGTACGGGGGAGTTGAAAAAACACTATTTTTTTGAATATTTTATTGATAATAAATGACATAATTTCCTCACATTGTGCTAAATATGTTCATTTATGAAATATTTAGGATTAGATCATTCATTTGAAAATTTGATTAAAATTCCATTTTTACCCTTTTAAAATGAACTGTAGTATTTGACACTAAAATATTTTAATATGACTTATTTGAACTTAATATTTTGTAAAAATGTTTATAACTTAATTTTCTATAACTTTTATTCAGGAAACTAGAGCTAAAGAGTGAATTTGGATGGAGTAAATGGGCCATTAAGTCAATGGTGGGATGGACTCGGCAAAATGGACATGAGTTCTGTATTTGGGCCATAAATTCTTCATCCATGCTTGTATCAGGCCCAAATTTTGAGAGCAGCTACATGACTCATATTTTAGAGAATTATCCTTCTGTAAGGACAGCTGATTCATGCATTTTTTTGGTCAAATGGGCGGTTCAAGTTGGCATAAAATATTTGGCTGAGATTCCCCATTCACACTTGAAACCAATTTGAACCTAGCCTCCCCACCACCCTATAAATTAGTGTTTTTATCATTTGGTGGGGTTGGGACGTGAATTAAAAAGTTTAGGTCAGAGGAAAAGAGGTTCCACTCCAATTATCCAAGCAATTAAATAAGGGTATCTCTTGAAATAAGGATCCCTTCGTCGAAGCCCTATTTTTCTTCCTCATGTTGTAATGTTTGTGTTTTCATAATAAACTTATTTGTTCTTCTTTTATTTATTATATTTTATTCTGTTTTATTTAAATTTATTATTCTATTAATCTTTATAATTGGGCTGGAATCAAGAGTATAAACTTTATTGGGTTCTACCCTTTCTAAACCTTTGCACATGCAAAACGTTTCTACAATGACTACACTACCCATGGAAGAGTAGTTCTTTTTAGTAATCGATCGAACTCTATCCTTCTTCATTAATTTATTTTGAATTAATGAGATACTGTAATTCACATATTATGATCTATTAATTGAGTTTTTAATTTAAATGAAACTAAGCAAGCAATTGAATAGTTAACAAAAAACATGCGAGGTCAGGAATTGTGTGAACTGTGAGAGTGCAACCTTAATCGGTAATTCAAAACCACATGGGATAAATTTGTAGAGTTCAAACATAATCCCTAAACTCAATTAGTCCTCATTTCCAGAATGGATATATGCCTTAATTTACCACTGACCATAAGCTATCCTTAGAACATCAATCAAAGCAGGGTGCTGTGATTACATGTTTTGAAGATAACCTAGGGTTTAATTCACTTAATCTTTGTGGTAAGGTTAATTCTCGTAGGGTTCGGGGGTCAACATATTAAGGGATCATAATTAAGTGGATGTTAATTTAAATGATAATGATAAATAATTGATTGAAGAGATAGAGTTATATCTATTATGTATTTTAAATATTGTATAAAAAAACATCTTCTTATTGTGTCTTTTTAATCAAACTTCATTTCAAAATTAAAAACAAAAAAAAAAGAAATCTTCTTCCAGCAAACTTATTCAAGTTTTATAAACGATAAACAACCACCCCAATATTATCAAGTAGTGTTTTAATTCTTTTCTATTTTACTTTTATAATACCTTTAATAAGTTGTTTTAATTTACTTCCTCCTTTGAGAGACGACCTTGGTTAGCCACTCTGCTGCACCTAAGTACCCAAAAACCACTAATCATTTGAGGGCGCCCATTACAGAGTTCTTTAAGTCAACCTACAAAATTAATGAATATAAGATATTAAAACTTATTCTCAATTCATATTTACATCAATTAACAAAATAAATCAAAAACAATATAGGCAACATATAACTTATAGAAAATCTAGATACACTATGTACTGGGAGAAGGGAAAGACTGATAGGCTGTTGGTGAGAGTGGAGCCGATGGTGGGAGGAGGGAACTCCTAGGAGAAATCCCACTACTGAACCAAAAGGATAACCATAAGAGAAGATGGATGGATGGGTGCAGAACATGAATATCACACTGAATGATGACTGGAGTAATATTGAGATGAGATCCGAAGAGGAGGTAGCGACGAGATAAGTGATAGAGATGAGTCGGTGGCTTGATGATCTTAGGAGAAGATGCGCCGACTGGAAGAGAACTATAGATGATGCATGGTGGGAATAATGCCAGAGATCATGTATTGCAGGAATAACGTGGGAAAGGGTTATGGATGTTGGAGTTAGGTTTGAGGAGTGAAGTTTTTTAGGGTATAACAGTCATTTGGATACACTATTTCATAAAAGCATGCCCCCATTGTAATTTTATCATTTCTTGGTCCTTAACCAGAATTATACCACCCTTTTAGTCTATAAGTTTTATTTTTTCCTTTTAAAATCTATATGTAGAGAGGGTACCCCACAAATAGGGCTGTAAACATATTTAAACTAGTCTGTAATGTTTAAATTACATGATTAGATTGATTTACAAATGAAATTAATTGTTTATTAGTTTTTCTATTTGTATTTTCATGCTTCATATGTTTATGATTGATCATGATATAGTATTTGGTGTTTTTAATTTTATTATGCTCATTTTATTCACTCGTATGTTTTTTACATTATGCTTAATCATGCATTCCTTATAATTTGATGGGTGACCTTTACCCATTATTTGTGCATTTTCACAAACAAACCCAGACTATCCTAGGCCCCGATTGTCAAAGAATAATGAAAATCCCCTAGGGTATCAAATATAATCAACTAGGAACATTTTTCACCCTCTAAATATTATCAAACTGACAACAAAAACTTACCATAATTCGGCATGATGCATCCAAACATTGTACTTTTATGCATACCAAGATAAATAAAATTTAAATATAAAAAATAAATCAAACAAGACATAATACTATTAAATATCCAACTCACTCTACATAACATAAATCGCTACTACAGATCCCCTTTTATCAGCACTAGAAAAAACCCTTTATTTGTGCTAAAAAAGTGCTAATGTTCTGAGTGTTGATAAAAAGAGGCCATTTTTATTAGCTTTGATAAAGGACTCTTTTATATATGTTAAAAAATTCATTGATACAAGACCTATTTTATTAGTTATTTTCTTTAGCCCTAATAAAAGGGGATTTTATCAACACAAAAAAATAAAATTGATGAAATAAGTAATTTTTTTGTTAATTGTTGAGATCTTGCCCACACCCGCATGTGCCTTTACTTGGATTTGAACTTAAGATCTCCATCCTCAAGTGCTAGTGACTTTAACACTAATCTATATCATTTTGTTCTTTATTTTATGATATATCTATTAATTTACATTGATTTAGTTACATTTTTTATCCATATATTTATTCATATATTTATATAATTTTTTTTATATACACTTATAAAATATGTTGTATGTGTTTATAAATAAATACATACATACATACATACATACATACATATATTTATATGTATGTGTTTAAAAATATAATTATACATATTTATATTTATTTACATCTATTATATATTAATATTTATATACATATATTAGAATATATAGATAAATATATATATTTTGTTAATACATATACACAAATATATTTATATACATATAAACATTAAATATACATTGTATAAATATAAAAATATTCATAAATATTATTATATAAACATAAATATATTTATAAAGATATTTTTATGTAAATATGATTTCAAATTTATTTATAAAATTAAATTTTTATGTGTAAATATATACAAATATGTATATATGTGTATATATTTAATTTTAAATAAAACTACAATATGAAAAATGATAAAATTTGAACGTCATAATACCCATATGAGTATAATCCCTAAGAATAAATTGAGCCTTCATCGAAAAAAGATAAGAAAGGCCTCTTAAACAAATATGAAATTCTATCAAATGTTCAAAAATTAAGGTACCCGAAAAAAAATTAAATTTGGAGGCCTTATGTGCCTTTTTGGCCTTAGAAAGACGTTGACCAAGGTTCACCTGAGTTACTATAATGTAGATATTTTCGCAAGATTCGATTTGATATGTAGTGGAGCTCAAATAAACATCTGAATCAAGTTATGGTCGTTTAAAGTTGAAGTCATGTTTTCAACTTATTTTATATCATTTATTAATTAATTTAATTTTTCTATCATCAAACTATTATTAAATGACTATTACTCAACAATAATGAGAATTTTTTTGATTAATATTTATTTTTAATTATTTTATAAACCATTTTCACTAAATATATTATATACTGAGTGTGATTTTATATTTAGTATTATATGAATCATATTTTAGAAAATATATTATATTTACATTAATATAAATAAATATATTTATTATTATATTATTTTTAATGATATATATATTTTTATGAAATATACCTTTTATCAGTGCTAAAAACAAGTGTTTTTATGCTGATAAAAGTACATTTTATAAGTTTTTTTTTATTTTCATTGATAAAGATATACCCTTTATCAATGATTTTTTAGTGCTAATAAAGGGTAATGCTGAATAAACCAAAATATGCAGTAGTGAATCATGAATGCATACAACAAGACCAACTAATGAACCCAGACAAGAAGGGAAGACCAAAATGGAAGATATATAGGTAAAATAATAATAATCCCAAACACTTATAGAATCCCTTTGTAAAAAAATCTATCTTTTATCAAAACTTCTTAAAAAGTGATGATAAAACTTCTTATTTATCATTTTTTTAAAACGCTGATAAAAATACCTCTTTATCAGTATTTTTTTTAAAATGTTCTAATAAACGTCCCAGATGTATCGCCTTTATCAGTGTTAATTAAGAATCACTTAGAAATGATGGATTTTATCAGTGGTTCTTAATAAGCACTGATAAAGGTATCACACTGATGAGACTTTTATCAGTGCTAAACAAAAACACTAATAAAGAATTATTTTTATTTTTATTTTTAATGTTTATAAAAGGCCAACTTTATCAGCACTAAATAAAAACACTAACGAAGAAGTGTTTTTTTGTTTTTTATTTAATGTTGATAAAAGGTTGACTTTTATCAGCGCTAAAAGAAAAAAATGATAAATTTTACCTTTTATCAGTGTTTTTAGTGCCGATTAATGGTAACATTCATCAATATTTTTTAAAGTTAATAAAATTTACCCTTCATAAAATCACTTTATATATTATTAAATATCATATTTTAATATATAAATATATTTATATTGATAAAATATAATAAATTTTCCTAAATATGATTTATATAATACTGAATATATATTTACATTTAACATATAATATATTTTTGGAAAAATGGTTTATCAAATAATTTAAAATTAATATTAATTAAAAATTTGTTAAATATTATTGATTAATATACATTAAAATCCATTTGATGATAAAAATACTTAAAAAAATAATTAATATACTAGGATAAGTTCACTACCATAGATCCGTCCTTTACCAATGTGTAAAAAAGTGTTTTATCACCACTAAAAAAACATTGATGTTGTAAGTGTCTTTAAAAGCAGGTCTTCTTTATTAACGCTAGAAAAAGATCTAATAAAGAAACCTTTTATCAATGATAAAAAAATAACTGATAAAGGGGGACTTTATCAACATTTTTTAACACTGATAAAGGGTGTATTTATCTGTGCTAGTTTTGTCAATTATTTTTTAACATTGATAAATGTTTCATTTATCTACGCTAAAAATTGTTTTTTCCAAGTTCAGCACCCACCCAACCACCCATTGATTCGAAAGTCTTAATTTCTATATTTTCATTCCTTTAGTTTTGGAAATTAAAGACATCTTTTTAAAACTATTTTAACTAAATTTTTATATCTACAATGTTTTATTATGTTTTTATAGAAAACATTACTTTATACCGTATATATAAATAGTTCTAATGTATTATGAATATAAACTTTTATTATTCAATTTGATCCATCATATTGAAGGTGCATCCGATTAATCAGAATGACCTTTGTTCTAACCAGTAGTTAGACTTATTTCTTGTCTTTTGAGTTGACAAAAGTCATAACCATCAGACTGACATCGGTACCAATACATTGGACTAACGCTCATTCAGTTTATCATATTTAAAATAAATAAGGAAGTCCATCAGACCATCCAAAGTTTATAATTATAATATATATATATATATATTTTCTATCAAATGGAATACAAAATAAAATTTTAATGGTGTTAAACTAAATGAAGTCAGACATTCAGTTATAGATGATCTGTCAAATGAAAGCTATCTCAGGCCATTGCAACAAACTCATAAATATGACCGTTTGAGTTTCACCTATAAATAAGAGGTCATTTGAAGATATGTAAGCTGATACATTCGCAACTCAAATTATCTAAATATTGCTTTGTGTGAAATTATCATTCCTATTCATTTTAATACTTTAGAGAGTTTAAGTTTTAAGGAATCCCTATGCGGATTTTAATTCCTTTATAGAACTATTTTATTTTGTAATCATTGAATCCGATCATGGTACTGATCAAGGGATTCTGAGGATAGAAAGATATAGGTGAATCCGATCCATCAGATCGAGTGCTTCTAGGTCTAGGAAGACAGAGACCAATAATTATATCGAGGGAGTATAGGGTATTGGAAGACAGAGAAATATTAATCATTATATCAAGGGATTTTCTGGTAAGGAAAGAAAGACCTTACAGTAGGTATAAAACTATGGATACTTTTAGTTAGGGTTTCTGACTACCTTAACTCTTAAGGTTAAATATAATTTTTTTATAAGATTGTAAGTCATTCTTACTAATATAATCTTTGTATTTCTCATTTTTACAAGATTTAATATTCCACTATGCATGTATTATAAATTTAGTTTGTACACTTATCTTTCTAAAACAATTTATTTTATTAGTGCGTGTGTGATACGGATAAATGTCTCTGATAATTGAATAGTTCCTAATTCTATTTTTTTTACTTTGATCATCAGATGATATTTGTGTCCAATCATTTTACTAAAATTGGATTTTTCTTTTGTGTTTAGTTTAAAGTTTTTAAATAACAATTCCCCCTCTTATACTTGATCAGTTTTTAACTTTCCTTATCAACTGGAAGTTATTTAAGTTTTGATATGATCTTATTGTTTATAAATTTTTATACACAAACTTGTTTATAGAAAAAGAGTTTCTATTATTTTAATATGGAAGGTCTTAATGTTGGAACTTTAGAAAATATCAATCCCAGTCGACCACTTATCTTTGATGGAAATGACTATGAGCACTGGAGAGATATAATGGGAACTTTTTTTATCAATACTGGAGTTGATAACTTTGTAATGCATACTAGTGATTATAATATACCTGAGAAAGAAGTTACTTCTTTCTATAATCAAGATAAATAGAATTATCAACTAAATTATAGAGTTAGGAACACTCTTTTATGTTCTTTGACTTATAAAAAATATATTCATATTTATTCATGTGAAGCTACCAATAGTATTTGGAAAAAGTTAGAAGTAACACATTTTGGAAATTCTAAAGTTATCAAAACAAGAAGATCTATTCATGCTGATTATCAATACTTTGATTTTCTACCTGGAGAGAAAATTTCTAAGATGCAACAAATATTTATGACTATTATAAATTTTTTACAGTCACTTGGAGAAAAAGGCCTTGAAGACAATATTTTGTTTGAAAAGATTATAGAAATCATTCAAAATGAGTGGTAATCCAAAAGAAAAGCCTTGGATGATATAGGTAAGATTGCAAATATAAATCTTTATGATCTTATTGGTACCATCATGAAATATAAAGGAATATTTAAAAGAGATACCGAGAAGTTGAAAAAGAATAATAGAGGTGTTTCCTTTTCAAAAAACATCTAATGTTTATACTAAATTTTAGTCACCTAATAAAGTTTTGAAATATTTAAAAAAGCATAAAGTTGTTGTTTAATCCAATTCTAGTCTATCAGAATGAATAATATTTTTTTCAAGAAGGATTTTTAATATGGATACAAAAAGATTCATAAGGATAAAAATGACAAGAAAGACTCTAATGAAGTTATTTTTTATGAATGTAATAAATCATGAAACATTTGACTAGATTGTACTAAGATCAAAAGAAAAGAAAATAATGAAAGAAATTTAGATAGAAATAAAAATAAGTATTATACGTCTAAGAAAAATAAGAGTTTGAGAGATTTTAACACTTGGAGTGCATGTGGAGGAGATAGTTCTTCAGACAATTCTTTAGACAATGAAAGTTCAATATAGAGTAACATTGGATCATTTGTAGAAATAACTTTGGTAAATAAATGTCTTATGGATAAGGTACACACTGCTGAGTCCCTTACCAATTTATCTTTGAATGCAAACTACCCTAAATGTAATAATGAGAAAAATTATACATCTTCTGATGACAAATATTACTTAGCTAAAGAAGATAATACCTTACCTAGTTATGTAGAGGTATCTATATTTTATAAAATTTTAGAAAAGGAAAACTCTAAACTTTATAAAAAACTTGATAATGCCCGAGAAAAACTTGTAAAGATAGATTAAAGAATAACTATCTTAACTAATGGAATATCATATCTTTTTAAAGATATTTATAAAACTAATATTGAAAATTAAAACCTTTCTAAGTATTTTGAGAAAATTATTTCTGAGAAAAATTGTTTCCAAACTAATTTTGAAAAACTTACTTCTAATATTAATACTACTAAGGATAAGAATTGAGTTGTTAAACTAAAGTATGAGATTTCAAGTGTAAAGAAACTTTTATCTAAGTTTACCACTAGTAAAGAAAACATTTATAAGATGTATAAGAAAATTATACCTTATAGTAATAATAGTGGAATGGGTTTTACTAACCAAAAATCCATTTTCAGTAATAACTATTTTGTTCATAAAAGTCCTCCATTTTGAACTAACTGTTAAAGTGGTGGACATTGGAAAAGTAAATGTTATTTAAATAAAGTTAAGTTTCTATGTTTTCATAAATAATATTTTTCTAAGGAATTTAAATTTATCCAAAATAATAAAGGTGAAAAATGTGGTTACCTAAAATATTATTTTCTGATAATACCGGACCCAAGAAGGTTTGGGTTATGAAAAACTAATTTCTTTGTTTTCAGGAAAATAGATAAAGTACCAAAAAAAAAACATTTGGTACATGGATAGTGGTTGCTTAAGATACATGACTAGAAACAAATATTTATTTAAAAATATCATCAAGATAAAAGATGAAAAAGTAACTTTTAGATATAATGCTATAGGAGAAATCATTGTTATATGTAACATTGTTTTTATTGAAAAAACTCTTATTTAAAATTTTTTATTTATTGTAGGACTTAAGAAAAATATTATAAGCATAAGTAAATTATGTGATGAGGGTTATCTTGTGAACTTCAGGAATGATAAATGTATTATAAATAGTTCAAAAGATGAATTTATTCTTTTTTCCAAATGACATGAGAATGTTTATACTATATAATTAGAAGACCTTAGGAGCCAAGACTTACCTTTCCTTAGTGAAATGGAAGATCACTCTTGGTTATGGTATAAAATATTAAGACACTATAACTTTAGAACTTTATCCAAGTTATCTAATAAATTACTTGTTAAGAATCTACCGAACTTAGGTTTGATTCTTCAAAATTTTGTGATCCTTGTGAATATGGTAAGCAACATAAGTCAAGTTTTAAATCTATTAGTGAAGTATCAAATTTTGATGCTTTATAGTTAGTGTACATGGGATTATTTGGTTCTACACAAACTAAAAGTATTGGTGGAACACACTACTACAAAACATGCCTTTGACAATGCTAGAATTGGCCTTTATCAGAGCTAAAAAAGTGCTAAATACCAGAGCATGATTAAAAGCCCTAGGATTTTATCAGCACTAGAAAAGCACTAATAAAAAACCCCATTTATAAGTATTTTTATTTAGTTATAATAAAGGATGCATTTAGCATCTCATTTAGTGTCACTAATAATGGGGTATACTGTAGTGTGCTATAACAACACACTACAACACCAAAAATAGAGCATAATGTAGTGTATTGTATCAATACACTACAGCTCCAGAAACAACACCAGAACTAGAAAAATCAGGTATAAATATAG
This sequence comes from Viscum album, assembly GCA_963277665.1. NCBI lineage: Eukaryota > Viridiplantae > Streptophyta > Magnoliopsida > Santalales > Viscaceae > Viscum > Viscum album. The sequence continues at coordinate 1,505,956,812 of OY728128.1, forward strand.
AATTTAAATGAAATAAAATTTATAGCATAGATACAAGAAAAAAATTATATCATAAACATTTTGAACATTGGTTTATATAATTACATGAGTAAGTACAAATTATCACACACATTCAAAAACATAAATGTTCCTTTATCTTTTTTCCTTGACCCTGACTCATGCTATTGCCAAAAAAACCACCCCTACTCGAGAAAAAGAATGTACCTATATAAGAAAAAAAATTCTTATTTCAATAACAACATAAAGAAATAAATTAAACTAAAAGTGTTAATTTTAAACTAAACATTGAGTTATACCAGGAACATTGTGTATCAGATTGAGTTGTAGTTGATTCTTACACGTCAAACTATTTCTTTTTCTTCTTCAAACATTATATTTGTAAAAATTAACTAAATAAGTATAAGATAAAAATAATAAGGAAATTAATTAAGTAATATCAGATAGAATAATGAGAAAACTATCTAGGCTTGTTTTCTTGGTTTTGGCAATATGATGCACATTTTAAACTAAAATGACACTTATATATTGAAAAGAGGCACTTGGAGTCATACTGGTAAAACCATGTGTATAATTGAGGTGAAAATGATTCTTATATGTCCCAGATGACTTATGAATCATTTTACTAAAGTATCAATATAATACAAATTCATTTTCTCAGTTTTGAGTACACCACTTGTGTTTTTTACAAAAATGTCATTTTAAACTGGAAACACGCACTTTGAGTCATAATGGTCACATAATGTTTCAATTTGATGCGATAATCATTCCTACACATCAAAAATTAATTGTGAATATTTTTCCTAAATTATTAGAACAATATGAGTGCATTTTCTCAGTTTTTAGTGACACTTTTTGAACAAAAGTGTCAATTTTAAACTGATAATAGACACTTTAAGTCATACCAGGAACATAGTGTATCAGATTGAGGTGATAATAATTCATATATATAAAAAATAACTTATTAATAGTTTTCCTAAATTATCAAAACAATCCTAATGTGTTTTCTTGGTTTAAGTATGTCACTTGTATTTTTTACTAAAACTAATGTCAATTTTAAATAAAAAGACACACTTGGAGTCATACCAGTCACACCATGCATCATATTGAGATGAGTATGATTTCTAAATGTACCAAATGAATTATGGATCATTTTCATAAAGAATAAAAAAATCCATATGTGTTTTCTCAGTTTTGAGTACACGACTTGTGTTTTTTACTAAAATATCATTTTAAAATGGAAACATGCACTTTGAGTCATACTAGTCATATCATGTGTCAGTTTAATGCAAGAAAAATTCCTACACATCAAAAATTACTTATGAATCTTTTTCCTAAATTATCAAGAAAATACAAGTATGATTGCTTAGTTTCCAGTGAGTGACACTTTTTTGAACTAAATTGTGAATTTTAAACTGACAACAAAAACTTTGAATCACACCAGGCATATCGTGTACTGGATTGAGGTGTGTCTGATTCCTATATGTAAAAAATTACTTATGGATCATTTTGATAAAATATCAAAATAATTTGAATGAGTTTTCTCAGTTTTGAATCCGTCAATTGTATTTTTTACTAAAATCAATGTTAATTTTAAATAAAAAGATGTACTTGGAGTCATATTAGTCACAAAATACACCATTTTATGGTGAGGATAATTCCAAAATGTCCAAAATGACTTATGGATAATTTTCCTAAAGTATCAAAATGATCAGAATGCATTTTCTCAATTTTAAGTACTCCACTTGTGTTTTTTTACTAAAATGCCATTTTAAACTGGAAACATGCACTTTGAGTCACACCAGTCACATCATGTGTCAGTTTGAAGTGATACTAATTCCCACATATTAAAAATTACTTATTAATAATTTTACTAAATTATAAAGATAACCTGAGTGTGTTTTCTTGGTTTTCAGCGATTGACACTTTTTGAACTAAAATGTTAATTTTAAACTGATAAGAGACACTTTGAGACATACTGGGCACATTGTGTATCAATTTGAGGTGAGGATGATTTATACATGTCATAAATGACTTATTTATTTTTTTCAAAAATCATCAAAATAATCCAAATGCATTTTCTTAATTTTGTGTCTGTCGGTTGTCTTTTTTACTAACATTTATATTAATTTTAAATAAAAAGACGCACTTGGAGTCATACCAGTCACACTATATGTCAAATTGAGGTGAAAATGATTCCTACACATCCCAAATGACTTACGTATTTTTTTAATAAAGTATCAAAATAATAAAAATGTGTTTTCTTGGTTTTGAGTATGCCACTTTTGGTTTTTTTACTAAAATGTCATTTTAAATTAGAAACATGAACTTTGAGTCATATTAGTCACATAACGTGTCAGTTTGATATAATACTAATTCATATACATCAAAAATGAATTATGAATAATTTTCATAAATTATCTAGACAAAATGAGTTCATTTTCTTGGTTTTCAATGAGTGAAACTTTTTGAACTAAAATGTCAATTTTAAACTGATAACAGTCACTAAGTCATATCAGGAAAATTGTGTATCTGATTGAGGTGATTCTAATTCCTACATGTATCAAATGACTTATGTATAATTTTATTAAAGTATAAAAATAATAAAAATTATTTTTCTTAGTTTTTAGTATGTTAGTTATCTTTTACTAAAATTAATGTCAATTTTAAATAAAAAGTTGTACTTGGAGTCATACTGATCACACCATATGTCAGATTGAGGTAAAGATGATACATACACATACCAAATGATTTTTTAATCATTTTCCCAAATTATAAAAAAATATGAATGCATTTTCTTGATTCTGAGTACACCACTTGTGTTTTTTACTAAAATATAATTTTTAACTGGAAACATGCACTTTGATTCACACCAGCTACATTGTGTGTCAGTTTGTCATGAGACTGATTAATACACATAAAAAATAACTCATGAATCACTTTTCTAAATTACCAAGACAATCCTAGTGCATTTTCTTGGTTTTCAATGAGTGACACCTTTTGATCTAAAATGTTAATTTTCAACTGATTATAGTTACTTTGAGTCATACCAAGCATATAGTATATTAGATTTAGGTGATAATGATTTATACATGTCTCAAATGACTTATGGATCATTTTAATAAATTATCAAAATAATCCAAATAAATTTTCTTAGTTTTGAGTATGTCAGTTGTCTTTTTTACTAAAACTAATGTCAATTTTAAATAAAAAGAGACACTTGCAGTCATACCAGTCACACCATGCATTATATTTAGGTGAGGTTGATTCCTACATATCCCAAATGACTTACGGATAATTTTACTAAAGTATCAAAACAATTCTAATGTTTTTTCTTAGTTTTGAGTATGTCACTTGTTTTTTTTACTAAAATGTCATTTTAAACAGGAAACACACACTTTGAGTCATACCAATTACATCATGTGTCAGTTTGATATGAGACTAAATCCTACATGTAAAAAATGACTTATGAATCATTTTAATAAATTATAAAGACAATAAAATCATGTTTTCTCTATTTTTAGTATGTAAATAGTATTTTTTACTAAAATTAATTTCAATTTTAAATAAAAAGACATAATTGTAGTCATACCGGGCACACTGTGCATCATATTTTGGTGAGAATAATTCCTTCACATCAAAAATGAATTATTTATTATTTTCCTAAAGTATAAAAACAATCATAATGAATTTTCTCGATTTTGAGTATGTGATGTGTGTGTTTTGAACTAAAATGAAAATTATAAACTAAAAACATATAGTTCGAGTCATACCAAGTACATTGTGTATCATATTGAGGTGAGACTAATTGAGTATGTGATTTTTTTTGCTTAAAAATATCTAAAAAAATCCATAAAAGAGATACATGTTCCATTTTTGTGGAATAGAAACTCCATGCTCCCTGAAACACTTCATATTTTAGGGAACATGGGGTTTCTTCTTCCACTAAAAAGGGAAATTCTCTCTCTTTTATAGCTTGCTGCAAATAGTTGAAAGAAAAATATTAAATTCCCAAAAGATCTATGAAAATAAATAAATAATTATTAGATAAAAATTATAAGGAAATTAACTTACAAATAGTTGATGAAATAATGAAAAAATTAATTAAATAAGTAGTAAGAATTCACATTTTCATGATGGTTGTATACATTCTTGACCCATTTCCCTATTTCTATTATCCCAGTTGCAACCTCGAAGTCAAATCTCTCATGAGCATGATGTGCTTTAAACAAACCACCCCAACTCAAACAAAAGAATCCACCTATATAAGAAAAAAATTCTTATGTGAATAATACTAAAAAGAAATAAATTCAACATAAATATGAAATAATACGTTACTTTTATGGAAAATTATTTTACTATGAAAACATCAAGATTGACTATGTGATTGAGTAGATTCAGTACCATTAATCTTCTTTAAAAGGTAGTGGAGGGAACTTGAGTGAGAGTGATAAATGCCAACACTATATGGGTGAAAAGGTTTTGAGGGAAAATAAGTATATAAAAGTTTTGGTGTATAAAGGCATGAAATATGGAAAGAAATATTCTAAAATAAACAAACTATACAAGGAATAATGAAAATTAAATCAACATTTTATAATATATTTTTTTAAATAGAGAAAGTACATCATAACATTACCTTTACATCTTACCAACGGGTTTCCTTCATTATATAATGTTCTTCTATGGGATTGGTAACATCATTATATTCATAAGACATTATCTACATAAGTAGTCAAACATTTAATTTTTATTATATTAATGTAGTAGATAACAAATAATATTATGAGGAAAACATAGTATATTAAAAAACACTTTTACCTTATCACTGAACTCTCTTTCTTTTTTTAAGGTTTTAGGGATTTGGATCTTCTATCAAGAATCCAAATTACCTCTTTGTGGTCCCCTCTAATATAAATTAAATTTTCTACATTGGTACCAACATGAACTGATTGTGATCGCCCAATGAAATGGTCATCCTTGATTGAATTTTCATCTCACCCTACAATTGTTTTAGTTTCTAGCAGGGCAATCGACCAATTATTGTTTCCTAGATCTGAGACATAAAATACTTTCACTACTTGTGATTCCATTATGAATGGCTCATCTTTTCCCATTCCACACAGAAATTCACCTTCAAAAATCCCATTTCATCAAATTTCACTACACTCCTATTTTCAACCCATTTGAAACGGAAAATTGGTACTTGAAATTTTGTATAATCCACCTTGTATATCTATTTGATAATGCCAAAATATGACATATTTTCATAAATTGTATTTCTATCCTTGGAACCAAATATGTGCATCACTTCTGCCACAAGCATAAATCCACTATTTTGCATCGTACTGTAGTCATCATATTCTTTTGTATAGAAAATATCACCATTTACTAAAAGGATAGTGTAAGATATAACATTTTCATTTGGTCCCATGGTTAGCCATCGAAGTCATTCAGCAATTGAATTCAATTTTTAAAATAACACCCTATAAATTTTATCTCATAATCATCATATAAACTATTGATTATGTGTATTTGATATCCATCCTTTATCCATTGATGGATTCAAATCTATAAGAATTTCTTTGTGGGCTTTAACATACAGATCAACATATTCACTATTATGTAAAATGTAAAGGCACACTTGCTCTCTCTCTATGATGGTAATTTTAATATATCTTCTAGAAACCCCTTTTCCCATAAGGCATCTGCTGTGATGAGACTTTGGGAGACTAATACTATTAACATATGATTGATAATTAATATATAATTCAAAAACTTCTTCAACAATATATCATTATGCAATACAACCTTTAGGTCAACTCTGATTCTTAAGAGACCCTTTCAAAATCTTCATATACCGTTAAATGGGGTACATCCATCTATAATGGGCATGAACAAATAGTTGAACCTCTCTAACCAAGTGAAACATTAAGAGGGCCATTATATAAAAGAATTATGGTGGGGAGAACATATCTAATTCCCATAATATGGATGCAACCACCTTATTCATGATTGGAAACTTCATCAGGTCTATAACTTTACTGCATATGGATTTGAAAAAGAAGTATATTATGGTTAATGTATTCCATACATTTTTAGGTAGAATACAATGTAAAGCAAAAAACATAAAATATTACATCAAAACATAAAAGTCGTGTGATTTTAGTCCTTTTGACTTAAAATTAGTCATTGAAACAACACTATTGATATTTTATGAATACCCCTCTAGAAATTTTACTCCATTAAGAATTTTTTTTGCAATTTTTCCTTTTTGGAAAGAGTGTAATATTCCGGAGGAAGAAAAGTATTCCATTTATCCTTCACCGATGCCAACTCTTACCTTATCCCCATGTCAATCATGTCCAAAATAGCTTCAATTCCATCTTTCATTTTTCTATGAACATTTATTAATGGCCAAATAACACCATCAAATATATTTTTTTTATACATGCATGACATTAAGAAAATTATTTATGTACAAACAATTCCAATATAGAAATTCAAAGAAAATTGATATCTTCTTCCAACCTGATTTCATAAGGTATTTCAAAAATGGTTTAACAAAAACAATGCCAATATATTTTAATTTATTGAATAGTTGATCACCAGTTAGTGGAGTTAGTGTTGTACCTTGTTCAGTATTCCCATAAAATGCCGTCATCCAGGATCTATATTTAGGTTATCGAGATAAAAATTCTCAATGTTATAAAAACATAGTATTTTAGGAATGTTTCAGCCAAACTGAGCGTGTGAATTCTTCACAAATGGTACACCCCAAAATTCATTTAATTCTATAGCCTAAAAAATTTACACAAGTAGGAAAGTCATTTATAATCCCATAAACCATGTCCCTTAATTTAAATTTTTAACTCCTATGAGTATCATACATTGTAACACCTGTATTCCACATCAATTTTAGTTCTTCGATCAATGGATCCAAATAGACATCAATATCATTACCAGGTTTCTTTGGTCCAAATATAATTAGATACAACATAATGTATTTGCACTTCATGCATAATCATGGTGTAAAGTTATAATTTACCAACATGATGGGCCATGTATTGTGAGTACTACTCTGTAAACCAAAAATATTTATTCCATATGTAGATAATGCAATATGAAAGTTTTTTAGCTCATTTAAAAATTTAGGATACTCGTAATAGATTTTATTCCACTGAAGAGAATCTATTAGATGACGTAGGTTCCCATCTTTAATTCTTGTATATGCATTTCATGTCAATTGTATCATGGTTTCCTAAAATATATTTAGTATTTTAAACCATGTAATGATAGAAAATTACCATAAAAATTTCAAAGTAATTGATTCATTTTTATTGTATTGATTCACATAACACATAGGGAATTTTATGAGTGATTCATGGTCCTTTTAAAACAGTATACAATCATTTAGAAAAGAATGAATTTTTAGATATCATGACCATTGAACATAGAATTAGTTTAGCATCATATGTTCGATATGGAAGATCATTTTATTTTGGTAGAATATCATTCAGGGAGTTAAGTAGTTCTGTAAAGTTGGTGTTTCTCTATTTTATAGAATTCCATATAAATGGGTATCGTTCTTGGTAATAGTTCAATAGTAAACTTGACCTCTATCTATGGAGGAAAGCTAAGAAAATCATCCAGAAATACCTCAGGGTATGCACACAAAAAAACAAGTAGTTTTCTTCCCAAGAATGGGTTAACTACATCCAAAAACATTTCTAAAAACTGGCATGATATCAAACTAGCATAAGGAACAACTAGCCCTACCCTTCCCAATCTTGAGTCCCACTCACCCTGGAAAACATGAGTGACCCCATCGGTAGAAAAGAACCGTACTCAATGAGAATAATATTATATTTGGGACTTTATGATAATCATCCAATCTATACCAAAAATCAAGTCAAATATGTCAAGATCAAGCACTAAGAAGTCTCAAACCACCTCAAAGTCGCTGATCACCACCTGACATGAAAGACATTTGAAACTTTTTTTGGACCTATTTCCCAAAGGTGTGGAAAGATCCAACAAGAATGATATAAGCTTTGAACAAAAACCCAACATATCAACTAAATTTGATGATATAAAATAATGAGTATCACCTGTATAAAACAAAGTTGTCACCATAGAAGATGAAATAAACACCACCTCTAATAGTAGTGGCTATGATTCAGATTTATTTGGTGTAATCTCAACAACATAAAGTCATTTAAACATTGATACCTAGACATCCCCTAGGCCTAAGAATGATATCTACCACCCTTTGAAGCATTAACCAGAACCTGAGACCCATTGGTGAAAGTGGATCCCGCCTTACTGCCTTGGGAAATCTTATCACATACACTTTATATTGGGAGATCACCCATAATGATGATAAGTTCTAGGAGCCTCTATACATTAAGTCCTGGTCTGACCATGACTCCCACACTAGTAGAAAATAACATGTTTCTACCCTATAAAAGCCCATGAAATCGTTCCTATAGAAAAATACCCACTCTTTCACTTTCTTTTCTGACTAGAAGAAGCACCTTGGTTAATAGTTACACCAACTAAAGTTCCACCCATGACTGTCCTACCAACTATGTCTACCATAACCAAAGTTTCTTTATTCACTACTTCCGAAAAGTCCAAGAGGAAAAAAATAACTAGCATTGACCAAACATCATCCCTCGGTCCCTTCTCAAACCTCTGATCCTTTAGGTAATCATTACTAAAAATCTATAGTGCTAGATACACCAACTCAACAAAGCAGGTGGAGTACTTCAGAATGGTATGCTCCCCCTTATACAATGTTAGAAACTCATGGGTATTTTCTACACATAAAGTCTCAGGATAAAACTGCTAATTGATGGTCTTCTTAAAAGAGACCCAGGTAATACCTTCATGCAACTTACCTTTCACTATAAAACCATACAACCTTCATCCTGGTCCCTTGAGCATATATGTTACAAAACCCACCTAATAATCCTCAAGAATATTAAAAAATTTGAAGACCATTTCTATACATTCAAGCCACTACTCTGACTCTTGTGGTCCTTTGTCACCACAAAGGACAGGTGGATGATTCTTAGTAAATTATAAACCATGAACACTGCCTATCCTGATTTCACTGCGCCCACTAACCCTAGAGTCCAAATTGTACAAATCACTGCTTCAACTAAAGATGGTCCCACTAGAGGATCCACCAGTGGAACCTACCTTGTGACTTCCCCTCTTTTATTTGGAAGAGATCTTCTTGGAATCATTGTATGTTGAATGTAAGACAATAACCAATCATCCAAAAGAAAATTCCAAAACCATTGAACTGAAAACAAGAATCCAAAACCATGATTAAATACAATAATAATTTAAAGCAGTTATTAATTCTATCAAAATATAGAAACATATTTCTAGAGAAATAGGTCCATCTAAATAAACTACCCACTTAGTTTATTCAAATGACCGTACACACACCAAGCCCTCAGACATTGTAGATAGGTTGATTTAAATAAATTTCCCATATAATTTATTCAAATGAACCTAAATACTCGGTCTTGGACTTAGTGAATATTTTTCTAACCACCCATGGAAACTCAAAATTAGTAATGGGAGTGAGATTTCCATGCCCCATTTCCACAAATACTATATGAATTTTAATGATCCTACTCCTGTCTACCCAATACATAGAACTAAATCGGGTAGTAATGACACACTTCAGGCTAAGTAACCCCTTTGGTACTAAATTTCACCAGACCAACCCATGCCAACCAGACTAGTCACCCAAACCAGCCCATTACATGGTGGGGTAAAACAGAGATAACGAAACAAGTCTGGAATATAAGAATATCAATACATACAAACATAGTACTATGGGTAAAAAAGGAAGATACAACTGATCCAAACTGGGTAAACCATAAAAACATGACAAGTCTAGACAATAAGTCTTCATGTGACCAAACATCACCTACAAACTATCCCAAAATGAAACAAAAATGTAAAGAGAAATCTGTATGCTACAAAATGCTCTTCCCTTTAGCTGAATCCTACAAAATAAGGTCTATATCCACCCACAGGTAGAATTAGGGTGTGAGAAAAAAATCCCAGCAGGATATCACCAAAATAATCTATACAAGTTATAATAACAAGAATGTATTAGTTCAAGCTTTAAAAACAATAATAGTTTTACAATAATTTTTATAAACAAATCAATTTGAAATCCCTTTTTAAATAATCCTTGAGTTTTTCACAAATTTCATTCTATATCTTCCAAATCCAGAAATAAAGTAGGTAAAAATACCGAAAAGTAAATATACAAGTGAGACAACATCCATGAAATAAACTATCATGTAATAAATAAATAGAAACAACAATTCCCATACCAGCTGGGTTCTAGCCTATGAGACAATATATACTAGACACTTACAAGTCCAAACAAGGCATAAAGTTGGATCCAAACTAACATCGAGGACTTCCATAGACCATCGATATATAAGAGGTTCCCTATTAATGGTTTCACACACACTAAGGATACCCGTGTCTCTATCTCAACATATCCAAGGTTCCCACTATGCAATATTTTTCAATATCTGTTTTAAAAACCATGCTCACATTTTTATAAAACAATTTCAAAGCCAATACAATTTTCTTTAGGGTTTTGAAACCCATTTTTCTATTTTAAATCAAGGCAATTATATTTTCAAGGTAAAACCCCTTCAAAACATGAAACTATTCCCCTTTCAATTTCAACGCATGAAATTCCATTTCAAATCTTAAGGAAATCAATATGAACTATAAGAAATTAAAGAAATTAGAACAATTGAACAGATCCACCTACCTCAAGAATATAGAAAACCTAACCACCATTGATAATGGGGATTGTAAACTAAAAGATTTGCCTTTGAAAGACAAGGTATGGCCAAATACTGAAAAGGATTGATAGAAAACACAATAAAATAAAAAATCCGTACAAAAAATGGTGCCACAACCACAAATAAGAGAGAAATTGAGAAGAATAATTACCCAAAGAGATGAAGCACCTAACCCTTCCAAACAATTGGTAAATGAATCGATCCAAATGAAAGAAAGAAAACCAAAATCACCTAGGGTAAGAGATTTTTCCAAGTGTATGATGCTTCAAAAACATGATCCCTCAAACACCTAAAAGACACCCTAAAAACTGGAACATGGGGAATTAAACAGTGTGTAATATATTTCATGTCGTGAATCCCTTTAATTTTGATTTACAATGAAAAGAACATTGCCTTTTTAATTAAAAACCGTATTTTTACTTTACATGATGTGAAACCCTTACACGATGTGTAAAAAATTACATTGTGAATTCCACTCATGGGATGAGTCAGGACAATATTACACATCATGAAACCCTACTACATGTCGTGTAACTATCCAGGGGATATCAAAAAATGCCTAGAAAAATTTGAAAATCCAAAAAATTCATGACTTCACCATTAAAGGTATCCTCCCAATTCAAATCCAAAAATAATTTCCCAGTGAAAAAGGGAAACCAAAGACAAAGACCAGAACATACATGATAGAAATTAAATAGAGATTTATATCCATTTAGTTTGCCTATACACCATGTAGTGCTACACAGTCAGTGATCCGTGTACCGGTAGGGACCCGACCTGGAAGCAAGGTGAGACTACATGTCGTGTGGATCCCCTCACATGTAGTGTACCCCTTCTTTCTTTTTTAGAAATCATTCTCTCATATTTACTTTATCTGGACTGCTATTTTGGAATTTGAGTAGCGTATCTTGAGTGTTTTCCATGTAAAATGCGATGGTGACATCCATAGTATCTTTTTAGGTACAATGAAAGAATTTTTAGGTGTGAAACTTATTTACGCGATGCTCGATGATGTTAGTGATCAGGTATGACCATCAGAGAGATCAAAGTGGAACCCTCCTCCTAGGCAGGGTATGAGTACTCAATTGGATACTAGAGTGGCACCCTCCTACTAAGATAGGGGATGAGTCCTCTACCTATCCATAGAGGGGAACCCTCCTATGAAGTCTAGGTATGGGTCCTTGACCAATAGAGTGACACCTTCCTACTGGGTAGAGCATGAGTTATCTATCAGCTATCAGAGTGGAACCCTCATTTGAATTAGGGAATGGGTCTTCAAGTACTAGAGTGGAACCCTATAGAAGGGCTGGGAATGGCTCCTCTACCATCTATTATAGTGGTAAACTTGAGTTGGGCTGGGTATGGTTCCTCTATCAACTTTTGAGTGGCACCCTCCCACGGAGTCAGGACATGGGTCCTTAGCCATTAGAGTGGCACCCTCCTACCAGAACATGGAATGGGTCCTTTAGATTTCTACTAAGTGGCACCCTCCTATTGTATCAGGGAAATATTTCTCTACCTAAAGATTGTTTTCCCTCAACTATGTGACATAGTGGTGAGGTGTGACTTGACTTAGATTTCTCTTCGAACAGACGTGTGAGATATTGGACATCATTGATGGACCTTCAGAATTGTTGAAACTCTTTTCTGGGCCAAGATATAAGATGAAGATCCCCTTTATCTTTTAGTTGGGCTTCTTTGTTTTGAGCACACACACACACACACATAACTATATACTTGTTTTTGTATTTTGTACCCTCTTTCTTTGGGTTGAGATATCTGTCTTTTCCTATTGTTTAAATTACTACTCTAACCTTCATCTTATGAAGCGTCCTACTGAGTATGTATACAATCACACCTTCATGGGCTTTGCCAACACGTGTCGTGTTTTATGAAAATTATAGACAGGTCGGCGAGGATTACAAATAAACTTAGGGATACTTGGTGCATTTGATTGCATATGGTGGTCAGAGATTTGAGATTAATAGCTGGGATATCTCAGTATTTACTTTCCAATTTTTGTTAGGTTGGGAAATATTTATGGTTCAGTGTGTATTTTTTACTCTTGTCTTTTTAGTTTTACACTATCGTACTCTTGTAAACCCTATATGTTTTACATGCATGGTTTGTTCTCTATATTTTGCAACTTTTTATTATTATTACTCTACACTTGTTCATTGAGATGGTCGGGTGTGTGTGTATAGGTACATTAGGAAAAGGCCTCCCATACTAGTTATTCCTTTAATTAGTTATCTCCATCCCATGACCTATGGAGGTGTGCTTGTGGTAGTTGCGGCTTGAGCCCTATTGGGCCGGGTTGTGATAGATTGGTATAATAACAGTTAATTCCTTGGGGTGGTGTTTGAAGTAGTCCCCTTAAGATAATTTGGTTCAGACTTAGGGAAACAATGTCAAAGTGTCTTGAGTTTGGCTTTTAGGACCAGGAACCCAGTGATGGTGCAGGTGGCCGATGTATCCATTCAACATGACTCTAACTACCTTCTTGTTGAATCGACATACAAAGACATTGGTTGAATAGATAAATAATATGTTAATCATATATGATTGATTATTTTGACTACCCTTATTAATTCATCTCCCCATTGTATATGTATGCTTATCTAACCATGGTATATCTTGATTAAATTTTCAGGATGAATCTGTGAATACAACCATCTAGGTTACTGATTCCAAATTATGATGATGATTCGATGAGTGATGAGGCCTCAATTTAGGGTCCATTACATGATATCCTTACTCTAGGTGGATAGGCATAAAAACCCCACATATCTAACAATGGATTATAATATCATAGGAGGCTGAGTATGTGGATAGTCTTAGCACACTCCATGAGTTCCAGTGCCATAGGCCACAAAGTTTCCATGGTGAGCCAGTTCCCTAGGCAACAGTGGATTGGCTAGAGTTAGTGATCTACATTTTTAGGCTTATTCTAACACCGACTGATCAGGTGATTTCACTGGTAACTAACCTTTTCTATGGAGTAGCTGGATGCTGGTGGAGTCTTATTACACATTTTCATGATGAGTTGAAACTCTCATGGTCTGACTTGCATCAACTATTCTATGAGGAGTGTTACCCCTCATTCTTGTGATTAGTTCAGATTTAGGAGATTCTAGAGATTCATAAGGAAGTGATGATAGTGACTAAGTACACTATGAGGTTTACAGACCTTATTTAGTACTCCCTTAATATGATCTGGGATGGCAACTTCCGAGCATAGAAGTTTGAGCAGGGTCTTTGCATAGATATTCACGTCATTGTGGTACCCTTATGAATCCCCACATATGCCAGGGTGGTGGAGCTAGAAATGGTGATAAAGATATTATTTTCATAGGGACACCAGGTAGCTAGAGCTGGCAGTGGAAGTTTTAGGGATAAGTCGTCTGTAGCATCTTGCAGGTGCTAGTCGATAGGATCTCAGTGCAGGAGATATTCCCAAGATCAATCTTGGACACGTGGTTAGTGGAAGAATAGAGAACCAGATAATCCTAGAGAGGGGAGGTTCTATTCATGTGATGGGTGAGGTCACATGGTGCATGATTTCCCAAAACGAAGTGCTAAGGAGCATAGGAAGATAGCATACATACCACTACCATAGAGGCACTGTCACAATCAAGGATCTCCCAGGTGAGGGATGGGTGGCCCCCAAAGAGGAGAAGATACTAGAGGAGTAGGTGGGGATCTAAGAGAATGAGATATGGTTGGTAAAAGATGCTTTTAGATCCTTCTACCACCACCACCAGACAGTTTACATTAGGCTTAGGGAGCTAGTAGTCTGGGCTGCAGACAACTATTAGCTATAGAGGCGTATTTCCTAGCAGTGCATGAGATGATTAGCAGTATGATATATATTTATTCTAATCTTGTTTCAGTATTATTAGACATATTCATGAGCCATTACTTCATCTCTTTGCTCCTGGTGTGAGATCTAGAGCTCCCGGTTGAGGCTTTACCCCAACAAATTTATCTCGAGGTTCCTATGGGGAATGATTCTTCTATATCTTTTATCTACCAGTAGTACAAGCTATCATTTGGTGGAGAGAGGTTCTTATGGACCTTTTGGTTTTCATGATGGAACCCAATGACATCATATTGGATATGGATTGGTTGTACATAGTCTAAAACTAGATTGAATGTCACTGCAGACTAGTCTGATGACTTCGCACTGATGGGACAAAATTATCCTTTATGGGAAAGAGAGATCTCATGATAGGGTTAGTGGGTTTTGTGAGTAGCAGGCTGAATCCCATTACCCATTAGTTGGAAAATTTAGACCTTGGTGCAATAGGTTCTTTATGATTCTTTATTCCTTTATTCATGGAGGATTTTATGGACGTGTTTTCTATGGATGTTCTGAAACTACCTCTGAGGTGGTATATGGAGTTTTACATTGACTTACATTCTAAGACTGCACTTATATCTTTTGAGGCACATCAAATGACCCCTACTTAGATCTAGGAGTTGTAGTTGTATTTGGTGTACCTTCAATATAAGGTCTTTATTAGACCCAATGTGTGCCCCTGGGTAGCTCCAGTGCTGTTCATGAAAAACGTGGACAAGAGCTTACGACTTTGCGTGGATTATCACCACCTTAACCAGGTCACGATAAATAAAAAGTACCCATTACTGAGGATTGAATAACTCTTGGATTAGTTACGAGTCACAATATAGTTCTCAATGATTTATATTCGGTTCAGCTACCAGCAGTTGAGAGTTCATGAGGCTGATATTCTAAAGATGGCATTCTGATGTCACTATAGGCACTATGAGGTGATGCCCTTCAGTGTGATGAATTCCCTTATGATGTTTATGACTTTGATGAACCATATATTCTAGATTTACTTAGACCATTTTTTATTATTTTCATTTAAAACTTAATCATATACTCTACTTTATAGGAGGATCATGTAAATCACTTGGGGAAGTCCCATGCTCGTTCGGTGCAGGAGGAGTTTGAGCAGTTGGATTCCTTGCAGCTGACCCTAGTTAAGTAGGAGGGTGTATCTTTTCTTTAGTTGATGGTGTTGAATCCTCTTCTTCTCTAACATGTGAGAGAATCCCAGTTGTGAGAAATCAACTGTGAGGTCTTACATTACCAAATATCCTTAAGAGATTCACTTGATTAAATTTTTGAAGATGGAATCATGTCATCCTTTTCCAGGGATGAACGGTGGTCCCATTCACAATGTAGGAGGAGGCGATGAGAGATTTTCACACATATCCCTTGTCTATACATCTCATTGTGGGGAATAAGTACAGAGACTTTCAACAGCAGTTTTTGTGGTCCAACATGAGATGGAGCATGGATGAGTTCGTCTCACGGTGCCTCACCATTCAGTAGGTGAAGGTTGATCACCAGGTTATGGTTGGTTTGTTGTAGCCCCTTGAGACCCCATAGTGGAAATGGGATGACATATCCATGTAATCTTTGATAGGGATTTTGTGGATGGAGAGAGGCCATGGTGCCATCTGGGTGATAATCGACTGACTCAAGAAGTCTGTACAATTTCTTACTATTAGGGAGCAGAGTTCGGTGGAGATTTTAGGGTAGTTATATATATGAGATATTATTGGACTTCATGGGGTTCTCTTGAATTTTGTCTATGATCATGATGCATGGTTCAATTCATGTTTGTGGAGATGGCTGTAGGAGACATTTGATACCCAAATGAGGATGAGAACAACCTTCCACTCCCAAAAAGATGGGAAGACTGAGCGCACTATCCATGCACTAGAGGATATACCAAGAGCTTGCATATTGGACTTTGGATAGAGTTGGTAGGATCATTTTACCTTAGTAGAGTTTGTGTAAAACAATATCTATTACTTTACTATCGACATGAAACCTTTTGAGGACCTGTACGAGAGACCTTTTAGGCCACCCTTGTGTTGTACAGAGATCAATGAGGCATATCTTGGTGGGCTAGACATAGTGCATGTGACGATAGAGAAGGTCTAGGTCATCTGTGAGCAGATGAGGATAGCCCATAATAGGTATAAATATTATGCATATTGACATCGTAGGCCCTTGGAGTTCAAGTAGGGAGACCACATTTTCCTAAGATTCTCCCTATGATGAGTATTGCGGAGATTCAACCAAGGATTCAAGTTATCCCTAAGGTTCATCAGGCCATTCCATATCTTGCATAGGGTTAGCAAGGTTTCTTACCACCTTGTCCTCCCCTCATATTTGAAGTGGGTGCATGATATCTTCCATATGTCATAACTGAAGAGATACATGCATGAACCTATTAAAATCATGGCCAATTATCACCTATCGACCGTTCAAGGTTCTGATGCTCTGCTAATATGTATAAAAGTACTCGGGTCGAATCCTAGGTGATGATACTTTTTAATAGTCAATTGTTTTTAATTGATTATATTTTTTTGGGAGGGTTTGTTTGAAGAGCTTAAATGAAGTGATTAATGGTTGGTGTTCGATCTAAAAATTTGATAAATATTGGGATGAGTTCATTATTAGGGAGTTAATCTTGTGATATCCTTGAGATTTTCTTTATATTTTATTAAATTAACACCCACTTCACAAGATGACGTTGATTGGAATTCCTAAGTGTTAAGGCTTTAATCCAAGCCTTAACTTAACTTAGGGTTATAATATCACTTATCAGATGTTTATGGTGATATATTTATAGTTCCAATAATCCATGGAAACCACACATTAAACAAAACAAGTTATTAATCCATGACATGTTAAGTCCAATACACACAATATTAATTTGAAGAATATTCATCGAGAAAATACTCTCAATCACTCAACATCCATAAATTTTGACTCAAACCAATAGTATTTTACTCGTATATTAAAATAGTTATTAATATGTTAATATGTGTTTATGGTGATTAATTATAAATATAATGAAAATAATGGGATAAGAAAATATTTGTGCGTCAAACACACGCACACAAGAACAATGATGAGAAATAAAAATGGACTTTCGATTGAATGAAGAAGAAAAATAAGGGAAGGGATTTCTACTTGATTTCAAATATTTTAAGAGAATTAATATTTAATAATATAGGGTAGATAATTAAAAGAGAATATGAAGAATAAACTTTCATTAAAATAGAATTACAAAAACAAACACTTAAAAGTTTACAAATGAATAAAAACACAAAAGTAAATGAAATCAAAGTGAGGAGGTCAGGTATCTCAAGTGAAAATTGAGTTTGTAATGTCCTCCTAATATTTTTGAAGATCCTTGGTCATGTCAATTGATCCTACTCTATTCTGAATTTCCATCATTTTGTAAGTAGAGGAGGGGAATGTATTTATAGCCCAAGGAAGTGAACTGTTTGCATTCCAAAACTACACCTCCACTTATATTGCCAATTTGATATTTTAGACAGCCGAATCTTGAGAAATATTATTCTTAAAAGTTTCATATATTAAATTTGACCATCTACTCTCAAAATTTGGAGTTATTTAGACTTATGTTTCCAAAGTTATGGCGGTTTGAGTAAACACTTTTAATCTATCCATTTCAATCTAGAATTTTTAGAAGGTAAAAATGTGAATGGGTTTATTAATAGGAATATTCCCTATAATCCAAAAACTTTATTCAACAATGTTTTTCAATAATATATTTTCTTTTACACTGTAAAATCTTAGCTCTAATTGATGTTTATATCATGAAAAAGTCAAATTTGGTGTGCTGATCTCAATTCTCAGAAAGAATTATGGGATGGACTTTAAAGATTCATTTAGGTCTATTTTTTTTGGATTTGGGCCTTGAAATTTTTATACACAAATCCTTGAATTGCTCCTAGAACTTTGGAGGAGAATAAATGAATTTGGTCTTCTCGATTGATCCCAGTAATTCAATCTTCATGGATGGTCCAGTTTCTTCACAGATTCTTTATTCCTTTTTGTGAGGACCATATGAACCTTAAAATGGAAGAATTGGCCACTGATTCTTTCTAATTATATGTTTTAAATTGAATAAGGAATCCTAAAAACAAGAAATACACAATTTTTATCAGTAGGGTGATAGTTATCATTAAAACATTAAACAAACTTGAATCTGGATGAATTCAAATAGTGCTATAAAATTATATTTAATATTTAGACATTATTATTTCACACAAATTATTATAATTTCATATAAAATCAGTAAAGAGAGTATATAATAAGTTATGAAAATTTTAATAACATAAACTCCCCCTCACTTAGTATTGTACACGTCCTCATGTGTAATAAATATAAAAACATAAGAAAATCATTCTTACTTTCCAATAAATATTAATTTTTTTCACCAATCATGGGAGGTTTAGACCATTTCAATCATCCATATTGAATTAAACCACAAATTTTTATAGAAAGAATATTCCAAAAACAATTCACTTTTCATGCTCAAATTTATAAGTGGAAAATGTAGGCACTCAAAACTCACTCCTTTAAAGATGATAAAAAATTATTTCTGGAGGTTCACTCATTCACCAACAAAAGGTGGAAATATTAGAGTTTGAAAGATCTCTAAGCTTCCATTACATATCATAAAGTGCACAAGAATCAATAGGTCTTTTTAAGGGTGTTTTCTGTGGCTATGGGATGGTAGGAATTTAATGTCCAAGAGAGAGGATAAGAGGGGTAAAACATCAGCATGGGTAAAAAAATGCGATTTTTTTTGAAATGAAACATGGAATGAAATGGAAACACATATTTAAAAGGGATTGATTGTGTTAAGAAAGACACAAATAAGGAAGAAAATTTGAAGGGTATGAGAAGATGAAATATTTACAAAACCCAAAACTTCTCCCAACGATATAAGAATATATAATACAAGTGTTATTTTTATTTTATATTATTTTATTTTCTGTTTTTGATTTTTTTGAAAGTTTAACTTGAAACAAATCTCACACTCATATCCCATCCTATGTTTTATCTCCTAATGAAACTAATTGTATTAGTTATAACAATATCAAAGGTTTATAAAGATAGATTTTTGACCCGCTCAAGTCACAACCCATTTATTATGTTTTTTTGATTTTTTTATCATTTTTTGAACATTTGTCAAAAACATTTACAAAATTACATAAATGAAATTACATTCCCAAAAACTCACTAAATGAAAACCTCTCCCCTACACTAAAATGGATTCTTTCCCTCAAGCATATGATAACATGTTGAAAATCAATAAAAGGGCACCCAAAAATGAAATAATTCCCCCCAAACTTAAATTTTAATAAATAATTAAATGTAAATCCATGTAGATGTTTGGTGGGATAAGTTATTGGTCTTGTAATTTGGATATTAAAGAAAAGGTTTTCATAGGCTCAAAGGGGCTTTCAAAAGTAAGATTAATGTAAAGGTAATGGGAGGATATTTGGCTATTGTGATTCTCATGTGGTTAAGAAAATGAATCTATCATATTAATTCACACAAAAGTATGAAATTAAACTCAAAAGTGCACAAACTCAAGAATCAAAATTGGGGGTGAAAACACACATTGAAAATATAACCATAGATGGCTATGGCATGAAATATAATTTTGTTCCTCACAGCTGGGGAAGAATCATTTTCCAAATCTAAAACTAATCATTAAAAAGTTTTTGGTTTTAAAATAATATTCTTTATCCAAATTAATGATGAAAATAAAAAAAATTTGGAATGAAAACATGTATTTTGACACACAAAAATCATTGGATAAAATTTTAAAAATGGATGGTGAGTAAGTGGGACACTTTTTTTTAATTTTTTTAGTTTTTTTAGTGTTTTTTTAAAATACACACCCACACAATATAGAAATAGAGAAGGAAAAAAAAATTGGTGATGAAAGTGGTAAAAAAATTAAAAATAAAGGAGGAAGAAGAAAAAGGGAGAGAGAGAGATGGAAGAAGAAGAGAGAAAAAGGGAGTTAAAGGGAAAGAGGTGCCCCCTGGTTTGGATTTGGTGGGTCGTCATCTCCATATGGTGGTGGGTCGATGGAAGTTGTGGATCTAATAGAAGTCAAGGTGGTTCCTAGGATGTGTGTCCTCTCATGGTGATGCTTTAACCAATATCCATTAACTGTGAATGTTCTTTTGAAAGAGGGGTCTTGGACTTTCACTACACCAAATGGGTAAACATTAGTAATAACAAAAGGACCTTCCCAATGAGAATTAAGATTACCTGGGTGAATCCAAAATCAAGAATTAAAGAGCATTACCTTTTCACCTTAATGAAATAACATTTTCAGGATGTGTTTATCATGGAGTGCCTTGGATTTTTCTTTGTATAAATTAGAATTCTCATAAGAATAAAGTTGAAGCTCCTCTAGTTCAGCCAATTACAACAATCTTTCTTCACTAGATTTTTAAAAATCAAAATTACAAGTTTTCATAGCCCAAAATGACTTATGTTGTATTTCAACTGGTAAATGACATGATTTACTAAATACTAGACTAAAAGGAGACATCCCAATGGGTGTTTTATAGGAATTTTGATAATCCCAAAGTGCATCACCAAGTCTTTCAGGCCAGTCTTTTCTGGTGGGTTTTACAATTCTCTCAAGCACTCTTTTCACTTCTCTATTAGAAAGTTCAATCATGCCATTTTTTGGGGGTATTATGCATTTGAAGTTTTATTTACAACTCCATTCTTTTTCAAAATAGATTCCATGGTTCTATTACAAAAATGGGTTCCTAAGTCATTAATCAAGGCACGGGGAGTTCCAAATCTGTAGAAGATGTGGGTTTTTAGGAACTCACTAATAGTATGTGAATCATATTTTCTAGTGGATTTGGCCTCAACCCACATAGAAACATATTCAAATACAAGAAGAATGCATGATAATCCATTGGAAGGAGGGAATAATCCCATGAAATCGTTGCCCCAAACATCAAAGATCTCATAGAAGATTAAGGGATTTTGGGGAATTTCATTTCTTTTGGAAATTGTGCCAAACTTTTGGAAAGTGGGACATGAATTATAAAACTCATGATAGTTCTTGAGGAGTGAAGTCTTGAAGAATCCAGATTCTAGGAACTTTTGGGAGGTCCTTTATGGTCCAAAGTGGCCACCTCCTGGAAGTGAGTGACAAAATTCTAATATGGAGGAATACTCATCTTCATCAACACATATCCTAATTACCATGTTAGCCTCAGTTTTCCAAAGTTTATATTCTTCCCAAAAATAGTGTTTTGAATCACTTTTCAACTTCAATTTTTGTTCTTTTGAATTTTTTTTTTGGAGAAACGCCAGAAACCAAGTAATTTACAATTGGGTAATACCATGGTGACTTTGGAGTGAGAGATGAAAGGTGCTCGGTGGGGAATTTCAGATCAATGATTTCTGAATGAGAAGAATTAGAAATTATACTTAGGTGATCAACCATAGAGTTTTATTTTCCTAGTCTATCTTTGATTTCAAGGTCAAAATATTGGAGCATTATAATCCATCTTATTATCCCAGGTTTGGAATAACTTTTCTTGAGTAAGTACTTTATAGAAGAATGGTCTGTGAAGATGATAATTTTGGCACCTAAGAGATAGGGATGGAATTTATCTAAGGCAAAAACCACTGCTAAATGTTATTTTTCAATCACAGTGTAGTGAGATTGAGTTTTATCCAATATTTTTGAGGCATAATAGATTACATGAGGAATTTTCCACCTTATTTGACCAAGAACAACCCCAACGACTCTATTAGAATCATCAAACATCAAATCAAAGGGTAAAGACCAATATCGGGGAATATGTAAGAGTTGTTTTTGAGTTCAATGAAGGATCTCTTGAAAACCTCATCAAAATGGAAAGTAACATCATTTTGGAGAAACCGAGTGGGTGGGAGGGAAATCCTACTAAAGTTATGGATGAATCGCTGATAGAAACCGACATGACCGAGGAATGAATGGATGTCTCGAACAGAGGTGGGTTTAGGAAGTGATTGGATCACTTCAATTTTGGTAGGATCAACTTCAATACCATCTTTTGAAACTATGTGCCCTAGAACAATCCCATTTGTAACCATGAAGTGAAATTTTTCAAAATTTAACACAAGATTACACTTGACACACTTTTGAAGGACCATAGAGAGTGAATTTATGCAAGATTAAAATGACTCACCATAAATGGTAAAGTCATCCATGAAGACATCTATGCAATGTTCAATTAATTTAGAAAATATACTCATCATACACCTTTGTAATGTTTCATGAGCATTGAAAAGGACAAAAGACATTCTCCTATATGAATATGTTCCAAAGGGGAAAGTGAATGTAGTCTTTTCTTGGTCCTGAGGTGTGATTGGGATTTGAAAATAGTAGGTGTATCCATCACAAAAGAAATAATGTGACTTTCTGGCTAATCTTTCTATCATTTGATCAAGGAATGAAAGAAGGTAGTGATATTTTATTGTTTCTACATTCAATTTCCTATAGTCGATGCACACACTCTAGTTGTTCTTCACTCGAGTTGTGACTACCTCCTCATGTTCATTTGTGACAATAGTTATCCCACCCTTATTAGGTACAACTTGAATTGGACTAACCCATTCACTATCAGAAATTGGGTGGATAATACCATCTTGAAGAATATTGGTGATCTCTTCCCTAACTACCCCAAGTATGAGTGTATTGAGTCTTCTTTGTGGTTGTCTTATTGGTTTGGTTGATTCCTCAAGATGGATGTGATGCATGAAAAGGGCAGGGTTGATTCCTAGTATGTCATCTAGGGTCCAACCTAATGCCTTTTTGTTTTTCTTTAACACCTGAACAAGTTTGGACTCCTCATTTTCAGTAAGTGTAGCAGAGAAAATGAAAATATAAGAGTGATCATGGAAAAGAAATGTATATTTCAGGTGCACAGGAAGAGGTTTCAAATCAGTATCATCTTTCATTTGTGGGTTAGACAACTCAAGAATGGAGGAAGGACTTTCAGTTGGTTTTGATTCATTTTCCTTAATACTATCCAAGGTGGAACAATAGAGATCATAGTTGATGTGGGATTCAAGAGAGTTTTCAAGTTCCTCTATATTGATGGAGTCTATGAATAAAGGTCCACATCAACTTCACTATTTATGACTTGGTTAATCATGGTGCAGATTTCAAAAGATACTCTCTCATTGAAACATGATGAACATGATGGAATGAGGTTCAATTTACTCTCAAAAGTGTACTCATAAGCATGGATTGACAATGAAGAGTGATCCTCAAACGAGTATTTAATGGCTTGAATTTTTTTGAACTTGACTAGTTGGTCACCAAATTCCATGGATAAGATTCTTGAATGAGCATCAATTTTGGTTCTTACTGTCATTAGGAATGGTCTTCCTAGAATTAAGGGATACTGAGAAGAGTTCATTTCACCTTCCATGTCAAGGACATATAAATCAGCAGGGAAGATAAGAACATTCACACGAACAAGGACATAATCTATTATACCCTTAGGAATAGAGGTGATTCGATTGGTAAATTGAATGGTAACACCCATTGGATGTAAGGGAACAAGACCAAGGTTGTAGAAGATGGATTTGGACATGACATTAATTGAGGCTCCTAGGTCTATGAGTGCTTCATCAAAGTTGGATCTTCCAATTTGGCATGGAACCTTAAAGGTCCCTAGATATTTTCACTTTATGGGAATAGATTGCTGGGTGGAAACATTTTCCAAGGTCCTAAGTTGCCTCTTGTGGGTGAAAAATTTATTAAGAAACTTGGCATACTTAGGTATTTGTTTTATGGAATTTAAGAGGGGTATGTTGACTTCAACACATCTAAACATGTCGAGCATTTCAGGATCAAGTTCAAAGTACTTCTTTGGATTAGAAATGGCTTGAGGGAAAGGAATTGGGTTCCTAAGTGGAATAGAAGGAGGTGAGGAAATGGATTTAGATTCCTTTTCAATTTTCTTTTTTTTTTCATTTTCTAGGTCAACATTTAAAGGGGAGTTGGAGGAATCATCATGAGGCATATAAATTTTCTTTCCCGATCTAAGTGAAATTGCAATTAAATTACCCTTGGGGTTGGGTAATGGTTGATATGGGATTTGGGAAGAATTTGATTCTTGTTGCTGGCTTAGGTGGGATGCAAGTTGACTAATTTGGGTTTCAATGTTTTTGAGGCTGGAACTCGTGAAGAAGGAAAGATATTCTACAACACTTTACCATGGTTTCTTGAAAGAAGAGGCTTGTACCGAATTGGGATTGCCTTGATTTTGGTTCTTGGGAAAGTGATTGTATTGTTTTGGGAATTGGGAAGGATCATTAGGATAGTGGAATGCAGGATGAGCAAGAGGAGGATTGATCCTTTGAGGTTGAGGAAAAAAAGGGTAAGGTTGTTGGAAGTTACCAACACCATGACCATATTGGAATTGGTTTGGGTTTTGAGGAGGAAATTGAGGGGGATGAGAAATGGGATTACCATATCTCAAGAAAGGTTTGTAGGTATAAGAGAATGAATCAGAATGGGGTTGGTTGAAGTTTCTAACAAATTGAATTGATTGTTGAGGGTTGGGGTTCTGCTGAGCATATGCTACATTGCACTCCATTGGTCAGGATTAATCCGATTGATACTCTTGAAGTTGTGGACTTGTGTCAGTTGGATGAGATGGGAAGCTACAGATTACACAGTTCTTGATAGGTCCATGGAATAGAGATTGTGGAGAAGATTAAGTTGGGGATTTGGACTCCACAACTAGTTGTCACACAAGACCTATAAATTCACTCATCCACTCTTTCATATTGTTCAACTCTATTGATTGACTATATTTGGTTTGTTTTACTTGATCATGTGCTCAAGTACGGAATTTTTGTGTGTTGTAACCCATGTTTCTTATGAGATATCTTACAGCTATAGGAGTTTTATCAACAAGAGCACCGCCACTTGCAGCATTAATGAGAGTTCTCTATATATCCAATAAACCCTCATAGAATTATTGGATAAAGAATTGGTTAGGTATTTGGTGGTGTGGACAGGTTTCCACAAGATTTTTGAACCTCTCCTAATACTCATGGAGTGATTCATTGGGGAATTTATGGATACCACTAATTTTCTTTTGGATGGAGGCAATATAATAAGCAGGAAATAATTTCTCTAAGAAAAGTCACTTCATGTCGTTTCATGTGGTTATGGAACTAGGATGGAGGTAGTAGATCCATGACTTAATAGTGTCAGCTAGAGAGAAAGGGAATGCTTGGAGTTTGATTTGTTCCTCATAAAACCCTTGAGGATTCATGGTAGAGCACACCACTTGGAACTATTTAAGATAAAGATGTGGATCCTCACCATCTAGCTCATGGAAATGAGGAAGAAGAAGAATCAAACCCGATTTGAGTTCGAAGTTAGCCTCTATGTTTGGATATTGAATACCAAGTGGTTGGTAATTCATATCAAGGTCAAAAAGTTCTTTAAGTGTTTGTTCCATAGGATTAGCCATATCTAATTCAACTAGTTGGATGAGGAATGGTTCTTGAATTATTTGATTATCCCTAATGTTCCTCCTAAGTTGGAGAAAAGTTTTCTCAATTTTAGAGTCCAAAAAATCTGATGGATTGTTTGGGAGGATATAGGGCATTCATAGAGATTTTGTAAAGGATGAGTAAGGTGGGTTTTTATTTGTGTATTTTCCCTTTATGATTTTTATGAGAAGGAGGATTTTTCTTTGTGTTTTTTTTTCATTTTTTTTGTTTTTTTACAATAACAAAAAACTAATGACTATTTAATTTACCATCCCTAGAAACAGATCTATTTGAAAGCGTGAACAATTGTCTCTTATCAACCATTCAAGGGTGAAATGCTATGATAATGTGTATAGCAGCACTCAGATCGAATCCTCAGTGATGATACTTTTTAATAGTTAATTGTTTTTAATTGATTATATTTTGATTTGGGGGGGGGTTTGTTTGCAGAGCTTAAAATAAGTGATTAATGGTAGGTGTTTGATTTAAAAATTTGACAAATACTGGGGTGAGTTCATTATTAGGGAGTTAATCTTGTGATATCCTTGAGCTTTGCTTTATATTGCATTAAATCAACACCCACTTCAAAAGATGATGTTGATTGAAATTCCTAAGTGTTAAGGCTTTAATCAAAGACTTAAATTAACTTAAGGTTCTAATCTCAATTAGTACATGTTGATGGTAGTTTATTTATGGTTCTAATAATCCATGGAAACCACATGTTAAACAAAACAAGTCATTAATTCATGACATGTTAAGTCCAACATACACAATGTTAATTTGAAGAATATTCCTTGAGAAAATACTCTCAATCACTTAACATCCATAAAATTTGACTCACCCCAATGGTAGATTACTCAGCCATTAAGATAGTTATTAATCTGGTAATATGTTTTTATGGTGATTAATTATAAATAGAACCAAAATAATGGGATAAGAAAAGAGTTGTGCGTCGAACACACACACATGGACATTGATGAGAATTAAAAACAGACTTTCGAGTGAAAACTTGAGTTTGGCATGTCCTCCCAAGATTTTGGCAGAGTCGTGGTGATTCTAATTGATCCTACTTTATTCTTAATTGCCAACCTTTTTCAAGGATAGGAGGGGGAAGTATTTATAGCCTAAGGAAGTATACTGTTTGCATTCCAAAACTACCCATCCACTTGCATCACCAATTTGATATTTCAAACATCTAAATCTCGAGAAATATTATTCTTAAAAGTTGTAGATATTAAAGTTGGAAGTATACTCTCAAAATTTTGAGGAATTTTTATTTATGGAGCCAAAGTTACAGAGGTTTGAGTAAACACTTTTAATCTGTCCATTTCAATCCATAATTTTCAGAAGGTCGAAACGTGAATGGGTTTATTAATAGGAAGATGCTATCAAATCCAAAAAAATAATTTAAAAACGTTGGCCTCACATATCTTAGATTTAACACTAAAAAATATCATCTCCAATTGATGTCTATATCAAGAGAAAAGTCAAATTTGGTGTACTGATCTCAATTCCCAGACAGAATTGTGGGCTGGACTTCAAAGCTTCATTTGGGTCACTTGTTTTTGGATTTGGGCCTTGAAAATTTTATACATGAATCCTTTAATTGTTATAAAAACTTTGGATGAGAATAATGAATTTTTACTTCTAGATTA
Source organism: Viscum album (assembly GCA_963277665.1). Classification (NCBI taxonomy): domain Eukaryota; kingdom Viridiplantae; phylum Streptophyta; class Magnoliopsida; order Santalales; family Viscaceae; genus Viscum; species Viscum album. The sequence goes on from OY728128.1 coordinate 1,505,984,735, forward strand.
ACCCCAGTAATTCAGTCTTCATGGATGGTCCAGTTTCTTCACAGATTCTTTGTGCCTTCTTGTGAGGACTATATGACCCTTCAAATGGAATAATTGGACATTAATTCTTTCTGATGATATGTTGGAAATTGAATAAGGAATAATAAAAAACAATAAACATACAATTTGGATCATTAGGGTGATATTTATTATTAAAAAATTTAACACACTTGAATCTAGATGAATTCAAATAGTGCTCAAAAATTATATTTAATATTAAAACATTAACATTTCAGAAAAATTATGCACATTTCAAATAAAATTAGTAAAGGGAGTATATAATAAGTTATGAAAATTTTAATAACATCACCCATGCACGTTATTGAATGGGTAAAGCTAGACATTGAGGATGTAACCACTTTTTTGGATCACCCAATGGAAACCATGGATCGGTAGGAGCGTACCCTAGGTGGATGAACCATACCCTTTGTTCAAGTGTTGTGGTAGCACGAGAGCATTAATGAGAGCTCCTGGGGGTGGGAGATCTAGATTAAAGCTTAGTATCCTGATATTTTTTTAGTTTTTATTTTTAGGGATGAAAAGTTTGAAGGAGAGAATAATGTAGAGACCCTATTTTTCCTTGTAAGACTTTTGAATATTTCTAGATATATTTTATGGGCCAGAAACTGAGTAGACATGCGATTCTAAGTCTAGGTGTGCTTGAAACTAATTTTATAAAAATATTAAATATATTTTATATTAAATTAACATGATTTCTTAAATAAAATGGGATAAATCTTAAATAGAGTCTCAGATCAAAAATATGATAGCATGTTTGAGTCTTGAACACAATGTTTAACCTAGTCGTAACCTAAAGTCGGTTGGCATAGGGTGTTCAGATATAAAAACCATTGGAAGGTGTATTTACTAAAAATATATAATTAAATCTATTTATTTAATTAAATTACCTAAATTAGAAACCCTCTATAAATATTCCATTATGGTAGGATCGCTAGGGTTAGCTGCATAACCATGGGATCATTGAGAGAATTTATTACACCCTATCATTGGTGAATTATAATCAGATGATAAAGGAACTTTGGATATAGGTATATCGAGGCATAGAGAACACAGTGCCACCTCTCATTCATTGGAAAGTGCATTAATCATCATCAAATGATCCAAATTCAGGTATGACTCATCAATTTGTTGATTCTTCTCTAATTGATTAAACTTTTTGATCATGATCATACTATTCTTTGATCTGCATCAATTTCAAGACATTGTGTACACCAATGTATCGATTTTAATTGATTATTCAGTTTTCTCACCCCGGGCACCCCTAAAATATATCTTTTGGCCAATAATTCTTGGCCAATGATCATTTCACATAAGTTTATTACACCTTTCTCCCTCCGTTCTTCATGTTAGTTATTTTTAGACCATGGAGTTATGATTCAACATTGTTGGGTGGGACCGAGCATGATCAAACCCCCAAATCTGGGTGGATTTTCATGCAATGAATGAAATGACAAATTAGGGATGGATTCAGAGGATTTGTGGGTTGCAGGTGACCAATTTGTTGATCTAGAATCCAAATTAGAGATGGAGGGTGATGGGATATGTTTGTGGTGAATACAAATTCAAAATGGTGTTTTGATATTTGATTTTTAGCCATTGGAGGGCTGAAAATGAAAATCATAGGCCTTTTACACTGATTTCAGGGGGGCCTGGAGGTGAGATCTGAGGAGGTGGGGTTAGATCTGGAATGCCAAAATCATATCTAAATCTCTACAAAAAACCTGACTATACATTGTGTACTATGATGAACATATACCGTGTATTTTCCCTTGAACTATGACACTAAGGTTTTGAGAAAGTTAAGGATGACACACCATGTGGCTGGGACACATGCTGTGTATCCCTCCCTAAGTGGACAAGCCATGTGGAAGAGCACACAGATAGGACCCCATGAGGGAGGAAACGACTAGACACACATTGTGTATCAATGTACATAGACATGGCCAGGGATATGGTCATAACCCCTTGCAGAAGGACATGCTATGTACCTAAGTACATGTATACATGTAGACTTACATAGACATGTCCAAGAGCACATGAAGGACCCCAGGTGGATAAGGTATGCAGTATAGTTCACCTACATTCTATGTAGTGCTACAGGGTTAGTGATTCGTGTACTGGATGAGACACGACCAAGCATAAAGGTGAGACCACTTACTGTGTGGCCCCTATTACACGCCATATACCCCTTTTTTCCTTTTTAGAAAACTTTTGTCTCTCATATATCTTTATTTTGGACTCATATTTTGGATCTTGAGTAGCCTATCCTAATTGTTTTTTCATGTAAAATTTGATGGTGGACTCCATAGTGGCTTTTGAGATACAATGCAAGATATTTAGAGTGTAAATTATTTAGGAGACACTTGATGGTGGTAGTGATCAAACATGATCATCAGAGAGATCAGAGTGGAACCCTCTTTCCAGGAAAGGTATGGGCCCTCGATCGACTAAAAGATTGGAACCCTTTTACTGGGATAGGGCATGGGTCCTCTTCCTATCCACTGAGTGACACCCTCCTTCAAAATCAGGGCATGGGTCCTCAACCACTAGAGTGAAACCCTCCTGCTGGGTAGGGCATGGGTCCTCTATCTACCACCCGAGTGGCACCCTCCTATTGTATGAGGGAATGGGTCCTCGAATACTATAGAGGAACCCTCTAGATGGGTTGGTAATGGGTTCTATACCAACCATTAGAGTGTAACCCTCTAACTAGGTTGGGAATGGGTCCTTTATCAACTTTTTAGTGGCACCCTCCTACAGAGTTAGAGTATGGGTCCTCAGCCATCAGAGTGGCACCCTCCTACCAGGGCATGGAATGGGTCCTTTAGCTATGTATCGAGTAACAAACTACTGCTGTATTAGGGAATGTATCCTCTATCTATAAATTGTTGACCCTCAACTGTGAGATATAGTGGTGTGGTGTGTCTTGACTTGGATGTCTCTTCAGATAGTCGCGTGAGATTCATGGTATCTTTGATGGACCTTTGGAACTATTGGCATTATTTCTTGAGTTGGACTATGATATGGATACCCCCTTTATCTCTCATTTGGGATTATTTGGTTTGAGAATATATATATATATATATGTATGTATCCATGTAGTTGAATTTTGTACTCTTTTTATTTGGGTTGAGATTTCTATCTTTTCATATTGTGTCTCTTACTTCTCCCCCTTCAGCTTCTGGGGAATCCTATTGGGTATGTATATGATCACCCCTACATGGGATTTGACCACATGTGTCATGTCTTATATAGACAATAGATTGGTCGATGATGATTACAGAGGAGATTTGGGATACCTGGGGAATTTGATTGCATATAGTGGTTGGAGCTTGGAGATTTGGAGCTGGGCTCTCTCAGCATTTAATTTCTAGTTTTTTTTAGGTTGGGTAATCTTTATGGTTGGGCATTTATTTTTCCCACTTGTATTTTAGTTTTACACTATCGTACTCTTGTATACCCTATCTATTCTACATGCATGGTTTGTTCTCTAGATGTTTCATATTTTTATTATTATTACTATGCACTTATGCATTGAGATGATTGGGTGTGTGTGTAAAGGTACATTAGTCAAAGGTCTACCATACTAGTTATGCCTTTTAAGTTCTTATCACTAGTACCTATACTATGGAGTAGGTTTGGGGTAGTTGAGACTTAAACCCTATTGGGTCAGGATGTGACACCCCACTGCTTTCCAAATCTCTTTATCAATACTACTCCACCCCCACCTCTTGCTCGTACATTTATCAGTGCACATCATCTCTCAAATATGCACTCACACTACTATAGATTTCACAATGTCAAGTGCTACCCTTTATCAGTGCTAGCTAAAAGAACTAATAAAGGGTTATTTTTATCAATACTAGCAACAAGTTATAATAAAAAGTGACTTTATCATCACTAATAAAGCATTAATAAAAGACCTCCTTTATCAGTTCTAGAAAAAGGTGTGGATAAATGGTGCTTCTATTAGTGATAATAAACCCCCCCTTTATCATTATTTTTAGCATTGATAAACATACCCTTTATCATAGATATTAAAAAGAACTGATAAAGGACACCTTTATCAATACTTTTTATTTAACATTGATAAAAGACCCCCTTTATCAATCCCTTTTTTAGTGTAGATAAAGGTATTGTAATGAACCAAACCGGTTCAAATAGATAAACCACCCAAGATGGACCATCACGGTGGTGAGGTGCAACAATAAAATGAAAAAAAGTCTCGTATAAAGAAAAATAATCCATACAACCAGAGTAAAAAGTGGAAGAAATAAATGCATACAAGATATATACCATCTAATTCAAACCAACTAAACCAGAAAGTATGAAAAGACAAGACCAATAAGTCTCCATGTGAGCAACCATCACCTCCAAACCATCCTGAACCCAAGGTTGCTGTAACAAGAGAAGCCAAAATGCTACAAGATTCCCTTACCTTTACCTATGTCCTGCAAGACAATGTCTATAAACACCTAAAGAAAAAATTAGGTTCTGACAAAAAACCCAATAGGGTACTACCACACAGTCTATACAAGGTCTAATAACCAGAATGCAATTGTTCTACCTTTTAAAACAAAAATAGTTTTACAAATAATTTTCATAAATCCAAACCTATTTTTAGATCATTTCATTTGGTTTTCACAAAATATTTTCATATTTATAAATCTAGGAATATGAAAAGTATAAGTGATAAAAAAGAAGGTATATCTACACACCATAAGGTAATAATGTAAAAAGATATCCATGAAATAATCCATCATGTGAGTCCATGTGATACAACCTCAAGTGAAAAACATGTGAGAAACAATCCATAACAAAATCCATCATGTGATAAACAAACCGTAAATGAAAAAGCAGACCGTATTGGGACCTAGCCTATGGGAATACCTACTAGAAATAAAAGAGCCTAAAAAAGGAATATATTGGTACCAACCAATATTGAGTCTTGCCATAGTCTATCGATATCACAAAAGTAAGCCATAGTGGTGCCATTGCCACAGATTTTCCCCTTAACAACATGAAAAATGAGCTTTAACAATGCTAAAAAGTTATGTTGTATAAAGAACCATTAAAAGGGGGGACCCTTTTATTAGTGATGAAAATAGTGCTGATAAAGGCCCTAATTCTGTAGTGTGATATTTGAATTATAACACACTGTAACAACAACTTGTATATGGAAAATTCATAATTTAATTGAAATAAAAATTACATCACAAATACATAAAAAATCAATATATTATAGACATTTGAAACAATGTTTTGTAGAATTATATTACCAAATACTATCACAAAAATTCAAAAATATAAATGTTTCATCGTCTTTAGCACCTGAACCCCTCTAAAAAAGCACGATCATGGTATCAGTTTCCGAACAAACCACCCTAACTTGAGTAAAAGAAACATTTATGGAAAAAAAATTATTATGTTAGCAATACTATAAAAAAATAAATTAAACATAAATATGAAATAATACATTAATAAAATGTCGATTTTAAACTGAAACCACACAATTTGAGTCATATTGGGTACACCATGTATCATATTGAGGTATGATTGATTATTACATATCAAAAATGAATTATGGATCATTGTACTACAGTATTAAAAAATATGAATGCGTTTTATCAATTTTGAGTATGTCACTTGTCTTTCTTACTAAAATGTTATTTTAGACTGAAAACACTCACTTTGAGTCATATCGATCACACCGTGTGTTGGTTTGACGCGAGACTGATTTTTATATGTCATAAATGACTTATGAATCATTTTACTAAATTATCAAGTCAATCTAAGAGCTTTTTATCACTTTTCAACAAGTGGCACACTTTTTGTACTAAAATGTTAATTTTAGACTGATAACAGCCACTTTGAGTCATACTGGGCACACTGTATATCATATTGAGATGCAATTGATTCCTATACGTAAAAAATGACTTATGTATCATTTTACTAAAGTATAAAATCAATCCATTTTTTTCTTGATTTTGAGTATGCCACTTGTCTTTTTTAATAAAATTAATGTTAATTTTAAATAAAAATACTCACTTTGTGTCATATTAGTCACACTGTACATCGTTTTGAGGTTAGGATGATTCCTACACATCAAAAATGGCTTATGGATCATTATAATAAAGTATAAAACAACCTGAATACATTTTATTGATTTTGAGTATGTCACTTGTTTCATTTTTTTTAAAATGTCATTTTAAACTGAAAACACACACTTTGAGTCATACTAGTCACATTGTGTGTCAGTTTTATGTGATACTGATTCCTACAATTCAAAAATGACTTATGAATAATTTTACTAAATTATCCAGATAATTGGAGTGTGTTTTTTGGTTTTTAGTAATTGACACATGTTTTGATCTAAAATGTTAATTTTAAAATGATAACAGGTACTTTGAGGCATACCAAGAATACCATGTATTATATTGAGTTGAGGCTAATTCCTACACATAAAAATTAACTTATGTATCATTTTATGAAAGTATTGAAAAAATATGAATGTTTTTTCTCAATTTTGAGTATATCACTAGTGTTTTTTACTAAAATGTCAATTTTAAATAAAAAGACACACTTTGAGTCATACCAGTTACACTGTATGTCATATTCAGGTGTGGATAATTCCTACACGTCAAAAATTAATTAGGAATCATTTTTATAAAGTATCAAAACAATATGAATGTTTTTGTTTGGTTTTGAGTACATCACTTGTGTTTTTTACTAAAATTTCATTTTAAACCGAAAACATGCACTTTGAGTAACACCATTCACATCATATTTTAGTTTTATGTGAGACTAATTCATACATGAAAAAAATGACTTATCAATTTTTTTCTAAATTATCAACACAATCGTAGCATGTTTTCTCAGTTTTAAGTGAGTGATACACTTTGAGAACTAAAATGTCAATTTTAAACTGATAATAAACACTTTGAGCCATATCAGTCCCATCATGTGTCAGTTTGATGCGAGACTGATTCCTACATGTCAAAAATGACTTATGAATCATTTTTCTAAATTATCAATAAAATATTAGCATGTTTTCTTGGTTTTTAGTGAGTGACACATGTTTTGAACTAAAATGTCAATTTTAAACTGATAATAGACACTTTGAGTAATATTGGGAACACCGTGTATCAGATTGAGGTGAGTCTTATTCCTACATGTCATAAATTTCCTATGGATTATTTTCCTAAAGTATCAAAAAAATAAAAATGTGTTTTATTGGTTTTAATTATGTCACTTTCTTTTTTTACTAAAATGTTAATTTTATATTAAAAGACACACTTAGAGTCATACCGGTCACACCGTGCATCAGATTGAGGTGCATAATATTCTTACACATCAAAAATAGCTTATGTATCATTGTACTAAAGTATCAAAGCAATATGAGTGTGTTTGATCAATTTTGAGTATGTTACTTTTGTTTTTTAATAAAATGTAATTTTAAACTAAAAACACGCACTCCGAGTCATACTAGTAACACTGTGTGTTGGTTTGATGTGAGACTGATTCCTACACATAAAAAATGAATTATGAATCATTGTACTAAATTATCAAGACAATAAGAGTGCATTTTTATGGTTTTCAATGAGTGATACATGTTTTGAACTAAAATGTCAATTTTAAATTGATAAGAGACACTTTGAACCATATCGGGGACACCATGTATTGGATTAATGTGAGGATGATTCATACACATCAAAAATGACTTGTGTATCATTTTCACAAAGTATCAAAATAATACGAATTATTTTATTGATTTTTGAGAATGTCACTTGTCTCTTTTACTAAAATGTCAATTTTAAATAAAAAGACACACTTTGAGTCATACCAGTCACACCGTGGGTCAGATTGAGGTGTGGATAATTCCAAAATTTTACAAATGATTTATGAATAATTTTACTAAAGTATCAAAACAAACAGAATGGGTTTTCTTGGTTTTGAATATATCACTTTTATTTTCTACTAAAATTTTATTTTAAACTAGAAACACACACTTTGATTTATAGGGGTCACATAATGTGTTGGTTTGAAGTGAGACTAATTTCTACACATAAATAATTTCTTATGAATAGTTTTCCTAAATTATAAATACAATATGAGTGTTTTTTCTTGTTTTTTAGTGAGTGACACATGTTTTGATCTAAAATGTCAATTTTAAACTGATAATGATCACTTTGAGTCATACCGTGCACAACATGTATTGGATTGAGGATAAAATGATTCCTACACCTCAAAAATTAATTATGGATCATTTATATAAATTATAAAAAAACCATAATAATTTTTCTTGGTTTTGTGTATGTCACTTGTCTTTTTTACTAAAATTTCATTTTAAATTGAAAACACTCACTTTGAGTCATACCAGTCACATTGCACGTCAGTTTGATGTGAGAGTTAATCCTAAATGTAAAAAATTAATTATTAATTATTTTTCTAAATTATCAATACAATCTGAGCACATTTTCTTTATTTTTATTGAGTGAGATATGGTTTGAACTAAAATATCAATTTTAGACTAATAACAACCACTTTGAGTCATACCAAGCACACTATGTATCAAATTGAGGTACAACTGATTCCTAATTTTAAAAAATAACTTATGGATCATTTTCCTAAAGTATCAAAACAATTCAAATGCATTTGATTAGTTTTGAGTATGTCACATGTCCTTTTTAATAAAATTAATATCACTTTTAAACAAAAAGACACACTTGGATTTATACCAGTCACACCGTGCATCAGATTGAGATGATAAATAAGAGTTATTAAGTGAAATTTAATATTTAATTAGAATATTCATTAGATATTAGTGGATAAGTTAAAATTTCTATAGGAAATTAGAGGTGTTTGGGATAAATTGAGTGGATTCCCTGAATATCAGAAGTTAGTACTAATTGTTGACCACCTGGGATATATTATGAGTGTGTGAGACCAATGTTACATGTGTGAAGATGCAATTATCATGAAATTACTTTCTATTAGTGATCTAATTGGTTGACTTGACCAAAATGATTCCAATACTTATAACTTTTGAAGAAATGAATTTGCATCAATGTTCTACCTAGAATGTTGAATTAATTGGAGAATAAAAATAAAATTACATCATTAGGAGTGCATCATCCTCTTTGAGTACATGATCATAGTACATGAGTGAATCATCCTTGTTGAAGAAGTCATTAATTCATAATATCAGTAAAAATTAATAAAATAAGTGTCAGATAAAAATGATAAGTAAATTAGCTAAAAAAGCAGATAAAATGATGAGAAAATGAACTAAATAAGTAGTAGGAAGTCACATATTCATGATATATGTGTATATTATGACACTAGGTATGCTTCTAATTTTTTTTCAAAACAAATATATTTCCTCTTGTGAATATGAAGACTTTTGATTGTCCTGGTAGTATGGGAAAAATATAAATACACAAAGTATTAATAAATATTTTAAATGAAATTATAATTATATTTGAAAATACCTCTTTAGGGATGCTAGTTTATTGATGGTATATGATATATTTCATAAATTTTCAAACATAATAACCAAAATATTTTCCATTGGTTTGTTTTAGACACTTAATAAACATTGAAAAAATTAAGTAATTTGTTTTGATATATTTTTTGATAGTGAAATCTTATTATATATACCCTAAGACTTATCCACTTGTAGATGTCTATAGGCTCCTCCTGCTCGTGGAATATCCTCATGCCAGGATTTTGATGATATTTAAACACTAACATATCATAAAAAAATTCTCATTAAAACATAATAGAAAATATATAACTTGAAGTTTAGTTCTAAAATGTTGCATGTAGTGTATTACAAATTGGAAAATGTCATCACATGCAGTTGGTTTGTTGGGTATCCATGCAGTGAATCCAAAAAATAAATCTTTGGAGTATCCAAATTGACTACAATGAGTAACCAATGTTGAAAAAAAAGAATAAGTAATGAAAGGAATGAAAATATATTTGATATGATTAAATTGTAGAGTTTTACCTCTGCATCGTTGGTTATAAGAAGAGTTCGTCATCCATAAGTTTTCTTTCAAAAACTACAGATAGTTTTTCCACTATTACATTAATTTGATTTGAATCCAATGATATTAGTTGTATAGAAGTGATGTGAGGACTAATGAGTCTAGATTTATATTTACAATATTTCCCATTCAAATAGTATTGATATATATGCCTGTAAAAAATAGTAATTATATTTATTCATAATTAAAATTGTAGACCAACTATTGAAAAAAATCATGAAAACACACCTCATGTATGCATTTAGAACTTAGACTCCTAGAAAATCATACTTTAGGATTTCATTTACATTATCAAGAGAAATATAGTATGCAATTTACTCTTTGCACATTTATTCTTCAAAATTAACAATTACATCACTACCATTTTGTAACCTTATATCTGCATGAACTTTCAATGATAGTAAATGTAGAAGTTGAATGGGTGGGTTAAAGGTACTTTGTGATGATATTTTAGATTAGTTGGTTGATACTTTAGATCATTTTGATTAGACCTTTCATTTCAAGACTTACCTTTGTTTTTCTATGGTAACATTCATCAGTTCAAACCTTTTTTCATTAATAGTTAAAGGCTTTTAATGAAAAATAAATTGGAAATTAATTCCTCCTTGTTGACATGTTTTTTACAAGATCCAATGGTCATTCTATGAATATTCCAATAACATGCTTGACCATATGAATTTACGCATCACCAAGTGGAATAGGTAGCTTGGTGCTCATATCATGAGATACATTAATCCCCACTCTCACATGGCCCATTAGAAGTTCTTTATTGTGTATAATATCTTCTTGGATATTGAAAATTATATCCCTCATAATAAGACATTGGGTGGGTGTTGATAGATATAGATCACAATCATTTTCACCTTGTATAATATAAGTACTTGAAAGGTATCAATGTTTGCTTGATTCACATTTCATAGAAAAAATTATGAGAATATTGATTACCTCATCTAAGAAAGGTCTTTAAGGGGAATAGATTGCCTCAAAGATGGTGGGGGTGGGGGTGGGGGTGGGGGTGGGGGGATCTTCACACAGTGGTTGTTCTTGTGTTGTTTCTTCTCTTTTATTCCTTTCCATAATATTTTTTTAACAATTCTGAATACCAATTAAATTTTTCTTTAAGAGAATTTAATCATTCCTTAAACTATTCCATTTTCTTATATTTATCCCTTATTAATTTCTTTTCTCAAAATATGTTCAGGGTGTCACCCCAAAACCCACACCTCTGACATGGCCATACTCTTAGGTCCCCTTTAAGGCCACTGATAGTAGCTATTTATCAGGTACAACTAATGATGATTCTTATGTCTATGATGGATATAATATATAGGAAAATAATTAATCATTATTATGTAACACCGATTTTAATTATTTTTTTATTATGTCATACTTTTACATGCTTCCCATAATTTTTTTATGTTTCCATATATAATATACCTTATTTATTTACACGTGCCTCCTTCTAGAGAACATGATGTGGGATGGAAGTAGCTTTGGATTTGAATTCATTAATCTCCATATAAATTGGGGAACATAATTATGTTGTTGTTTCATGTCATATAAAATTATTATGATATATTTAAAATATGTAACAATTTTTTTCTAAGTGAAGCGTACCAAATCCTTACTTTACGATAGGAGTATGATGGTTTTATTGCATGTTGATTATTTTCATCATCGAGTTGTTGTTTCATAAATTAACAATTCTTAATCAAAGTGATTAATACACATATTTTCAAACAATGTATTACTAGTCACAATGTACCTAAAAATAAGTCTTCTCATGAAGACCGATAAACACATCCTACACTTCTTAGATTATTAGGTGTGTATACATCTTCTATGAGAGTAGGTTTATTTTCCCTTCAACATCTTTGAGATTAAAATTCATTAGAATTTTATGAAATCCTCGGTGTGCCTTTCCATCAAGAATCAATACAAATTTCATTCGGGGGTTATATACTATAAATACACTAGGTACTGGATAATTAAGAGAAATTCAATGTTTTATTATTATTTTTTAGTAAAATAAAGAAATTATATCACAATGTTACCCTAATCTCTTCCCAAATATGTTTCTTAAGTACAAGCACAACATTGTGCCATGAATCTATATCAATCGTCACACATTTCTGAGTGGAGTGCCTAATGAAACCACTGAACATGGCCATATTGGGGTTAACATCCTGGCCATGTGCATTCTATCCAACCATGGATTTGATGCCTTTAGTTCTCATCTTAATAATTTTTGCTAACACCATCATGCTATGATGCTCCCGTTTTTTTGGGATAATGGTTGTTTACTTTATACCATTTCCTTGAGTTCAAAATCATCAATATGTCATTCCTCTGGATTGGTAGAATCAACATGTGTAGAAGGTTATTGTTCATATGCATTGGGAGCACTAGCAGGTTGAGAAACCTATTATTCCTCATGATTGGAAGCATCAACATGTGAAGAAGTCATTATTTGAAGAAGCAGTTGAACATTTAATTTAGATTTCATAAATGCAGCAGTGAACATACACTATGGGAAAAACTGATTTTTGCGATGAGATTTATTCTCGTCGTAAATAGTCCACCGAAGAGGTTATTTGCAACGGGAGAGTCAACCCATTGCAACTAACTAATTATTTGCAACGGGACAAGGGGTCCATTCGCAAAAAGTTACGCACAGTTTGGCATAGTTTGTGTGCCAAACTGCGCGGAAGAGTATTTGTGACGGAGAGGCACCTCCCGTCGCAAATACCAGGAGTCGGTAAATACTATTGCGATGCGGAATTCCCCATTGCAAATAGTGCGTCCGCCGGGGGGTATTTGAGATGGGACCCGTCGCAAATACCTGACGGCGTTAAAGGCTATTTGCGATGGGATGTTGTCCTAGCGCAAATAGTGTGTCGGTAGGTCACTATTTGCGACAGGACCCGTCGCAAATTACATTTTAACCGCCGACAATAATTAATGCGGCTGAAGGTATTTGCGAAGGGTCCCGTCGCAAATAGAACTTTTTGCGACGAGAATCCCATCATAAATAGACCCGTCGCAACTAATCTAACCAATATGTACCCCATCTGTTTTTTCCTTCCTTCCCCTCAACTCTTATTTTCTCTGTCTCTCTAAACTCTAATTTTTGAGTGAAAAATTTTCAGAGTTACTTTTTTTTACGAAGAAGTTGTGAAGCCGTCTATAATTATAAGATATCAAGTTTAAATGTATTTATGTTTTATTTAATTTAGTATTTATTTCATTTTTTATATTAATTTTAATTATTGTTGATTAGTTCTAATTAAATTAAATTTAAATTGTTTTGTCATCAATGTTTATTTGTAATAATATATTGAAATTATTTGTACAAATTCTTAGTAATTAGTAATAATTAATAATTATTAACGATAATTAGTAATGTATATAAATAATTAGCAGTAATTAGTAATTAGTAATTGTTATTTGCAGTAATTAATAGTAATTAACGCTAATTAGTAGTAATTAGGAAAAAATAGTAATAATTAGGAAAAAATAGTAATAAATAGTAATAAATACTAATAAATAGTAATAAATAGTAATAAATAGTAATAAATAGTAATAAATAGTAATAAATAGTAATAAATAGTAATAAATAGTAATAAATGGTAATAAATAGTAATAAATAGCAATAAATAGTAATAAATAGTAATAAATAGTAATAAATAGTAATAGTTAGTAATAATTAGCAATAACTAGTAATAAATAGTAATAAATAGTAATAAATAGTAATAAATATTGATAATTAGTGATAATTAGTTATAAATAGTAATAAATAGTAATAAATAGTAATAAATAGTAATAAATAGTAATAAATAGTAATAAATAGTAATAAATAGTAATAAAGAGAAATAAATAGTAATAAATAGTAATAATTAGTAATAATTAGCAGTAATTATTAACAATTAGAAATAAATAGTAATAAATAGTAATAAATATTAATAAATAGTAATAAATATTAATAAATAGTAATAAATAGTAATAAATAATAATAAGTAGTAATAAATAGAAATAAATAGTAATAAATAGTAATAAATAGCAATAAATAGCAATAAATAACAATAAATAGTAAATAGTAATAAATAGTAATAAATAGGAATAAATAGGAATAAATAGGAATAAATAGGAATAAATAAGAATAAATAGGAATAAATAAGAATAAATAGGAATAAATAGGAATAAATATGAATAAATAGGAATAAATAGGAATAAATAGGAATAAATAGGAATAAATAGGAATAAATAGGAATAATTAAGAATAATTAGGAATAATTAGGAATAATTAGGAATATTTAGGAATAATTAGGAATAAAGAGGAATAAATAGGAATAAATAGGATTAAATAGGAATAAATAGGAATAAATAGGAATAAATAGGAATAAATAGGAATAAATAGGAATAAATAGGAATAAATAGAAATGAATAAAAATAAATAGGAATAAATATGAATAAATAAATTGTAATAAATTGTAATAACTTGGCACAATTTCCAGTGGATTGGCGGTACTCCTTTTGCTCGATGACTTCTCTTTTTAACTCTCACAAACTCAAAACATTATGAAAAATATGCTTCTACGTATGCATATCCAATCTCGTATGTACGAGTTTGGATATGCATTCGTAGGACCATATTTTTCATAATGTTTTCTAGCGGTGATAGTTGCAAGAAGATGATTCATTGGTGAAAAGGGGTCTCTTTTGTCCGAAGACTCATTTACTTGCATCTTTCTCACACTGAATGGTTTTCGATTTCATACACGTACATATGGGGAATCAAAAAATAAAACAACGAATAATGGAGTTTTCTTGAGAGGATCGTATCATAGAGAAATTGAAGTTGACTTTTATGAAATGCTGGATGAAATTATTGAACTGTGTTATCTAGGGAAAAATTACATAATGATGATTAAATGTCGGTGGTTGGATACTGCGAGAGGCTTGAATGTTCATCTGATTCATGGAATCATCGATATTAAATAAAAAAGTCTTCTTGTGGTAAATGAACCATTTTAATTGGGTCAATAAGCACATCAAATATATTATGCAAAGTACTGTGCTACTTCAAGAGACCTGAGTGATTGGTGGAGCATAATAAAAATGAAATCTTGGGAAAATAAATTTACTCAAACTGAATGTGGTTCTGCTAAAGTACACAGAATTTAAATTTTTCAAGAGGCTACTCAAAATCCATCTTTTTCACAAAGAGACATGAATATCAATGATAAAACCCCACAATTAAGGGTCGATGGTGACAATGATGTTAATGATGTTACAAATGAATTTTAAATGGAAAGAGATGATGAAACTGAAACACATATGGATATTGATGATGCCGAGAATGAATATGAAGACATTGACATCGTCAGATATGAAGATAATGATGAAGGTGAACATTGACGTAGTTAAATTTTGGTTATAATCATAACTAATATATATCTATATGTAATATTTATTTTCAACTATCTACTAACAAAAATCATTTTGTGTTTCAGATGGACCTTGATCTACGTCCTGAGTTGCAGGAGGCTAAGCTAGCTTTGGATGAGGAGGATTTAGGATCATCTAACCCTCATCCTACTGGCAGTTCAGGGGGTACGCGGAGGGGGCACGATCTTACATGACTGAAGATTCCTGACCCTATCCCCGAGTGACATCCACATCTTGGCTTCGATCCACGCATGTGGAGGTATGATAACCTATGTATTTTAGTTATCTTTTATTAATTTATTTATATACTAATTGTTTGATTATTTATTCTTTTTTTTACAGTTTTGCGCATGTAGCTATTGGACATGGGAGCGCTATCTTGCACAATTTTTTTTCTCAGCCATGTATCACATGGGAACAGATTCTCGTTGATGTGTAGCTTGGTATGTCCAGTCATTGGTTGATACGTAAATAAATAATATTTATTTTGAAATTTATTTCATTAATAACTTGATATTATAAATTATTTGTAGGGTTTATAGTATCTCATCGGTGATAGCATGCATAACGCTATCCACGCAGCATTGGAGGTGTCTATGCATGAGCGTTTTCGTTATTTTTTGCACAATTTGAGAAGGACGACCATTAAAAAAGCAGGATTTATTGTATTTGATGAGTCATGTAGAGACCACAGACCAGAGTACATTTTATCTCACATTTGGGATGGATTATTTTCACACTGGTTGAGTGGTGGATTTCAGAGGAAATCTTCATTGGGCTAACAAAACCAGGGGAGATAGGAGGTGACACATCGAGCTGGTAGCCGTACATTTAGTACGTATAGAGAGAATTTGGTAAGTATATTTATTAAATATTTTATATAACATTAAATATAAACAATTTATTTTATATTCATATAGGCAGTCAAGCATCCCGATATTATAGAGTACGATATTTATCAGAGGATGTATAGTGATCTAGTCACTGGAGAGATTAGAGGTGATTTCCAGCGTCAGATTGTGGTCAGTATTATTTATTTTTCAATTTGAAAATTAACTATATATAATATTTTAACTATTTTAATTTCAAATTAGAACCGAAGGAGTCATATGAGGCCGTGACTTCTCAGAAACAGGCTGAGAGTCAAGCCAAAATGGATAATCAGACCAGTACCCACCATTTCGATGAGGCAGCATGGATGCAGGTGACCCGGTATACCTTTGGGAAGGGCCAAGAAGTTGGTATCAGCTCTCATTTGACTCATGGGACCTATTATGGTACTACTGCGATGTCAAAGTCCAGATCGAGAAGAGATTAGGGAGAGGCATCATGTTCTGGATCATAGTATTAAGAGCAATTGCGAGCTCAGACTGAGCTTATAGAGAGTTTGCAGAAGCAGCAGAAAGAGATGCATCAACATTAGCAACAACAACAACAAGAGTATGAGAAGAATATGCATCGATGGTAGCAGTAGGAGGATCAACAACATGAGGAGGAAATGCGTTGATGACAGCAACAACAACACGATTAGATGGAGTATATGCGCCATCTGACTCGTAGTTTAGGGGTGGAGTTTCCTCCACCATCTCCTCCAGCTTCTCCACCTCCTCTAGAAGACTATCCCTCCCAGTGATTTTTTGTTATGTTAAAAACATTTGAATTAATCATTTATTATAATATAAACTATTTAAAGTTATTGTCTTTTATATTGGTGTGAATATTGCATAATTTATTTATTTTATTTTATTTTTAATATTTTAATATTTTAATATTTATTATTAGTATTATATTTTTTAATATTTGTTTATTTTACTACTACTACTAATAATAATAATAGTTTATGATTTTTTTATATTCTTTTGGGAATATTGAGAATTTTAATATTTTTTATTTTTATTATTATTTTAATATTATTAATATTATTTTTTCATTAATCATAATTTTATTATTTTTTTTAATTTTATTCACTATTTTCAATGAAGCCTTTTGTGACGGGAACCCATCACAAATAGTTTATATGTATTTTTTAAAAAGGTATTTGTGACGGTAAAAGAACCCATTGCAGATGTTTTCTTTGCGATGAGTCCATCGCAAAAGGTTTAGGTATATATAACATATATAAATGGAGAACTATGTGCGATGGGACCTCCGTCCCATCGCAACAAGTTTTTATATAAATAATGTAAATAATCAGAGATCTATTCATGATGGGATAGTTTCCCATCACAAATAATACCAGTTACGATAGACCCGTCGCAAAAAAATACTAGTTCCGACGCTGTTTTCTGCAATGAGATCCCGTCACAAATATTCTGTTGCAAATAGCCTATAATCCAGTAGTGATATAATAATATGAGGTTACACAATGTATATTATAAAAAAATATAACCCAATTATTGAACTCCCCTTTTTTAAAGGTTGAAGGGATTTGACCCATCTATTGATTATCCAAATCCCTTCATTGTGGCCTCCTATGATATATAATACCCCATCAACATTGGGGAATCTATGAAATCATTACGACATCCCGATGAAAAGGCCATCCTTGGTTAAATTTTCATCTGACCCTTCAACGATTTTGGTTGATAACAGAAAACGTAACCACTTTTGGATTGTGGTATCTAGAACATAAAATACTAGTACTGCATGTGATTCCATTATAAATGGGTTTTCATTGTATCTTTCCTTACTTAAATCTATTTCCGAAATCCAAATTCATCTATTTTAACCTCACTCCAGTTATCAACCCACTTTCATTGAAAAATTAGCACTTGGAATGCTGTATAATCCGACTCCCATATTTGTTTGATGATTCCAAAGTATGACATATCCACATAAATTGAATTTCTATCCTTGGTACTATATACATGCATTGATTCATCCACAAGTTTAAATCTATTATTTTTTATTTTACTACATTCATCATGTCCATTTTTATATATCATATAACCATTAATTACATAACTATTATAAGATAATACATGCAAACTTAGTCCTCTAGATAGCCGTCGTAGTTGTTCTGAAATTGAATCTGGATTTTCAATTGACTCCTTAAAAATATAATCTTAAAACCATCCTATAAATTATTGATTATGTGTATTTTATATTCATATTTAATCCCTTTATGAAATCAAATGCATAAGAATTTATTTGTGGGTTTCAACATATGGGGAAACCTCTAAACTATTATGAAAAATGTAAAGGTGGTCCTGCTCCCAATATATAATAGTGATTGTGAAAACATATATTCTAGAAATTAATTCACCCATAAGCTACCAAGTGTGATGATATTTTGGTAGACTAATGATTTCCACACCAGAAATGTAGTCAGTATAGAATTCAATGGCTTCCTCAACAATATATCACTTCACAATACAACCTTTTGTACGACTTTGTTTTTTGACACACCCTTTCAAAATATTCATATACCATTCAATGGGGTACATCCATTTATAATGTAAAGGACCACATATTCAAATATCTCTTACCAAGTGAACCATTATATCAAATAATTTTGGCGGGAAGAATATTTCTAATTCACATAATATGACAACAATTTCTGTTTCCATAGTTGGGAATTTATATGGGTCTATAACTTTACTACATATAACTTTGAAAAAGAAATATAGATTGGTTAATGTATGATGAAAATTCTTGGGTAAAATGTAATGTAAAGATATATGAATTATATCTTGCATCAAAAAATGACAGCCATGTGATTTTAGACACTTTAAATTCAAATAAGTCATTGACATGATATTCTTGATATTCGATGAATATGATTCTAGAACCTTTAAAAAGAGTGTAAGAAGTTTTAGGAATAAAATTATATTTCTTAACCTTCACTGGTGCCAACTGTTCCCATATTCCCATGTTAATCATGTATAACCTAACCTTAACTCCATCCTTTGTTTTACCAGGTGAATTTAGTAACCTTCCAATGAAACTATCACATACATTTTTTTCAATATGTATAACTTCAATAAAATTATTTACATAAAAACAATTCTAGTATTATGATTAAAAAAACTATTATCATTTTCTAATTGGTTTTTAAGGTTTTTAAAAAAGGTTTATTAAAACAAACATCAATATATTTTACTTTCTTAAACATTCGATCAACTTTTAGTAGAGATGTTGCTATACGTTCTTATGAAATCACATAAAATGACGTCATTTAATATCTATACTTATGTTACCAGGGTAGAAATATATAATTTCCTAGAAACATAATCATCGATTAATTTTTCAACACAATTGATTGTGTACCTTGTTCAAAAATGGGACACCCTTGAGTTCCTTTAATTCTATATCTTTAAAAATTTCTATAAGTAGGAAAATCATTTATCACCCTGTACAACATGGATCTCAATTTGAAATCTTCTTTTCAGTAAGAATCATACAATGTAACACATAAATCCTACAATAATTTTAAAACTTTGATCGATGGATCCAAATAAACATCAATATCATTACCTGCTTGTTTTGGTATTGATATAAGCAGAGATAACATAATGCATTTTTGTTTCATGCATAACCATGGTGTCAAATTATAATTTACCAGCATAACTAGCCATGTACTATGTTTTTTTCTTTTAAAACCAAAAGGATTTAATCCATCTATAGATAATGCAAGATGAATTATTCTCAACTCATTTCTAAATTTAGGATACATGTGATCAATTCTCTTCCACTGAGGAGAGTCTTCTAGGTGACAAACTTTACCATCTTTATTTCTTGTATCCACATGCCACATCAGTTATCGTGTAGTCTCCTCACTTCCATATAGGCACCTAAACCCTGGAATGATCATAAAGTACCATAAAAATTTCATATAACCTGATTCATGTTTCTTGTAACAATAAACAGCACACTTTGGGCATTACTTAAGTGATTTGTGGTCCTTGATAAATAGTATACAATCATTTTGAATGACATTTATTATTTTAGAGATCATAACCATAGAATATAGAATTCATTTATCATAATATATTCAACTAGGAAGCTCATTATCTTATGGGAGAATATTATTCAATAGAGGAAGTAGTTCAGTAAAACTGGCGTCACTCCATCCGTTGCTATATTTTAAATTATACAACTTTAGTACAACTACAATGATATATATTTAGTACAATAAAAATACAATGGAATCTATGGACAAATCTTTAACTTCTCAAACAATTTTGGACAATCATGAAGTTAATCTTCAACTATAATGGTCATCTCCTCAATATGATATTCATTATCATTTACACCTGTAATCACATCATTGATATAGTCTTATTCATTATCCACACTTGTAATCATATGAAATGATCCATAAAATGCAGTGTTATCCTAGTCACTAGATACATTCACTTTTTCCCCATGTTTAGTCCAACATTTTATAACTTCAATGTATTCTATGAAAAATTACTTGTTCTTCCAACTCCCCTGGACTAATTATTCTTGAATAAAAACAACATAAACATGGAAAAAGGATTTGAGAAGGGTTATATGCATGATATTTTTCAAACTTGATAAACTATTTCATCCCATTTTTATACTCTTTACACATAATATTCGAATCCATCCATTTTCAATTCATATACACCCTATTTGATTCGATAATATAAATATCTAAAAAAATAAATAAATACAAAAAGGGGACTTTTAAATAAGGGGTACCCAACATTTTAATGTTATTTCATCATTCTTTGAAGTAAATAGGTAATTGAATTTAAGAAAAAAATTATTCCATTGGTGGTAAGTGTTATCCTACGAATTCATCCACAATGATCATTGGTACCTTATATGGGATGACTAATACTTAGACTAGTTCAAGAAACATAGGTGCATGTCCAAAATAGATAGAGGATGAGACTTAGGAAAAAAATGCAATAATAATTATTCATAAGATGAAGCTAATGAGGATGATAGTTTTCTCCTTAAATCTAAATGTTCTCAGGTTGGGGAGTTGGTGAAACACCAAAAACATTTATTAGTTTTCTATCTAAAGTTGAAGAAATTAGCAACAATAGTTTTATCTCTACAAGAGGATCCTTTATTGGTGTGATCGCGAGAAGGCTCAACTGAATGGTCTTACACACACTCATGCTAAGAACACAATTGCAGTTTCAATATTTAAATCAAGCCTTCAATTACTCCTTGAAATGGAAAATTATTTTAGTATAAGGACTGAATTTTAGTATAAATTTTCTTTCTATAAGGCTAAGGTTGTGGGAGTGGGGTCATGATGGATATACTATGGGTTGGATAGATTTAGTGAAATTCTCTTTCCATAGTGTGATTATCAATATATATTATGTAGGAGGTGAGATTATGTGTATCTTGGAGGTCTATGAAAGTTAATATGATCATATAAATATATATGATACCCTTTTTTCTTATAGATGTATGTATTTATAAATATAGATACCACTCATTCCATTGCATTTATAAATATAGATACCACTAAACTTTTTGACACATATTTTAAGAAGTGTTTGAAAAGGAAAACGAAATTAGTAAGTGAGTGGATCGATACTTTAATAAATAATAGAGGTTAATTTCTAAATATTAATTATAAAAGAAAAAGTGCACAACTTATTTATCACCCCTTCTCAGTGAGAAATTACCACTACCCTAGAATATTCAATAAGGGATATTCCTAAAAAATGTAAGCCTATATTGTCTCCTATAATATTCTTCTTAAACATCTTCTTTTTTTAAAATATCCCTTCACATTCCAATATGGTATTAGTCTATTGAATCTTTTTTGATCCTCAATGTTACTTAGGTTTGATTGGAGTGGATGGTTTTCTTGGATGATACCAAGGTAATACATTTTTCCCCTTTTCTAGTTTCGTACTTCATATAAAAAACTAAGCAAACCCTAATTTTATGTTATCTCTAGGTTGGTTGTTATATTAAAGTGGTGGTTGAATTATTTTCCGTTGAATCCAAAGTACTTCTCTATAATCCTTTTGGCTGGTACACATCGCTTCCCTCTCATATCCCCATAGATATATGCTGAAATTCATATAGATTTGAGTGTATTTAAGTAAAATTGAGAATTTTTTAGGAATTACTTATTAATTTATCTCATATAGAGTTTAAGGGTTATTTAGAAGCTATTTTGTCTTTATGTTGAGTTACAAGCACACCTTTGGTATTTTCATGTTTCTTTTCAACGATGGTAACATTGTACATGTTCATCATAAAGACCCAACCTTAAACATTACATAATCTTGAATTAAATGAATAATTCACATTGAGGATCTTTTCATGTTTAGAGTTTTAGAGAATTAGGCCATAACTATTACATTACATATCAAAAATTACAAGGCAGACACTTCTACTCAGTTTCCATTTTTTTCCTAAAATAAAAACTCTTGAAAAAAGAGTCATGTCTAGTCCCATGTTTTAGATAACATGAATTTTTCTTGATCCCATACTTGACCCTATTCATGTTTAAGTTCTGTGAAAAACATTTTAAAACTTGGGATGAGCATAAAAATCTCAGTAAGGATTATAAAAAAAAGACATAAAATATTAGTTCATCAAAACATACATAACATAAGCTCTTTAACATACCTCATGAAATCATAAGATTTAAATAGTAAACACAAATCATATAGGTAACTTATGGAATCCATAAAATACTTACATTGTATCTTTCATATCTTTGTAGGGAGTTACATTTGGAATACCCATCACAGTATATTCCCTAAATCTCTAAGGAGAAACATTCACGTTTACCTCTATCACGTTACCTAATGCATTGGAGAGCTATTTCAGGCTCACCCGCCCTAGGTTTATCATGAAACCACCCATATTCATAAACAATGCCGAAGAACCATAAAGTAGTCATAACATATAAAACAAACATAAAGGAAAGATAACATTTCCACATTGTTATCACAATATATTATTTCAAGATATTGACATAATCAATTCTTTATCAAACCATTTTCAAAAATTATTTAAAACATTTAATAAAGATATTTTTGAATAAAAGTGTCCCATACCACTTTGAAAATTTTAAATGAATCATAATTTGAAAAAATTAATGTCCATATAAATAAATCTTAAAAACCAATTTGGAAACATGGACATTAATGAGAAATATTTAGAAGAATAAATCTTTAAAACATTTTGACCAATATTTTAGTTAAGGAGTTTTTAACAAAATGAGAGATGCTTGAATACAAATAATTAAGGAATAACATTTAATCAGAACTTTATAATATCATGAGAATAAAGGGATCCATGATATAATATTTCAAAGGACAATATATACACCATATAAGAGTGAATTGGTGCATAACAATAATGAAGTCTCAATGGAATGTAAATTGAGACGAAATCCCTTATAAAAATTGTATCATTAGATTAAGGATAAATATATTACATAATAATGTGTGAAAAATATAAATACACTCAATGTGATTTGGATATTCAGTGTAAATAAATCAGAGAACATTTACACATATTTTTTTAAAAACAACACCAATGACTTGGATGTTTAACTCAATAAATGGAAATTGAGTTAAAATTACTCTTATCAAGTTCGTATCGAGGACTTGAGAATTTATAAACGGAGTGAATATGTGTATAAAAAGTATATAAACATAGAGGGGAGTGGAAATTACAATATAAATAAATAAACAGTAATTACACACATAATCATAGCATGACATAGTTAAGAATTAGAAGAATAACCCAAGGAATGTAAATTGGGTTAAAACGTTACCTTACCGATTTGGTAACTTATGAAACATACACCACATGAAAGAAGGATCATACAATGAAGAAGTAAATAACCATAAATTATATTATATTATACAAATAATACAATCATGGGTAGTAAATACACCACATAAAAGGAAAATAGTGGAAAATATAGCATGAATCTCACGGGAATAAAAAGTGAGATAAAAACCCCTTACCACGTTGTAATCAATCGAGTCATAAGAACAAAAGTTAATAACCACAAAATTAATCAAAGAATACCATGAATATAAAAATAATCATGATAATATATATCAAATGGAAGCACACAATACACCACATGCAGTAAATAAGGGGTGAACAATGGAAATCTCACAGAATTAAAAGTGAGATAAGAAATCCCTTACCTCATGTCCGAATTGACTCGCTTATTCTTTAATATCCTTAATAATAAGCTAAAGTTAATTTCTACTTGATTAAGAAACTTTTTAATGTTTATTATTCCTTTTATATCACTTATTACCATGTTATAAACATTATTCAATCATTTAAGTTAATAATGATCGTTTTGTCGATATTTGGTACTTGAGTCAAAAATGAACTTCTTATAATTACAAGTTGTTTATGTGGTCAAAATTCCATTATCTCCAGAATCATATTCATGATTTAGATATCATATATATCATAAATATCCAGTATATTTATGTATTTATAATATTACATAACATTTGGAGATAAGAAATGAAATGCACCGTTCATGGAGACGGTAAGCTGTACGTACGCATGAACGCTACTTTCATTTCTTTTTCACATTTAATGGAATGAAAACTTAATGATACATAGGTATATTATAATTAAAGTATAACATCATATGATATATATGTTACATAATTTCATTAATGACATACTTTATATGTTCCATGTATGTCATGAACAAATCATATCAGCTTGAGGGGGCGGTAGTCCGCACTTCCTCAAATGAAATTATCGTATATACACATATTGGAAAGCATAAAGGTATGTTTGTAAATAAAAATTACAGAAGCATAGAGAAAATATAAACATAATATATATCATATATAAATATAGTTCCATCATAATGGCCACCAAAGGAGGTGGTAGGATAAGATTGAACAATCATCATTTCGTGAGGCGTTAGTTTGCCGTCCACAGAAACAATATGTTATTTACCAATTAGATGAAGGTGTGTGTAAGTTTAGTTCAAATCATATTCATAGAAACAACCTATTATATTGAGGATACTGGTTTTGTAATAAAATAAAGGAATGAAAAGAGTTTAGGGGGCTATAGAAGTTAAGTAAAACAAAATAACTTAAGAGAAGACGTTACCTTTAAATTGGGTAACTCCTTTTGGTTTGAACCAAAAATGTTTTTTGAAGTGACTTCTGCCTAAGGTAAGGATTATAGAAGTAAGAGAGGTATCTTTAGAGCTTATTTGGGAATAGGTTGGACGGGCCAAGTGTAGGACCCCGAGACACCCTGAGAGGGGAGGGGTGAATCATGGTGTTAACTTTTTCTTTTAAAACTTTTGGATCTTGTTCCCACGTTGGTAGGAACTAGTTGAACCTGTATGATGGATATGATCAACAATTAAACATTCAAATGCAAAGAGATGACACAACAATTTTTACTTGGTTCACCACTAAGGGCTACGTCCAAGGAGCATAAGCTGACAAGTCGCCGGTCGTACCAAATTCCACTAATCTTCACTAGTTGTGGATTACAATGGTTTGGGAACAATCACTCTGTCCGAGGCTCACTGCCTTTACAAATGTTCAGGGATAGCTCACTGCTTCCCTTGGGTCACTCTCGATGACTCCCCCTGGCTCACTACCTTTGTTGACGTCTCAATTAGTTTATAGACGTGAAGGTCTCTTCAATAGATTTGTATTGAAGTATTTGTCTCTTGTTCAGCATGAGACAATGCTTGCATCAGAGTACTGAGTTGATGCTCTTTTGTATTCAATATTATTCTTTAGTGAAAATTCTGAATGCACTAAATATTCTTCTTCTCTTCCTTTGATTCCCAATACTAACACCTGAGTGTATTGATATATTCCCCTCTTTCTGTGTAGATCTGAGTTTAGTTGCACGAACCGTTCTTATTCTCTTCGCAAAGCACAACGAGGGTGTCAACCACCAGACATGTGTGTGCGGTACCACTTCTATTCATAAAACCAAATTGTTCACTGTTATTCTGTCTTCAAAAATGAATAAATTATCTATTTCACTGAAGGTATCGAGCAATCTTTCAGCTTTCGTGCAGCTCCAAAAAGACGGGCGTACTCCAACAGCACCTGGCGCTCTTCTCCAAGCCTGGCGCGCAAGTCCCAATAGGGCACGCAAGTCCTCAACGCGCAAGTCCAAACTGGTGCCCAAGTGTCACCAAATAACCTGCGCGACGATTCCTTCCCCAACTACAAACTTGCTGAACCCACTTCCTTTTACGCCCAAACCGATTTCGGCGCGCAACTACGAACTATCGCGCAACTTCAAAAACTGGCGCACAACCTATACTTGCGCGACCAACACACCTGCGTGACGGGAGCTCTAATTTTCTCTAAGTGTTGAGCTCATCTCCAAATTAGGAGGGTTCTACCTGTATTTATAGGCGTTTGAACAACCTGCGTGACGGCGCACAAGTCTCCCCTCGACACGCAAGTTCCGGCGCGCAGCTCCATCCGCCCGAGCCTTTGTCGCGCAACTCACTTGCGCAACCACCAATACTTGCACAACATTCTTTCCTTTTCCATATTTTGAAGTTCTGATCTTGAAAAATAATAGGTGCGCAAGTTTCCAATCTTCCTAGGCACTAACGCGCAAGTCTCTTCATGGCGCGTAGGTCACTTGCGCGACCAACCCAATACTTACGCGACCCTCTTTCCTTTTCCATTTTTCCATGTTATGATCTTGAAAAACACTAGGCACGTAAGTTCCATCTCCTTCAAGTACATGACGCACAAGTCACTTTCCCAAAATCACATTTCTCCATTTGTCAATTTTCAGACCCAAAAATTTGGCAAACACTGGAAAACATCGCCACCTTGTATATGTTCTTTTGTACTGCCTCCAGATGGTCTCTTCCTTTGTCATTTCTCTTTTCACTTATTCCCATAACCATTCTTCATCATTCATCACGAACACTGCTATCATGATATATGTATCCTTTTATAGATCATCTTTAGCATCATCATATTTTGAGACAATGTGAAGTGCATGACCATTTCAGAATTCCAATCCCTTCCACACTGTCTTCTTCTTCAACCATCATTCTCTACTTCATGCAAAACATATGATTCAATTATTCAAGTAGGCTCTGACATGGTTCTTATTCAATCGTGAAGAATTGCATGGTCTTCATCCTCCATCATGTCTTCTTCTTCATCCTTAGATGGATTATACCTCACCATTCTTCACTGTTGTAAACAATGTGTCACCTTTGACACATGTTCTCTGAATTTATGATCAGTACAACAATCATCTGAATTTCCATTCCTCTATTTAATTGGAGTACTTATTTATCTCCTTCATTTTGATCTTCATTGACAACTATTGAAAACAAATACAACCTTATACACAAAGTGGTTCCAACACCAAGGGGCTTGAGAGGTGTGAGTAATGGGTTAGAGGTGAAGGCTTTTTATAAGGGGGAGGAGGGGCTCTTTAGGAAAGTGTGAAAATATTATTTTATTATATACTAATTTTCGGTTTCTAAAGGTCCAAAACTTATTAAAGTCTAAGATAAGATGACTCATGGTTGAAATAAAATTATCCAATAATAATTGGACAGGTTTTGGATATTATTTTAATCTTTATAATCATATTTATTTAAATCATTTGTTAATGAGGTAAACACTGCATCATTATTGTGTTATAAATAATTTATTTTTTTTATGTCTAAAAATTATAAAAAAATTACCATAATTTAGGGAGTACTTTTAGATTTTTAATGAATATTTATAGTCAAATATATCAATTATATAACCCACATTAAAATTGTTTTAGAAAAACAATACATGTTTATGATATTTTTTTTACTTTAAATAAAAAGTTATTAATATCATTAACTTACCCAAGTGGCTTTCAAAGGCCAAAAGTCTCACCAAAGGATTTTCTTGGTCATCCATTACTCATAAAATAAGGTTATTACAAGTGTTAAGGTAATTTTATATTATTATAATATTTTTTTTACCATGAATTACCCTATTTACCTTTAACTGTGGTAAATAAAAGCCAAAAGTTACTATTCACCAAAAAATATTTTCATCTTATTAAACCACATTTTACTTACTAATAACAACCATGTATGTTGTATTTTCTAAATTAAATTCACATAATTTGTAAAATTTCATTTAAATGAAAAATTCAGCTTTTTAACTACCACTCAGTGTTTTCACTATTCATCAAAAGTTGAAGTTTTTTAGAAAAATACCAAATATTCAACCAAAGATATATTTGAAATTCCAAATTCAAAAACGATGTCTATTTTACCAAATTAAATACATAGAAGTTTAATTAATTAATTTTAAATTAATTCCCGTTGTCAAAACAAAAAATGTGTTTTTAAGAAATAATAACTATCAAAAGATTGATGCTTGTTTATGTCCAATTTCAATGTGAAATTACTTCCAATGACCAAAATTTGATTAAATGGTAAAAATATAATCTAATTACATCTTAAAACCATTTAAAAAGATAATATAACAATATAAATAAATTATATTGAAAAGAAGTTCTGAATTAAAATACTGTATTTTTCACTATTCATTAAAAAATGAATTTTATAAAAAAAATACCAAAAAATTACCCAAAGTAAATTTTGATGTCCCGATTCTAAAGAAGAATTTTATTTTTTCAAATAGAACATATAAAAGTGACCAAAACTAGATTTAAAGAGGGTTCTCCATTAAAAGGCGGTAAATCGACCTTTTAAAGAATATTATAATATTTATGCTTAAAATTAGATTTATTCACATTTTAAGACTCTAACATTTATTGGATAAATGTAAAAACATTTAACAAACATGTATAATCATATTGTAGTTAGTTATGTTCATTCCTGCCATTACAACGACTAGGCGTTAACTACCATTTAAAATAATAATATTATATTATTATTTTTTTAGTATGAATCAGCCTTGTGTTCAACGTAAGATTTCAAAGAAACCCATTGTTGCGTTTCGGGTACGCCATCGAACATAGCAACCCCTTTAAATTAAAATTAATATTTAATTCACAAATATTAACAATTATGAAAATTTATTATTCTTTATTTACTTGGGACGTTACATCCTCTCCCCTTTTGGAAATTGCATCCTCATAATTTTAATATTAGGCTTGGAAACATCATTGAAAGTCCCACCTCAGAAAAAGAGTCAATAAAAATATCACATTAAAAGAAATAAAGAGAAATACAAAGGTCACTCATGATAGACCATAATAGGATTCCATGTAGGAAAACATAGATATGGGA
Organism: Viscum album; assembly: GCA_963277665.1. Classification (NCBI taxonomy): domain Eukaryota; kingdom Viridiplantae; phylum Streptophyta; class Magnoliopsida; order Santalales; family Viscaceae; genus Viscum; species Viscum album. The sequence continues at coordinate 1,506,014,501 of OY728128.1, forward strand.
GATAAACAAACCATTAAGATTTGGTGGAAAGTGGTAGAAAACATGATTAAGAGATAGTTAACCACCAGAAAATCACAAATTTGTGATGGGTTAAATGGTCTTTGATTCCCCAGTAGGAAAAGTTAATGGATAATGTTTTTGTTTTAAGTTACTTTTCATAAAGTTGGGGGATTTATTTAAGAGATTTAATAAGAACATAAGGAAACATACTTACTTTTCTTGCAGAATTTCATCCTTTACTAGAATTCTACAACAAACTCATATTTTCTTCAAATGATGAGTATTCAAGATGACTTGTTCACATTGAAAGTGCTATAATCAACTTCTATAGAATCACATAAACCACAAAAGATGAACTATATTTTTCCCATGTCTTTAGAAATTAACCAAAACCAAAATGGTTAGTACAATACCAGATAATCCCCAAAAAGGATATTCTTTTACAAAAAGAAAAACTACTCTTAATCTCAAAAATTTGTTAAAAAATACCCAAAGTTCAACATAGACCATTCAGTAAACAACTGTCTATAAAATTATTCAAATTAATCCAAACTAAGATTGAAACCCAAATCTCTTAAGGATTTAATCATATAGTTTTACAAGATAAATCTTAACATTTATCTCCAAATAACATCAGTTACTCTAAAAGTTTCACACTGAAAATTAATTAACCTAATAATATATTCTCCATGATAGGTTAATCATTTCCATAAATAAACCAAATTGTCATATGCCTAAAATAAAAACATAGGTTCTTCCAAAATAAAATTTCAAACATTACTCCACAAATGAGATCCCATATTATTCTATTTCCCTTAAGCATATAATGTTTCCAAAAGAGCAAACTTATTCTAAAATAACCTCTATCACTTACTCACCAAATAATTTTCTTATATTAAGGGTATCCATTTGATAAAACATAAGTTCTCAAAATCAACTTATTCTTGATCCATAAAATCATTTAACTTAAAAGAATAAGTCATACTAACTAGGTACTTCATGTAGAATAGTGGTAGGTGATGTGCCCTTGTCACCCTTTGGTTGTGGGATTGATTCCTGTAGCCTTTTCAGACGTGACAGGTTATCACCAATCTTGCTAATTGTCCTTTTTATAAAACTAAAAAAAAACTCTAACATATTTTAACCTCAAAGGTTTTCTTATACCTTTCATTTTCATCCCAATACATTAATACCTCAACATATTATATATTGTCATTTTTTTCACCTCCATATAATAAAATAAAACTATTCCCAATAGAAAGAACATCATACCTTGGTCATGGTGTCTATATGGTTTTATTATCATCTTGTTCATGTAGTTAGAAGGTCCATGCATTATAATATTTATTTATAGATTCTTCAAAATCATTTGCTTCCTTCATCCAAATACACCTTGTACAACTTGGGTCATATGGGTGTTCGTAGAAAAACAGTTTTGGAACATAATCATGTATGACATATACTTTCAAAACATCTAATAAAACATGATTTTTATAAAACTGTCTGACTAAATTTGAGTTGAAACTTCTAATAAATGGTCCTTTTAAAATACCATAAGTATGTTCTGAGAGACTATATTATAAAATCAAATATAAATAGTTTTCACAAGGGTCTCCTTCTTCAGTACCCTTTTCAAAATCATAATATGCTTCAAAATATTGTGATAAGGTAAAATATTTGAAAATTCTTTGATAATATTTACATTTCTTGAAAATATGAGAATATTGAGAAAATAGGATTTGATTAAATACAACCCATGATCCATGATGATATCAAGGTATATTGGAGGTGTTTGATATCTCAAACAACTGATTGCAAGAGAGTTGTATGCTAGAAAAAATTTCACAATGATCTGAACATGACTTTGCAATAATTATTGCAAGCATGTTATTCGGAAGAGATAGGAATGTCATTTGAGATCCACCTCCTTCCATTTCTAAATGAATTTACTTGATCTAGAAAATTTATAAAACAAGTATTTAACTAAAATAATAGAAATATGGACTGACCATGAGTTTAACAAAAACTTCTAATCCCTAAAGTTGTCTAAACCGACCTATGATACCAACTATAAGGACCCGACCTTAAATATTACATAATCTTAAATTAAATGAATAATTCACATTGAAGATATTTTCAGGTTTAGAGTTTTAGATAATTAGGCCATAAATATTACATTACATCTCAAAAATTACAAGGTAGACACTTCTACTTAGTTTCCATTTTTTTCATAAAAAAAAACTCTTGAAAAAAAAGTCATGTCTAGTCCCATGTTTTAGATAGTATGACTTTTCCTTGATCCCATCCTTGACCCTATTCGTCTTTAAGTCCTGTGAAAACATTTAAAAACTTTGAAAGAGCATAAAAATCTCAATAAGGGTTATAAAACAAAGAAAGAAAACATTAGTTCATCAATACATACATAACATAAGCTCTTTAACATACCTCATGAAATCATAATATTTACATAGTAAACACAAATTATAAAGGTAACTTGTGGCATCCATAACATACTTATGTTGTAACTTTCACAACTATGTATGAAGTTACATTTGAAATACCCATCACAGTATATTACCTAAATCTATTAGGATAAACATTCACGTTTACCTTTATCACGTTACCCAATGCATTGGAGATCTATCTCGGGCTCACCCGCCCTAGGTTTATCACATAACCACCCGTATTCGTAAACAATGCCAAAGAACCATAAAATAGTCATAAAATATATAACAAGCATAAAGGAAATATAAAATTTCCACATTGTTATCACAATATATTATTTCAAGATATTGACATAATCAATTCTTTATCAAACCATTTTCAAAAACTATTTAAAACATTTAATAAAGAGATTTTTGATTCAAAGTGTCCCATACCACTTTGAAACTTTTAAATGAATCATCATTTGAAAAAATTAATGTCCATATAAATAAATCCTAAAAACCATTTTGGAAACATGATCATTGATGAGAAATATTTAGAAGAATAAATCTTTAAAACATTTTAACTGATATTTTAGTTAAAAAGTTTTTAACAAAATGAGAGACTCTTGAATACAAATAATTGATGAATAACATTTAATTAGAACTTTATAATATCATGAGAATAAAGGGATCAATGATATAATATTCCAAAGGATAGTATATACAACATATAAGAGTGAATTTTTGCATAACAACAATAAAGTCTCAATGGAATGTAAATTGAGACGAAATCCCTTATAAAAATTGTATCCTTAGATTAAGGATAAATCTATTACATAATAATGTGTGACAAATATAAATACACTCAATTTGATTTGGATAATCAGTTTAAATCAATCATAGAACATTCACACATATTTTTTTAAAAATAACACCAATGACTTGGATGTTTAACTCAATGAATGGAAATTGAGTTAAAATTACTCTTATCAAGTTCATATCGAGGACTTGAGAATTTATCAATCGAGTGATTATGTGTAAAAAAGTATATACACATAAAGGGGATTGAAAATTTACAACATAAATAAATAAACAGTTATTCCACACATAATCATAGCATGACATAATTAATAATTAGAAGAATAACCCAAGTAATGGAAATTGGGTTAAAAAGTTCTCTTACCGATTTGGTAACTTATGAAACATACACCACATGAAAGAAGGATCATACAATGAAAAGTAAATACCCATAAATTAAATTATATTATACAAATAATACAATCATGGGTAGTAAATACACTACACAAAAGGAAAATTTTGGCAAATATAGCATGAATCTCACAGGAATAAAAACTGAGATGAAAACCCCTTACCATGTTGTAATCAATCGAGTCATAAGACCAAAAGTTAATAACAACCAAATGAGTCACAGAATACCATGAATATAAAAATAATCTTGAGAATATATATCAAATGGCAGTACACAATACACTACATCCAAGAAATAAGTGGTGAATAATGGAAATCTCACAAAATTAAAAGTGAGATAAGAAATCCCTTACCTTGTGTCTGACTTGACCCGTTCATTCTTTAATCTCCTGAATAATAAGATAAATTTGATTTCTAATTGCTTAAGAAACTTTTTAAAGTTTATTATTCCTTTTATATCACTTATTACCATGTTATAAACATTATTCAATCATTTAAGTTAATAGTGGTCGTTTTGTCGATATTTGGTACTTAAGTCAAAAATGAACTTCTTATAATTACAAGTTATTCATGTGGTCAAAATTCCATTATCTACAGAATGATATTCATGATTTAGATATCATATATATCATATATATCCTGTATATGTATGTATTTATAATATTATATAAAATTTGGAGATAAGAAATGAAATGCATCGTTCATGGAGACGGTAAGCCGTATGTACGCATGCACGCTACTTTCATTTCTATTTCATATTTAATGGAATGAAAACTTAATGATACAAAGGTATATTAAAATTCCAGTATAATATCAAATGATATATATGTTACATAATTTTATTAATTCCATCCTTTATACGTTCCATGTATGTCATGAATGAATCGTATCACCTTGAGGGGGTGGTAGTCTATACTTTCTCAAATGAAATTAACATATACACACATATTTGAAAGAATAAAGGTATGTTTGTAAATAAAAATTATAGAATCATAGAGAAAACATAAAAATAATATATATCATATATAAATACAGTTCCATCATAATGGCCACCATAAGAGGTGGTAGTTCAAATATTTATCATAAAAACAACCTAGTATATTGAGTATGATGGTGTTGTTATAAAATAAAGGAATAAAAAGAGTTTAGGGGGTTTGAGAAGCAAAATAAAACAAAATAACTAAATAGAAGATGTTACCTTTAAATCAGGTAACTCCCTTTAGTTTGAAATAAAAGGGTTTTTTGAAGTTCCTTCTGCTTAAGGTAAGGATTCTAGGAGGAAGAGGGGGATATTGAGAGATTATTAGGGCGGAGGTTGTATGAGACAAGGGGCTTGAGAGGTGTGAGTAATGGGTTAGAGGTGAAGGCTTTTTATAAGGGGGAGGAGGGGCTCTTTAGGAAAGTGTGAAAATATTATTTTATTATATAATGATTTTTGTTTTATAAAGGTCAAAAATTTATTAAAGTATAAGATAAGATGAATCTTGGTCGAAATAAAACCATCCAATAACAATTTGACAGGTTTTGGATATTATTTTAATCTTTATAATCATATTTATTTAAATCATTTGTTAATGAGGTAAGTACTGCATCATTATTGTGTCATAAATAATTTAATTTATTTGATGTCTAAAAATTATAAAAAACTACCATAATTTAGGAAATATATTTATCTTTCTAATGAATATTTATAGTTAAATATATAAATTATATAACCCGTATTAAAATTGTTTTAGAAAAACAATACATGTTTATGATATTTTTATTTTTACTTTAAATAAAAAGTTATTAATATCATTATCTTACCCAAGTGGCTTTAAAAGGCCAAAAGTCTCACCCAAGGATTTTCTTGGTCAGCCATTACTCATACAATAAGGTTAGAATAAGTGCTAAGGTAATTTTATGTAATTATAAAATTGTTTTTACCTTGAATTACCCTATTTACCTTTAACTGCAGTAAATAAAAGGCAAAAGTTACTATTCACCAAAAAATATTTTCATCTTATTAAACCACATTGTACTTACTAATAACAACCATTTATGTCAAATTTTCCAAATTCAATTCACAAAAGTGTTAAAATTTCATTTAAATTAAAAAGTCAGCCTTTTAACTTCTACTAAGTGTTTTCACTATTCATAAAAAATTGAAGTTTTTCGAAAAAATACCAAAAATTCAGCCTAAGATATATTTGATATTCCGAATTAAAAAACAATGTCTATTTTAACAAATTCAATACATAAAAGTGGCATTAATTAATTTAAAATTAATTCCCGTTGTCAAAACAAAAAATGTGTTTTTAAGAAATAATAACTATCAAAAGATTGACACTTGTTTATGTCCAATTCCAAAGTGAAATTACTTCAAATGACCAAAATTGGATTAAATGGTAAACATAAAATCTAATTACACATTAAAACCAATTAAAAATATAATCTAACCATATAAATAAATTATATTAAAAAGCAGTTTTGAATTAAACCACAATATTTTTCACTATTCATTAAAAAATGAATTTTATCAGAAAAATACCAAAATTTTTCCCAAAGTTAATTTTGATATCCAAATTATAAATAATAATTTTATTTTGTCAAATAGATCATATAAATGTGACCAAAACTAGATTTAGAGAGGGTTTTCCATGAAAAGGCGGTAAATCGACCTTTTAAAGAATATTAGAATATTTATGCTTAAAATCAGATTAATTCAGATTTTAAGCCTCTAAAATTTATTGGATAAATGTAAAAACATTTAACAAACATGTATAATCATATTATAGTTAGTTCTGTTCATTCCCTCCATTACAACGATTATGCGTTAACTACCATTTTAAATAATAATATTATATTATTATTTTTTTAGTATGACTCAGCCTTGTGTGCTACGTAAGATTTCAAAGAAACCTATTATTGCATATCAGGTATTCCATCGAACATAGCAACCCCTTTAATGTAAAATTAATATTTAATTCACAAATATTAATAATTAATAAAATGTATTATTCTTTATTTACTTGGGATGTTACATTCACTTATTGGAATTCCTTATTGGTACTAGTTTTTAGTCAAAATGTGACCCTAAGAATGTTTTGGTTATGTTATTTTAAGTGTTATGGACACATATCTAGATATTACATGTGTTGGTTCTTATTTTTTTCTATATGCTACTTAAAGTTTGGTAAGTACAAAAGAAGCGATATATGTTTTTTAAATTTAAGATCCATAAATCTTTTTTCTAAATATTTTATTGATTTTATCTTTTTTCTCATTGATTATTAATTTTTTTATTAATCATTGAAAAATAAATTGAACTAAATAAGTTATAGTTAAATTTAGTTGAAAAAAAGGATCAAGGATTAAAGATTTTGAAGAAAAATTCTTAAGAAAATAAATCTTTCTATAATCATCAAAACACAAAATGAAATAAAACCAACTAAAAATTGATGATGAATTCAGAGAAATTTACACATGCATATGACTCACAATTTCAAACCTGTAAGAAATTTGATTAATCTTGGTAAGAAGGTAGCATCACTGAGTTTTGTCTTATACTAAGATTAAATTAATGTGTAATAAGTGTGGTTGGAACAAAATCCCATGTGGGATAAGTTCACATTAGTGGAGATCATAATGAGATAGATGTTAGCTAAATCACTACTAGAAAGTACCACCATGGATTATATCACACTTTGATCCTATATAGATGTATACAGGTGTTATGTAAATAACATTTAGGGAGTTATTCATATGCAACTATTTATTTAATAAAATTTTATTTTAATAATTATAAAATGTATTTTATAGGAAGTTGTTTTTTATTAAATTAATATTTTTAATTGAAAATAGAATTTATTATAATTAAATGGTTGTTTTTAAGAAATTGATTGTATATGTTTATATATATAAAAGAAAATAATTAGTACTCTGAAAATAATAAAGGATTCTTGAGAATTTAAAATAAAATATTTTATAATAAATAAGTATTTCTTACAAAAAAACTTAAATTTAAAATAAATTATAGGTTTTAAATTAATAATTCATTTATATATATTTAGAGTTTGATTTAAAAAAATACATTCCATATTTTGAATCAATATATTGAAATTGATTAAGAGAGTAAACATCATTTATTGGTAAAAAATATATTACATGTAAGAATAGTTAAATATATCGACGAATAGTAAATACTATAAAATATTGTAAATGGTAAAACTGATGTATATATTTAGAAAACAATATATAACATTATAATTTATTAATTTAATACCCAATTTCCATTCTTCCAAAATAAATATTAATCAGAAAATATGAATTCAAATTAATTATTAATTCAAAATCATTTATAAATCATTTATATAAATTATTAATTCTATATAATCAAAATTATGTATAATAAAAGCTATAAATAATCACAATTATTTATAAATTAATTATAATTATTTATATACACATAATCTATAGGTATAACATCTGAATCTCCCCAAAATAAAAATATGAGAAGGCTTGTATAGTTTTAACTCCCCGAAATAGATGCAATCATGACCTCTCAATCTCTAACAAATGGTTGAACTCAAGAAATAATTTCCATACATCAAACATGAAAAAATTAGAATAGACCAAACACTAGCTTCATGGGAACCTCAATTGTTGGTGAACCAAAAACTAAACCATGATCAGACCTAGAATTCCATTTTTAATGAACACTAACACCCTTAAAATTTTAAGGAACCTTTAAAAATAAAACTTAAAACCAAAAAAATATTAAAATATGAAAAACCATAAATATTAGCCATTTAAACAATTTTTCAAATACATGGTGTGAGAGGTTATTCTGAAACACATTTTTACCTTATTTTTAATTTGAGAAATCAATTTCATTGAAATTAAAGTCAACTAAAATTTTATTTTGTTTTCAAGTACTCCTTATACATATTCAATACTATTCTTAGGTATCCAAAACATTTATTTAAAACACATTATATTAGGGTTCTTGAATTTAATTATAATTGTGACGGGAAACCTACCTCAATCCAGAACAGTGATAAAGAAACCCTCAATTACGGAAGAAACAAGTCTTAAAGAACCCATAACATACCCAAAAAACAATGATATCAAATAAATTTAGAAACCAAACCTCAAGAAAGGTTCGGATGGTGCACACACAATAAGAGGGAGATGAGGTAACAACATGAAATGAGAGATAAAAGAGAAATAAAAAATAAATGAACCCTAACCTTGATGAATCAAACCTGAATCGCAAAGAAACCACAAAAAGCACCACTTATGTGAAGAATAACAGAAGGGAGAAGTGAAACCAGCCTTCCCAAGTCTGTGTGCAATGCATAATAGGAAGAGGCAGGTTGATGAGGAGTTTAATTTGAGTGGGGTAATATCATAATTTGTTATTTTGGAATTTCTAGGTACATCACATCATCAGTGGTTCAGGCGGGCATCTACTGTGGTTCTCGGTGGGGGTCAATGTGTGCGGTTGTCTGGTGTCCCACCGACACCAGCATGAGAATGAAGACCATGATTAAAGAGGAGAAGAAATAATTACATACCATAGATCTTGAGAGGATCGATTCATCGAAAATCTTGAAGAAGAGTGGCGATGAGGGTTCGGTTCTGCGAAAGCTTGAAGGCACAAGGGAGGAAGACTATTGGGTTTCTATTAAAAACATCAGGTAAGGATTTTATTAATGATTTAAAAAACCCGATAAAGATACATTTTATCAGAGATAATATAATAAGCACTAATAAAGACCCAATTTTGATGATATAAGAAATATCATTGAAAAGTTTAAATTTATATAATTATAAATAAATATATTTAAAAATATTTTTATATAATTATAAATATATATATATATATTAATATATATAATTATAAATATAATAAATATATTTATTATTTAAATATATTTATTTTATTTTTACAATTATTTAAATATATATTTAATTAATTATAATTATAAATATAAATAAATATATTTACAAAATATGTATATATAATTATATATATTAAGACAACGAGCTTGTACCTTAGTGGTAAAGGTTCCTACTTGGCATTCGAAAGACCCAAGATTAAATTCGTGCAGGGTGAAATTTTTAGGTTATTGTAGCAGTTACTGTAGTAGGTACTATGTGGTACTATAGTAGTCGAAACTAGTCACTCGATTTGAGCCTTCAGTCTATTGGTTCAGGCCCATGGGTCCTAGGGTCTTCGGGCCACAGATCCTTCGGTCCATAGGGCTTTCGGGCCACCTCAGGCGGTGACACAGACATGACACAAACCTGGTGACTTAGACATGATGATGCAGGCATGACACTACACTAATATTTCGGGTTTGTTGTTGGGCCTTTGGGCTATGTAATGTGCTTCATACCCACTGGGCCTTTAGGCTAGGATTACTTTGTAATAAGAATGGTTGGTTGGGTGGCTTATCCCTTGGTGGGGTTATGACCTGCCTTTTCAGCTTGTGTGTGTGCCTTGTGTGTGTGCCGTGTGTGTGTGTGTTTGAATGAAATTGTACCCCCGAGAACCTAATATATATGTATATATATATATATTAATATATAAATATATATAACTATAAAAATAATAAATATATTTATTATAATTTTATAGTTATTTAAATAAATAAATAAATAAATAAATATATATATATTTGTATATTTATAATTATAATTATAAATAATACATTTAAAATGTATTTATATATAATTATATATATAATTATATAATTATATATATTTATTAATATATAAATATATATAATTAGAAATATAATAAATATATTTATTATAATTTTATAATTATGTAAATATATCTATATATATATATAATTATATTTATAATTATAAATAAATATATTTATAATGTGAAGGAGGAATGAGATAAATTGGTCCTGAAACTCACCGATGATTGCAAAGCTTTCAATCATCTAGAGAAAGTTAACATTTTCTCCTATGTTTTGAGCCATTTTATTGGTCGACATGGATTGTCTTCTTCTAATAAGGTTAAAGAGCACAAAGAAGAAACTTTGAAGAGATTCTCATACTTCTTTGGATTTTCAATAGGTCCGTTCACCTTTCTCAAAAATCTGGTCACGTAACAGATTATCAGGAAGGGAACCACTTCTCATGCATCGACATCAAATGGTTCAATTTTAAAGAGGCTTGATCTTTGTAATCATCCATTCATAACTCTTATTTCTCTATCGAAAGGTATGAAAACTTGGAAAATCATCAGCCTAGTTTCTTAGTTAGCCTCTATTTTGGGGTTTTTCAGATTTCAAGTGTGTCTCCCTTGGGCGTTGTTTCTTCCATATCTTATCCACTTCTAAAGAACTTAAAGGTTGAGCATGGGGTGCAGGTTCGGTCAATCTAAGACCGAGAACCCTAAGGATTCATGATTGGACTTTATAATTAAACCTAAAAATATTTCAAGGATACTTTCACACAGGTTCAGATTATAATTCATTATTTGAATTGGGTCTTATGGCATCCAAAAATCTTGTTTGACATTGAATCTACAATTGGAATTATAATAAGGATGGACACTACCACCGAAAAAGTTAGATTTGGTCATTTTTTAAGGGTCTTACTTGGGGTTGACTTAATTTATAAGTTGACTAATAAGGTTGTGCTTTCCACACTGTTGGATGAGATTGATCTTAGAATTGAATTTGAAAAAAATCCTTGTTTTTTAAATCTTGTTGAATTATTGAACATTCACAATCTAATTGAAAGGGAAATCTTTTTTTCTCTATTTTTGAGTAAAAAGGCCATGCTTCATATCACTACTGAAGGAAGGAAAATATTGGGATTGTGTAATGTATTGATGATCAGATTAATGAATCTATCATAGATGAAGTTACTCATGTCTCTTCTTTAAGGAATTTTAATCCCACCAGTGGACAACTATAAGTCAATGATGAAGGTTCTTTTTCTATAAATTCAATTTCTTGAACTTGAGGGTCTTACTTGGAAGAATAAATACACATTAAGTACTAATATTAAGAATTTTTTGTCTCCTAAAATTGAACCTAGGTTTGGATCTCTTATACAGTTGGAAGATAAGACCATTGAGTCTTGGGATGACTTAACTGAATAGAATCATTTGATTGTTGTTGGAATTTCATTTAAGGATGGATTATCTGAGGTATTAATGTATGATAATGATATTTGTGAGTAATGTGATGATAGTAAAGCTACTAATGATATTTTTTCTCAATATGAGGTGGATTTCAACATATGGAAGGAGTATAAGATGAATTCTAACAAGGGTCACAAGGGGAAAGACAAAATAGATGCTTCCACTTCAATGAAAGGCAAGTACAATAGGGATCACTTCTCCATTTATCAACACCATGGGAATTATACCCCAATTAAAGTCAATGAGAAGATATTTTTTCCTTCTAGACTATTTAGTTATCTAAAAAAATGGGTCCTTTATATACTCTTTAGACATAAATTAGGTACCAAATAAATCTTCTACTTCTTCTTCTTTTCCTCTTGATTCTAGTCATCTAGTGGGTTTGTTAGTGGACGAACAAACATCAATTAATACTCTTGATTACCCTAATACTATAGTCAGAGGATGGCTTGTAGCGACCCAACCCCATTAAGCTCGAAGCTAGTGTCATGATACCATTACATTAACATGATTACAAGGAATCAAATCCTAAAGGACCAACCAGTTTAGTAGTCTTAGTAAACTAGATACATACATGAGTGTTTTTATACAAATGAATACACTAATTAAAACACTTTTTTTTCTTTTGAGGATAACTTTATTCCATCCAACATATCCTTTCATATATTTCTTAGTACAATTTAGGGAATACTGGGGAAAGGAAATATACTCAGGGTGAGCTCAAATGTTCAGTAATGGTAAATACAAAAAAATAATAATGAATCAATAAGAATAATCAATATGGCATGGTAATAAGTGAAGAAACATTCCATGAAATCAATAAACGGATAAGGAAGTTCATAAATAATATGCTAAGGTAAATAAATTGAAACACATTCCATTCAAATAAATATATAAGAAAAAATCAATACGATAATGTAAGAAATTAAAAACACATGCCATTTAATCAGTAAACTAAGAATAAAATGCATCCGTAGACTTTGTCATAGTGAAAATATCTTGGATAATAAATACTAAATCAAAATGAAGGCAATTCTTAATTATTGGATGTTATTTATCAGTCACATGAAAACTTATACCTCTAAGACATTTCAAAAGATGGTTTGAAACTATAAGTAGAAACCCGTTTAATTTGCGCAACTTATTTGTCTCATGAGAACCCATTGATGCATCGACGAGCTATATAAAGTCTGAACCCCACCTGTCATTGCAAGTCCAAAGAATTCCTCATATCAAATAATTGAATAAAATAATACAACTTATCAAAAATCTGTATTGTATAAATAATATGAATTTATCAATATTTCCATTGTTAATCAAATAACTATCAAAGTAAATAACATATGTAAAAATTTTATATGATTTAGGAAATAAATATATCTATGATAAATGATATGGATAATTAGGATAAATTCAATGTCTAATGATCATTGAAAACTAAATATTTCAATGGGAAAAATAAAGGAATCAAGGAAGTGAATCTCAATACAATCCTTAGCCAAATAAATCATAAACCATCTAGAGGAAGAATAAGGATAGTATAAATATATAATATCCCAATTAGTGTAAAAATAAATCTTTTTTTGTCGTTGTTGATGAATATAAATATTATAAAAATATCTTTTAATTTTTTTTTGAGGAAAATATCCTTTTTATTTTGTTTTTTTTGAAAATAATTTTCTTTGAAAATAAATTTTGAAAACATTTTATTTAAAAATCAAAATTTTAAACTTTCAAAGGAGTAGTTGAAGAGATGACAGTGGGTAATATGTACATTCCATAAGAGTTAAAAAGAATATTTCTTTTTCATGTTTAAAATGTTAGAAAAATGCCTTTTTCAGAAAGTGACAAGAAGATTAATTTGAAAAAATTTGTAAAAGAAAAAGAGGGCAAAAATATCTTTCATAAATCATTTTTTAAAGGTTAAAAACATTTTTTAAATCCTTTTTAGAAAAAAATGTTTTTAGAAGAAAACAGGTTCTCTGATGAAAAAGAGAAATGCAGTCAGGTTTTCTTGAAAACACTTTCTAAAACATTTTGAGTAATAAAGAATGAAAAAATGGAAATTTTACTTGAAAAAGGTAATTAATGACCATTTTATATTAAAACGAAAGGGTTTATTTAACATTTATCCAATAATTCCCTCTAATGAAAATTCAATTATAAATAATTCCAAACAAAATGAGATTGTGAAGTAAACCCTTGAAAAGACCATAATGTTGATATGAGAATTAATCAATGAATATATTATATATGTCAAATATAAATAAAAAAACAAGTGAAAATAAAAAATATATATTAAAATTTCGTTACACACATAATCATAAAATATTAACAAAAGCAAGGAAGTAATATAACTCAAAGAAAAGAGACTAGGTTTTGAAATTATTTTCCACTTGGTAACTTTAAAATCAAATCCCCTTAAAAGAAAAAATTCAAATTAAAACTCAAAATACCATGAATATAAAACAATTAATGACATAATATATCAAAATGGTTAGTATATATACCACACAAAATAAGTAATTGGTGAATATGACATTTTATCTCATGAATATTAAAAGTGAGGTGAAAATCCCTTACCTTGTATTTCCTTTCAGGTGAAAGTTCTTTAAATTCCTATATAATGATTTTAAAAATGTTAATAAATTATTCTATAATAATATTAATATTTATTTTGTCATATATTATCTTCTTATAATATCTTATTACCCATTTGTTAGTAATATTTCATTATTTTGATTATTTAGGGTGTTAATTGCCTAATTTTCAAGTATGTTTTGACATGTTACTTATTATTCATATAATGGTACCATCATCTCTATAATGTAAAAAATGATGTAAATATAATATATATTCAATATATATGTATTTATAACAAATCATAAAATTTTGAGATAGGAAATGAAATGCACCTTTCATGGAGATGGTAGTCCGTACGTACGCATGAACACTACTTTCTTTTCTTTACCGTATTTAAAAGAATGAAAAGTAAATGATATATATATATATATATGTATGTTATAATTATAGTATCATATTTATTTCATATATTTCTCATTGTTTTAATAAAACCATCCTATATACGTTCTATGTATGGTGTGAATGAATCACATTTCTTTGAGGAGGCGGTACTCCACACTTCCACAAACGATGTTATCGTATTTATAAAAAATTGAAAGCATAAAGGTATATATTATATAAAAAATTTAAAAAGTATCAAGCAAACATAAATATCATATATATTATATATAAATAGTTTGTACATCATAATTACCAACCATGAGAGGTGGTAAAGGAAAAACGAATGACATCGTTTTGTGAGGCGGTAGTTCTCCATACACATAAATGGTAAGTTCATTATCCATTAGATGGAAATGTGTTTAAGTGTAGGTAAAAACCTTATAATTAAACATCTAAGTATATTTATGATATTTATTTTATTATATAATCATGGAATAATAATATTTTATGGGGTGGATGATGAAAATGAAGCAAAATAGCTTGAGGAATGATGTTACCTCTTCTTTGGGTAACTCCTTTTGGTTTGCACCAAAGGGATTCCTTGGATGGATTTATGCCCAAAAGGAGGATTTTAGTATGAGTTTAGGTATGTCTAGGAATTTTTTTGGTAGATATTTTCTGATCCAAATTGTCTTGAGAGGTTTGAATAAGTGGGAGGGGTGAGTGCCTTTTTATAGTGCAGAAGAAATGGAATTCTTATAAATTTTTGAAAAGGGAATTCCCCCAATGTTCTTCCAATGAAAATTTTATCCAATAATGAACAAAATTAGAGAAAAGAGAGGATATGGTCGAAAAATGTCCATAATATGGATTTTTACAAGTTTATAGGTCATTTTGACCCTTAAGATTAAGGTTTAGTCTATTGTTAAGCTATTTTTTTCTCTTAATCACTGTAATTAATTTTAATCACTTTCACTAATATTTTTTTGTAAAAAAGTAATTTGAACTTATTAGACATTATAAATTATTCTAATTCTAAATATTCAATCCATTTTTCCAAATTCCAATCACATAATTAGTGGAAATTAATTTAATTTAATCCCGTATACGGGACAATAAAGCGGGTTTTTAAAGTAAGATGTTCAAAAGTTTGATATGTTTTTATATTCAATTTAAAAGTGAAATTGATTCAAATTACCTAAATTGGATTAATTGATATAAAATTTATCTAATTAAACTTATAAAAAAATCAAAAATATAATTTAACCTTATAAATGAACTAAATGAAAAAATAGTTTTGAATTTAAATTCAGTATTTTTCATTATTCATCAAAAAGTGAAACTTTATAGAAAAATATAAAAAAATCATTACAAAATAATTTTGATATTTATATTTCAAAAATGAATTTTATTTTGAAATATAATATTTATAAATGTTCCAAAAATTATATTTAAAATAGGCTCACCATTAAAAGGTGTTAAAATGTCTTTAGAAAAATATTGATTTTTATGTGAAATATTGGGTTTGATATTATATTATGCCTATAAAATATATTGGATGAATTTAAAAAATATTTCATTGAATATAATATATATATATATTTAATTAATATCAATTGATAATTTTAATTAATTTAATTTATTAGGATAAAAAAAATTTATGGACATAAAAATAGTTTTTATAAAAACATTCACTTTATATTCAATTGGTTATTATATTCATTTATAATTAATTTGTAACCAATGAATTAATTATATATTTTTTTAAACCATATATTTTCATAATTTAGTTAAAAATATTCATAACCTATATTTTAAAGTCTATGTTATATCTTATTATATTAAATAATAATATTTTTAATAATATATTGTTACTCGGTAAAACTCAGTCTTACGTGTAACACAAGATATAGAATAAAGTATTGGTTACGTGTAATATAATCTAACTAAAAATTTCATGAATTATAAGCTATATATTGAGTTTATTTAAAATACGAATTATGTTGTAAAGTCTCAAGATATTATATTCCCTTACGTGCTTGGTGTTGCATTCCACACACGCTATCAAATACAATGTTCTTATTTTAGAATTTTAGGGCGTTACATTTTCCCCACCTTAATTAAATTGAATCCTCACAATTTAAAATAGACCTTGGTAATAGATTTTTTTGATATTTACTATGTTTTAATCCCTCATCATGAGAAGGGTTCATAAAAAATCCTCTAGAAAAGAGAGAATGGGAAGTACAAAGGT
This sequence comes from Viscum album, assembly GCA_963277665.1. Classification (NCBI taxonomy): domain Eukaryota; kingdom Viridiplantae; phylum Streptophyta; class Magnoliopsida; order Santalales; family Viscaceae; genus Viscum; species Viscum album. The sequence continues at coordinate 1,506,031,509 of OY728128.1, forward strand.
CACATAGACTAACATATAACCAGGTCTCTAAGTAGTATAACATAGTGGAAAGTAGAGATACGTACATGGATGAAAAGTCTAAATATTTATAGGGAGTTATTGAGGTCATCAATCACAAATAAGTGAATGATAAATGAAAATTTGAGGACCTCAAAGTTATAAATCTGTGATGATTTAAAAGACCATCAGTTGAATAAAAATTAAGGTATTAGGATAATTTTTTTGATCATTTTCCTAATATTGAGTAATTATTTTCCTATATATGAATATAAGGAAATATACTTACATAAAATATTTCTATAAACACAATTTTTATCCTTTTCTTTTGATTTGATCAATTTATAATTCATAAATTACTTCATGAAATGGATATCCATAAATTAACTTTGATTATCAAAGAACTAAAATAAAATTTTAATGGATCACAAGGTCCGTAAAAGAGTGACAAGTCCAACTATTTATCTCTAAATATTCTCTAAAGCAAAAATGGTTAATACGTTAATATCTAAACCTAAAAATTGATACTACTAGTTTATCATTAGTATTTATTCATTAAATTTATCAACTAGAAATAATGAAATATTAATAAGGACATTACGTAGGTTAGTGGTTGGTGTTAAACCCTTATCTTTTTTCGGTGATGGCTTCAAGTCCCTTGGACTTACTGAATTTGATGGGTTTTCACCCAAAAATACAATTTGTCCTTCCAAAAAACCATATTAACAAATACGATGTACATCCTTGAAAATTAGTCATTAAATAAAATTTAACCTAAGGTTTTCAATAAAACCTCAATACATAAACACGCCATCCATTTATTTCCACATAGGTCATTTCTTGGTCTAGGGTTTATCATTTTTAAGAGTTAATTGACTTGGGTATTACCCAGTTTCCCTACATTTAAAGAAACAAACCATAAATAAATCCTTAAAATGAGATTTTTTTCCTTGGAAATTATTTTCTTTATGTCCTTATTTCCCACACATAAATCATTTCTCTGTTCCATTGAGACAATTTCCCAGGTGCCTACTTCCACATTTCTTGCATGATAGAAATAAAATATTCTTCTCTCCATGGTCTCCACCACTTGAGCTCTTAAAAAACTCCATCCTTATATTCTTTAGTGAGTTCTAAAGTTAGTTTAGGTATATGTTGTTAATCATATTTTGGGAAAAATTATTAGGCATAAACATGATATATTTTACTCCTATCAAAACCTCATTTTCTTTCTCATTATCACCACCTTTTTTTTATTTTCAATATTAACATGACTCCTTTGGGTTCCATCCATTGACTAAAAGCAGAAATCATAGTGTGAGTAACAATAGTCATAGTGATAAAAGCATATGATCATTTATAAGATATATAAATCATGACACCTTATTTCAATCTAAAACACCTCAGGTTTAACCTAGGTTATTCATTTTCATAACATATTCAAATCCTTCATAATGGTTAGTAAATAAAATGTGAATTATCCTAAGAATATCCTATTGGAGTGTTAAACTAGGTGTGTAGTAAGTTCTGTTGTCATGTACCAGGTTATACTCGATTCACACCCAACATACCTTGTTAGAGTTGTTACCCATATGTAAATTTGTGCAAGAACCATGTCCACTTGTAGTATCCATATAGGGATTTAATACTAGTAATACCCACATAATCTACACCTTACCAAAATTATAGGATGTTATTCAATACTTATCCTCAAAATCTACCTTAGGGTTATGTTATCTTATCCATGTTTTCATAAATCTAGTTCCCAAGGTTACTACTAAACTTCCTTTGATACCAAATTTATTGATCCAACCCCAGAAATCCCAAAGGCTATGTCATGATACCATTACATTGGAATGATTAAAAGTAATCAAATCCCAAAGGACCGACCAGTTTAGTAGTCTTGGCATACCAGATACATATATGAGTCTTGTTTTACAAATAAATGCACTAATTACAACATAATTTTTTTCTTTTGAGGATAAATTTATTCTATATAGAATATACTTGAATATATTTCTTAGTAAACTTAAGGGAATATTAAGGAAAGTAAACATAATAAGGGTGATCTAAAATTCTCAGTAAGGGTGAATACAATAGAAACAATAACAAATCAATGAGAATAATAAATAAGGCAAGGTAATAACCAAAGACACATTCCATGAAATCAATAAACTGAGAAAAAAGTGTATAAAAAATATAGCAAGGTAAATAACTATAAACACATTCCATTCAAATAAATTGATAAGAAAAAATCAATACGGAAAGGTAAGAGACTAAAAAAACATGCCATTTAATCAGTAAACTAAGAATGAAATGCATCTATATACTTTGTTATAGTGAAAATCTCATGGATAAAAAATACTGAATCAAAATGAAGGCAATGATTAATTATTGGATTTCATGTCTCAGGAATATGAAAACCTATAAAATAAAGACCTTTCAAAATATGGTTTAAAACTATAAGTAGAAACCAATTTAATTTTCACAACTTATTTTTCTTGTGAGAAAATGTCAATGCATCAAGGGGCTATATGAAGTCAGGGACCCACTCATCATTTTTTTCCAAATAATTCCCCATATCTAATAATAGAATTAAATAATATTACTTATCAAATATACATATTGAATAAAGAACATGGATTTATCAATATTTACTTGGTTAATAAAATAAATATCGAATTAAATATTGTATGTAGAAATGGTATACGGTATATGAAATAAATATATTCATGATAAAGGATATGAATAATTAGGGAAAATTAAATGTCTAATGATCATAGAAAATTGAAAATTTCAAGGAGAATAACAAAGTAATAAGGATGGTATAATTACAATATATCCCAAGTGAAGTAAAAATAAAGTATTTTTGTCATTGATGAATTGAAATATTATAAAAAGATCTTGTAAAAAAATTATTGAGGAATATATACTTTTTATTTTGAAAAAAAATTATTTTAAAATCACCTTAAAAAAATTTTATTTAAAAATTAACCTTTTAAACTTTCAAAGGAAGCTTCAAAGAGATGAAAGTAGGCAAATTCGTACATATCATATAAGGTAAAACGAACATTCTTTTTGTATGGTAAAAAGTTTAGAAAATACCTTATTTGGAAAGTGATAAGAAGATTCCTTTGAAAAAAATTTTAAAATAAAAAAAGGGTAATTTTTTTTAAATGTTAAAAATATTTTTGAAAATATTTTTAGAAAACAAGGTTTTTTAAACAAAAACAGGTTTTCTGACTAAATAGATAAATGAAGTTGGGTTTTCTTAAAAACACATTTTAAAACATTTTGAGTAACAAATAGTGAAAAATGGTACTTTTATTTGAAAAAGATCATGAATAAATATATTATAATAAAATTAAAGGGTTTATTGAAAAATTATCCTATAATTTCCACTTATGAAAATTCTAGTATAAAAAATCCTGAAAATTGAGATTATGAAGTAATCCCTTGAAAAGATCATAACGCTGATGTGAGAATAGATCAATGAATAAATTATGTATGTAAAATATAAATCCACATAAAAAAAGTGGAAATAAAATAATAGATAGTAAAAAATTATTACGCACATAATCTTATAATATTAATGACAATGGGGAAGTAATATAACCCAATGAATAGAGATTGTGTTATGAAATTCTTTTCCACTTGGAAAATTTTAACTCAAATTCCATTAGAATAAATAATTAAAATTAAAATTAAAAATACCATGATGATAAAAAAATTAATTATATAATATATCAAAATGGTCAGTAGATACACCACAAAAAATAATTAAGTAGTGAATATGACATTTTATCTCACGAATGTAAATAGTGAGATGAAAATCCCTTACCCTGTGTTTCTTTTTGGGTGAAAATCCTTTAGATTCATGTATAATGGTTTTAAAAATGTTAATAACTTATTATAGAACCATATTAATATTTATTATATAATATATGATCATTTTATAATATCTTATTACTCATTTGTTAGTAATCTTTCATTATTTTCACTGTTTCGGGTGTTAATTACCTATTTTCTCAAGTATGTTTTGACTTGTTACTTATTGTTACTATCATGGTTTCATAATCTACATAATATAAACAATTATTTAAATATATTATATATTCATTATACATGTATTTATAATAAATCATAAAAATTGGAGATATGAAATGAAATTCATCGTTCATAGAGACGGTAGGCCGTACGTATGCATGAACGCTACTTTCATTTCTTTTCTGTATTTAAAGGAATAAAAAGTAAATGATATATATATGTATGTATATTATAATTAAAGTATCATATTAATTTCATATATGTCACTTAGGTTTAATAAAACCATCCTTTATATATTCCATGTATAGTGTGAACGAATCATATCGCTTTGAGGATGCGGTAGTCCACACTTCCACAAATGATGTTATCATATTTAAAAAAAATGGAAATCATGAAGGTAAATATTATATAACAATTAAATAAGTATTAAGACAAAATAAATATCATATATATTATATATAAATAGAATTCCCATCATAATACCCAACCATGATATACGGTAAAACAAAATTGAATGATATCGTTTTGCAAGGTGGTAGTTCGCTGTACCCAAATGGTAAGTTCGTTACCCATTAAATGGAAGTGTGTGTAAGTGTATACTGAAACCCTAGAATAATAAATATTAGTATATTTATTATACTGAGGTTATTATATAATCATTTAATAATAAGAGTTGAGGTGGGTGGAAAATAAAAATAAAGTAAAAGAGCTTAATGAAGGATGTTACTGCTTCTTTGGGAAACTCCTTTTGGTTTGAACCAAAGAGATTCTTTGGATGAATTCCTGCCCAAAATGAGGATTATAGGGTTATGGGAGGTAATTTTAGGATATATTTTGTCAGATCTTGTTTGATCCAAAGTTTCTTGAGACGTGTGAATAAGTGGGAGGGGTGAGTGCCTTTTTATAGTGGGGGAGTAGTGACATTCTTATAAATTTGTGAAAAGGGAATTCCACGAACATTTTTCCTTTGAAAAGAGGATCAAATAATGAACCAAATTTGATCCAAGGTATTTTAGGTTAAAAATATTGCTATAAAATGGATTTTGACAAGTTTATAGGTCATTTTTCTCTTAAGTTTAATGTTTTGTCTTTTGTTAATATAATTTTTCTCATAATCACTGTAATTAATTTTAATCACTTTCACTATTTTTTTGTAAAACTAAGTTAACCTTATTTTACATTATAAATTATTATGATTCAAAATATGGAATACATTTTTTCAAATTCAAATCACATAAGTTCCAAAAATTAATTTTAATTTAATCCTGTAGATGGGACGACAAAACGAGTTTTTAAAGTAAGATGTTCAAAAGTATGCTAGGGTTTTATATTCATTTTCAAAGTGAAATTGATTCCAGTGATGTAAATTGGATTAATTAATATAAAATTTATCTAATTAAACTTTAAATACAATCAAAAATACAATTTAACCTTATAAATAAATTATATGAAAAAGAATTTTATAATTAAAATTCATTATTTTTCACTATTAATCAAAAAATGAAACTTCATAGAAAAATATCAAAATTTCACCCTAAACTATTTTTTATGTTTACATTTAAAAAATTAAGTTTACTATGACATATAAGATTTATAAAAGTTCCAAAAATTGGATTTATAATAGGTTCTCTATTTAAGGGTGGTAAAATGCCTTTATAAAAATATTGATTTTCATGTGAAATATTAGGTTTACTCTTATATTATGCCAGTCAAATATATTGGATGAATTTAAAAAATATTTGATTGAATATATAATATATATTTTTCCTTAGTATCCTTATATAGTTTTAATTAATTTAATTTATTAGGATAAAACAACTTTGCGGGCATACAAATAGTTTTCTCTAAAAACATTCTCTTCATATTCAATTGATTCTTATATTCATTTCTAATTAATTTGTAATTAATGGATTCATTTTATATTTGTGTAAACCATAGATTTTACTAAGTTAGTTAATACTATTCAAAATCGCTAATTTAACGACTAAGTGATATCTTATTATATTGAATAATAATATTTTTAATAATATATTGTTGCTCAGTAAAACTCATTCTTACATGTAATGCAAATTATTAAAGAATGTATTTGTTTCATGTAATGAAAGATAACTCATCATTGTGTGCATTGAAAGATATAGATTGAATTTATTTAAAATAGTAACTATATTTTAAATTCTTGGGATATTATACTCCCTTATGCACTTGGTGTTGCATGTCATACCCATTATCAAATAAAATGTTCTTATTTTAGAATTTTGGGGCATTAAATGAATGCCCCTCCTGTTTTTAGTGAGTCAAGTGCCCAACTGGGTCTTGGTTTTGGACTTAAAACCTACTAATATCAAGGATATTTAAAATGAGGTTGTTGTTAAATATTTGGATTCTATTAGGGATGATATTGAAGGGGCAGGGACTGCTGTGGTTCCTGACAATGGAATGATGACCTGTGTTGCTCCTATTTTTATTGGGTTTGATGCCTAGTGGGGACCTAGTTTTGTTTCAGAATATGCCCAGGGTAGGGGGACATTTAATGCCACTACTATGTTAGCTCTAACTTTGGATATAGAATAAGGGACAATGGAAAGTTTTATGGATTAAAATAAGGGATTTGATCTTGGATGTGAAAGAGAAGTACTTAGGGTTACAAAATTGGAGATTCTTAAGATGAATAATATAAGGACTTTTGGTTATTCAGTGGGCTCTGATCTTTCTCTCCAGTGGGGTATAAATCACATTATAAGGTTGGTACGCATAATTCATTTGATATGATTGCATCCAAAAGTAGTGGGGAGGAAGGGATAAATAGTGTATGTGTGTTTTACGAAGATCAAGAGATGACTCTTGTTGATATTGAATTTCCAGTTGTCATGACTACTGTTGATTTTGGAATTCCAGATGATGGTGGTGGACCTTGGTTTTAGGTAAAAACATAGAGAATGTAACGACATCCTCTTGGTTTGGGTGGATGTTCCTCTCATCACTATATGAGCACTCGTTCTCGAGTTATTTGAATTTTTCATTATTATTTTTTTGCTATATTTGTGGGGATTATGTGTTTTTGAATGTTCCTCCATCTCTATAATTGGTTTGTTTTTAATAAATGGGTCATCAAAACTCAACCTTTTAAAATAAATTAATAAATAAATTTATAAATATTTGTATATAATCATAAATATACTTATTTAATTACATATATTTATATAATTATATAATTATATAATTATATATATATATTTATTTATAATTATATGTATATGTTTATAATTATATATTTATATTTATATATATTTATATTTATATATATAATTATATATATTTATTAATATATAAGTACATATAATTATAAATATAATAAATATATTTATTTTTTAAATATATTTATTATAATTTTACAATTATTTAAATATATATTAATTTATTTATAATTATAATTATAATTAAATAAATTTATAATTATTTATATATAATTATAAATATATTTATTTAAATATATATATTTAAATAATAAATATATTTATTATAATTTTATAATTATTTAAATATAATTATTTATTTATAATTCTAATTATAAATAAATATATTTATAAATATATTTTTATAATTATACAATTTTATATAATTATATATATATTTATTAATATATAAGTTTATATAATTATAAATATAATAAATATATTTTTTATAATTTTATAATTACTTAAATATATATATATACACACTTATTTATAATTTTATAAATATATTTTTTAAAACCTTATATATATTTATAATTTTATAATTAACTAAGTACATGCCATACATATATATATTAGGTTCTTAGGGGTACAATTACATTAAACATACACACACCACACACATAGGCTTGAAAGGCAGGCCATAGCCCCCCCAAGGGATAGTCAACCCATCAAGCCTTATTTATTCAGTACATGACCCGAAAACCCAGCAGACATGAAGTCCATTACATTTTCCAACGTCCTAGTGAAACATCATGCCTGTATCATACTATATGCGTCACTAGGCTTGCGTCATGCATGCGTCACCACCTACTTGCGTCATGCGTCATGCATGCGTCACCGCCTGCCTGCGACAATTTGATCCTACATGGATTTGAACCCAGGTCTGATGTAGAATTACACAGTCTTTACCACTTGGGTAATGTAAAGACCCAGAAATTTCAAGGAATTTTTTTTAAAATACTTTGTAATTTTACGAGTCTGTGGCTTCTGACAGCACTTGATTCCGAGGCCCAGTGTGCTCGGAATCAATTTCTGAAGTTTAGCTCGAGTACGTTCAGTGAACGAATGAGCGGTTTTTTTTAACTTTTGAACCGATGGTTGGAATTAAAATCCGAGGGCACCGATGAACTCGCAACATCGGTAATTGCTTAAGGGGACACTTACCGTGGTTGCGTTCACAAAAGAGGAGAAGATAATTTTTGGGGGTTTGTTTAAGAAATAAATAAAAATTTGCCGGAATTTTTTTTATTTACAAAGGTTAGAGAAGTGGGGCCCACATGATCCCCACCTTTCCCCCCTCTAATCTCTTTAATATCCCCTCATTAATTTGGAAACCCTCCATTAAATGCCATTCTCTCCGTTAAATTATGTCAACCCATAATTTAATGAGGAACCTTCCTCTTTCCCCCTTTTTATTTAACCACTAGCGCATTTAATAATGGGGGTCCAACTCTCTCCCTTCTTTAATTAATTGTCGACACATTTTGTTTAATGTGGTGAATTAATTATGGGAGAGTTACCTCGCGGGTATAATAAAATAATAGGAGGAACCTATTATTTTATTAAGGAGGAGAGCTTCGTTGTGCATGGAAGAACGCCAGCCTCTGACGAAGAATGACGAAGAATGACAACCTCCGACGAAGAACGGAGAATAACACCGGTTCCTCGGAGATCGACGACGTGCCACCCTTAATCTTCTCCGTAGCAAGAGAGGAGACGCCTCTTCCACCTCAGCGCGCCCCGACGATGCCTTCGATCCTCTTCCCCACGATGCCATCTACCGCAACGCCAACATCCGTCATCAACAGTTGAGGTAGGGGAAATTGTATATTCTTTCTTATGATAATTATACCCCCGTTCTTGGTAATTAATTTGTTGGGAGTTGTTTTGAACCACTAACGCGGTGAGTGCAGACCAACGAACAAGTCCGAACCCACCGCTTTCCTGTTCTTGATGTGCGGAATGTGAAACGAGACCGCAACGACATTTGGAAGCCGTCGAAGTGAAGAGTGGGTCCCGAGATGACCACAAGCGTAGACGGGAGCAAGAACGGACCACCAGAATGACTCCGGTGGCCTGTGGACATCTCCGATGGCGCGGGTAGCAGGCCGGCACCGGCCGACCGCCCGGAGGCGGCGGTGCCCTGACGCACCACTAACAGAAGCCCTCCATGGCTCAAGCCGTGGTAGCGGGGGCCGGATCCCGCGACCACGTGGGATCCGGGGGGGGGGGGGTGTCGGTCGCCACGTCCACGGAATGAAGGGGGGACCGCGCCCCCTTGCTCGGCCCGCTGGCCGAGCCAGTGCACCCCCGGGTCGGGGAGGGCCGAGCCACGCCGAGCCGGGTCAGGACGGACCTGAATCCGAGTCAGGTTGACCCGGTTCGTGCCGACACGGGGGGGGGGGGGGGTGGGCCGGGTCGGGCCGGGCCCAGACCCCCCACTTCAGACCATTTTCGGTCTTTTGCCAATAACTTGAGCTACAGATCTCCGATCGACGCACCGTCAGCTGCGTAGGGGTCCTTGGATCGAGAATGTCGTTTTGGTATATTACACTTGAGGTTTCAGAAAAGTTTGGATATGGCCGGGTTGGTTCAAACTCGAAACCAACCGGGCCCTTGGAGCGGAAACGCTTACAACTTAAGGACCGGACATTCAATTGACGTGCCGTCAATTGAGTTGAGATCATTTTATTGAGATGTTCCTTTTGGCTTACTCCGCTTGAGGTTTGGACATATCTATAGTACAATCAGGTTGATTTTAGCTTAAAAACAAACCTGGCCCCTAGGACGGAAAAGCCAATAACTCTCAGACCGGGTGTCAGATTGACGCACCGTCTGTCGCATTTGGTTTCTTTTGGTGATACAGAACTTTGGGATGCATAAACTTTGGACTTCGTGATAGTTGATGTATCGAACCCCTTTTGCTCGAGGAGCGGACCCTCTCAGAATCGAGCATGCTGTGTGCGGGAACCCTAGAGCTGGCTGCGACTGCATCGACTACTGTACTGGAATCCTCCATGGGTTCGACAGTGACGACTACCATACTAGAATCCTCCGTGGATTTGACGGCGATGACTACTGTTCTTGTATCCTATGTGGGTTCGGTAGTATTGGACTCTGTACTTGTATCCTCTGTGGGTCCAGTAGAGTAGCTGGTCTTGTATCCTGTGTGGGTCCGATAGCTTAGTTGGTCTTGTATCATATGTGGGTCCAACAGCTTAGATGAATCAGTGGCTACATCTGATCATCTCTATCTCCTTACGAAGTGTATACCTTTGTGATCTGAGTCTTGATTTTCAATCATTATCATCGATGTGATTGACTTAATTTCCTATGTGGACTGGGTTGTGTTGTTCCTGTGTGGACTGAGTTGTGCTATCCTTTGTAGACTGAGTTGTGCTTTCCTTTGTGGACTGAATAGTTCTTGGGTACGAGAGTAAGAGACGAACTGTAACTGACGACTTAGGTATATGTATGGGCATATACCTAAGTAGTGTTGTTGATACTTCATGATTGTATCTTTCCTTTGTGGTTTATCGTTCGTGGATTCTGAGAGACTTTCGGGGGTCTCGGGGTCCCTACCGAGTATCATATACTCACCCCTGAATGGGATATGCCTGCACTATGTTATGTTGGATGCAGACGACAGACAAAACTGATCGAGGTGGAGGCTTGTGGAGCTGGACGGTACCCGGAGGTGGACCACTTGGCGGGACGTGCACGGAGCGGATGACTGGACCGAGGAGCCGAGGAGACTATCTGTACCCACCCTTCAGGTGAGATTTATGGAGGAGGACTCGGTGTTGCTATTTTACTTACTGCTATTGTATTTTCCTTTTTATTTGTACTGTACTTTCGGTTGGGTTTGTATACTGGCGGGCTTGGGGTAGTCACAGAACGGGCCCCGAGGATGGGTCATGACAAATTGGTATCAGAGGAGTCGGTTCTACCGCCGAACTCAGGACTCTGATAATTTCTTCTCTATGAAGCAATAATTTTTTGAGTAATGAGTGTGGTTATCAGTCTAGGGAGTCTAGTGTTGGTGCGGTGGGTGACATATCCATACACCAGGACCATGGCTTCTGATTTCCTACTCAGTGCACGAAAATATTGATTGCATGTTTGTTTAAAAAGTTTTCTTTGTGATTACTTTGTGTTAGCTCACTAGGTATACTGTTTTAACCGTGGCACACTTGTTTCTTTTCAGGATGGCCCCATAGCGGAAGCTAGCTAGGGTTCCGAGCTTTGTGCGAGATGGTAGCCCACTGAGTGACGAGGCCTCGGTACAGGGCCCCATTACAGTGGAGGCACCGGCGGTACCTCTACTGGCTGAGCCACCGATACTACCAGCCCCAGTGGCAGATAGTGCATGCCGCCTGAGTGCGTTGCATGAGTTTCAGAGACAGAGGCCGCCCAGGTTCCACAGAGAGACAGATCCTCAGGCAGCCGAGGATTGGGTGGAGACTGTCGTCAGAGTCTTCAGATTGGTAGGGACACCAGCAGACCTCATGGTGATCCTTGCTGCGAGTCTCCTGCACAAAACAGTAGGTAGATGGTGGAGCCTGATGCTCCAGGTGCACGATGAGGAATCTATTCTTTGGACGGACTTCGAGAGCCTCTTCTGCTTGGAGTTTGTTCCAGCCACCCTCTGTGCGGTTCGCATCCAGGAGTTACTACAGCTGTAGTAGGGCAGCATGTCAGTATCCCAGTACTTGGCGATATTTACCGACCTCTCACGCTACTCCACAGACATGGTATAAGACCCATTATTCCGGGCCTGGACCTTTGAGCAGGGGATGAGGCATGAGATCATAGCTTCGACGATTCCACTTAGCATCCCGACACAGGTGGGGGTGCTGGTGCGAGCCCTATTAGTGGAGAGATTCCTTGCCGAGCAGCCATCAGCAACGAGACCCACCGCCAGACGACATGGAGCAGAGTCTTCTACAGCTGGTAGTCGACAGATGACGCAGAGGTCCAAGCAGACCTGGCCGTCTGGTGGGCGACCTCAGGACACGAGTTCGACTATGCGGGGTACACGGCGTAGAGCCAACCTTACGAGGAGAAGACAGTGTTATGCTTGTGGCGGGCAGGGCCACATGGCTCGTGACTGCCCGACCCGCCATGCAGACGAGCTGGAGACAGTGGATGGACCTCCCAGGCAGAGGAAGAGGTTCGACCGTGGTGGTCCGTAGGGAGCAGGTAGACGAGGCATAGGAGCTGGCCGAGAAGCGGGTGGTGGACGACGCTTCGAGGCTCTACCACCACCACCCCCAGGAGGTCCGCCCCGACCACAGGGAGCTGGCGGGCAAAGGCAGGCTCAGCTCCAGGCAGCAGAGGCTTACGACCACGGTGCACCCGAGATGATTCGAGGTACTATCTGTGTCTACTCCACCCTTGCTGCAGTTCTTATAGATACAGGTGCGAGTCATTATTTTATTGCCGCTACCCTTGTCTGGAGCTCGGAGATTCCGACAGAGCCATTGGCTCAATCCTTGCGGATCGAGACTCCTACAGGAGCAGAGCCGATGATTACGCACTGGTGCTGGCAGTGTGAGCTTACTCTAGGAGGCAAGAGCTTTGGCTAGGATCTTCTTGTAGTGGCGTCGAGGCCTTACAGCGTCATCTTGGGTATGGAATGGTTATCTACAGTACATTATCAGATCAACTGTATTAGGAACAAGGTGCGGTGTGTCCGCACGGATGGGACCAGGTTCACCTTCACCGGCGAGAAGGGAACCTTCACAGCACAGGATGGACTTACGCAGAGGAGAGGGAAGCCGATCACACATCAGTTGGCTACTCTCATCCTCTGAGTAGTTGACGTGTGGAGTCCGAGTTTTCCTGTAGTGGTGGACCAGTATACAGACGTTTTTCCTAATGATGTTTCAGGACTACCTCCTCGCAGGGAGGTAGATTTCTATATAGACCTGTACCCCGGGACATCACCGATATCCACTCCAGCATATCGGATGGCTCCCTCCGAGCTTCGTGAGCTGAGGGTATAGCTGGAGGACTTACAGGGGAAAGGTTTCATCCCACCCAGTGTTTCACCCTGGGCTTCTCCAGTTCTGTTCGCCAAGAAGGCGGATGGGAGCTTGCGACTGTGTGTCGACTACCTTCTTCTGAACCAGGTGACCGTTAGGAACAAGTATCCACTTTCGAGGATTGACGACCTCTTCGATCAACTCAAGGTAGCACGTTGGTTCTCAAAGATAGACCTCAGGTCAGGCTATCATCAGCTCCGAGTTCGGGATGAGGATGTGCAGAAGACAACCTTCTGGTGTCGATATGGCCACTATGAGTTCTTGATCATGCCCTTCGGTGTGACCAACGCTCCATAAGTGTTCAAGAGTCTCATGAATAAGATCTTACAGCCCTACCTAGATCGGTTTGTCGTAGTCTTCATTGACAACATACTGATTTACTCGACTACCAAGGAGGAGCATGCCTACAACTTACGGGTTGTACTGGATACACTCCAAGAGCACAAGCTTTATAGTAATCTCTTGAAGTGCCAGTTCTGGCTTCGAGAGGTCCACTTATTAGGGCATGTCATCTCAGAGGCGGGAGTTGTAGTGGATCTCGTGAAGGTCGCGGCGGTACATGCTTGGGAGCCACCCAGGAGCGTGATGGAGGTGCGAAGTTTCCTAGGTCTGGATGGGTACTATCAGAGATTTGTGCCAGACTTTTCCAGAGTTGCAGCACCTCTTACAGCTTTGATGAAGAAGGGGAAACCCTTCGAGTGGTCAGAAAGATGTCAGCAGAGCTTCCAGGAGCTGAGGTGAAGATTGACCAGTGCACCCATCTTAAGGCTACCAGAGGAGGGTGTAGGGTACGTAGTTTACTGCGACACATCAGGGAATGAGATCGGGTGTGTCCTGATACAGGAGTGAGCAGTGATCACTTACGGTTCACAGTAGTTGAGCCAGCACAAGAAGAACTATGCTACCCATGACCTGGAGTTAGCAGCAGTGGTCTTTGCCCTGAAGATGTGGCGACACTATCTCATGGGCGAACACTTTACAGTCTACTCTGACCACCAGAGTCTCAGGTACATTTTCTCACAGAAGGACCTGAACCTGAGACAATGGCGATGGCTCGAGTTCCTCCAGGATTATGACTTTGATATTGTCCATAGTCCTGGGAAGGGGAACATTGTGGCTGATGCTATCAGCAGGAGATCAGACATTCATCTACTTGAAGAGGAAACAAAGTAGTTAGACGCTTTGTAGATATCCTTCATAGATGGAGATGGGGAAACCTATCTACAGTCCCTCACAGTCACTCCTCCACTAATTCAGTGGGTCAAAGAGGCACAGCATGGGGACATTGACTGTGAGGCACGACGTGCTCAGATATCCTTAGGGATGGCGCCCGATGGATTTTCTAAAGGCGAAGAGCACGCCATCCTCTTCAGGGGACGTACCATGGTACCAGTTGCACTACAGAAGGAGGTGTTGAGGGAGTTTCACACTTCCCCTCTAGTGGTACATCTTGGAGTAGTGAAGATGTACCAGGACCTCAGACGACAATACTAGTGGTCGGGTATGAAAAAGGTTGTGGTAGAGTTCGTTTCTCAGTGCCTTACTTATCATCAAGTGAAGGCAGAGCACCAGGTACCAGCAAGCTTGGTACATCCCTTAGAGGTCCCAGAGTGGAAGTGGGACGGGATATACATGGATTTCGTGATGGGGCTTCCACGTAGTTCCAGAGGACACGACACCATCTGGGTGATCGTAGACCGACTCACCAAGTCATCCCACTTCCTACCGATCAGAGAGCAGGGATCAGTAGAGAGCTTGGGATGCCTCTATGTTCAATAGATCGTACGACTTCATGGTGTTCCATCGTCTAGAGTCTCTAATCGAGATGCTCTCTTTACTTCCCAGCTTTGGAAGGGGTTGCAGGAGGCTTTTGGGACGTAGCTACGCCTGAACACTACCTTTCATCCTCAGTCGGATGGCCAGACGGAGAGGACCATATAGACACTCAAGGACATGCTCCGTGCATGTGTCCTTGACTTTGGTCAAAGATGGGAGGATCAACTACCCTTGGTGGAGTTTGCGTACAACAATATCTACCACTCCACCATCGGGATGACACCATACGAGGCACTGTATGGCCAGACTTGCAGATCACCACTGTGCTGGACAGATCCGGGGGAGTCAGCACTCGTAGGACCAGAGATGATTCAAGCTATGATGGAGAAGGTGCAGATCATCCATGAGCGGATGAGGACTGAACAAAGAAGACATAAGTCCTATATTGATAAGATTCGGAGACCACTGAAGTTCGAGGATGGCGACCACGTTTTTTACGGGTCTCACCTCGACGTGGATTATGGAGATTTGGCCGCGGCGGCAAGTTATCTCCACGCTTAATCGGACCTTTCTAGGTCCTCAGCAGGGTAGGTAAGGTGGTTTACCGCCTGGCCCTTCCACCTTAGTTGCACTGGGTGCACGACGTCTTCCACATATCTCAACTGAGGAGATACGTGCATGACCCGACGCATATCATCGACCACGGGGAGATGGACATCCATGATGAGGAAAATTTTGCGGAGGTCCCGGTGGATATCGAGGATCAACAGGAGCGAGTCCTACATGGGCGGTCGATTCCTCATGTGCGCATTCTTTGGCAGCACAGGAACCTCCAGGAGAGCACTCGGGAGCGGGAGGCTCAGATGCGTGCTCAGTACCCTCATATTTTCCCCTAGTTTATGTTGTAGCTTTATGGGGACGTAAAGCCCTGAGGTGGGAGCAATGTAAAGACCTAGAAATTTCAAGGATTTTTTTTGTAAAATACTTTGTAATTTTACAAGTCTGTGGCTTCTGAAAACACTTGATTCTGAGGCCCGGTGTGCCCGGAATCAATTTCTGAAGTTTAGCTTGGGTACGTTCAGTGAACGAACGAGCATGTTTTTCTAACTTTTGAACTGATTCTTGGAATTAAAATCCGAGGGCACCGATTAACTCACAGCGCCGGTAATTTCTTAAGGGGACACTTACCATGGTTGCATTTGCAAAAGAGGAGAAGATAATTTTTGGGGGTTTGTTTAAGAAATAAATAAAAATTTGTCAAAATTTTTTTTTATTTCCAAAGAAGGTTAGAGAAGTGGGGCCCACACGAGCCCCACCTTTCCCCCCTCTAATATCTTTAATATCCCCTCGTTAATTTGGAAACCCTCCATTAAATGACAATCTCTCCATTAAATTATGTCAACCCATAATTTAATGAGGAACCTTCCTCTTTCCCCCTTTTTATTTAACCGCCAATGCATTTAATAATGGGGGACCATCTCTCTCCCTTCTTTAATTAATTGTCGACACATTTTGTTTAATGTGGTGAATTAATTATGAGAGAGTTACCTCGCCGGTATAATAAAATAATAGGAGGAACCTATTATTTTATTAAGGAGGAGAGCTTCGTTGTTCGTGGAAGAACGCCGGCCTCTGACGAAGAACGATGAAGAATGCCAACCTCTGATGAAGAACGACGAAGAACACCAACCTCTGATGAAGAACAACGAAGAACGCCAACCTCCGACGAAGAACGACGAATAATGCCGGATCCTCGAAGATCGACTACACGCCACCCTTAATCTTCTCCGCAGAAAGAGAGGAGACACCGCTTCCTCCTCGGCGCACCCCGACGACGCCTTCGATCCTCTTCCCCGCGACACCGTCTACCGCAACACCAACATCTATCATCAAAAATTGAGTTAGGGGAATTTTTATATTCTTTCTTATGAGAATTATACCCACGTGCTTGGTAATTAATTTCTTGTGAGTTGTTTTGAACCACTAACGCGGTGGGTGCGGACCAACGAACAAGTCCAAACCCACCGATTTTCTGTTCTTGATGTGCGGAACGTTTGGCGACGATGAAATGGGACTGCAACGGCGTTTGGAAGCCGTCACAGTGAAGAGAGGGTCCCGAGATGACCGCAGGCGCAGACAGGAGCAAGAACAGACCACCAGAATGACTCCGATGGCCTGCAGACATCTCCAGGGGCGGCGCCCTAGCGCGCCGCCAACAGGAGCCCACCGCAGCGACGGGGCCCAGATCCTGTGGCCGCGCGGGATCCAGGGGGAGACGCGGCGTCGGTCGCCACATCCGCAGAACAAAGGGGGGACCGCACCCCCCTGCTCGGCCCGCTGGCCGAGCCAACGCACCCTCCAAACAGGACGGGGTGGGTCGCGTAGACTGGGCCAGGCCGTGCCCAGCCGGGTTAGGCCGGACCCAGACCCGGGTCGGGTCGACCCGGTTCGGGCCGACCCAGGGGGGGGGGGGCAGACCCCCCACTTCGTACCATTTTCGGTCTTTTGCTCATAACTTGAGTTACAGACCTTCGATCGACACACCGTAAGTTTCTTAGGGGTCCTTGGATCGAGAAAGTCATTTCGGTATATTAAACTTGAGGTTTCAGAAAATTTTGGGTATGTCCGAGTTGGTTCAAACTCGAAACCAACCGGACCCTTGGAGCGGAAACACTTACAACTTAAGGAACAGACGTCTGATTGATGTGCCATCAATTGAGTTGGGATCCTTTTATTGAGATGGTCCTTTTTGCTTACTCCTATTGAGGTTTGGATGTAGCTGGTGTACGGTCGGGTTGGTTTTAGCTTAAAAACCAACTGGGCCCCTGGGACGGAAAATCTAATAACTCTCAGACCGGGCGTCCGATTGACGCACCATCTGTCGCGTTTGGTTTCTTTTTGTGTGATGGAACTTTGGGATACATCAACTTTGGACTTCGTGATAGTTGATGTATAGAACCCCTTTTGTTCGAGGAGCGGACCCTCCCGGAATCGAGCATACTGTGTGCGGGAACCCTAGAGTTGGCTGTGACTGCATCGACTACTATACTGGAATTCTCCGTGGGTTCGACAACGATGACTACCGTACTGGATTCCTCTATTGGTGCGACGGCGATGACTACTGTTCTTGTATCCTATGTGGGTCCGGCAGTATTGGACTCTGTACTTGTATCCTGTGTGGGTGCGACAGATTAGCTGGTCTTGTATCGTGTGTGGGTCCGACAGCTTAGCTGGTCTTGTATCCTATGTGGGTCCGACAACTTAGATGAATTAGTGGCTATATCTGATCATCTCTACCGCCTTACGAAGTGTATACCTGTGTGAGCTAAGTCTTTATTTTCAATCATTATCATCGATGTGATTGACTTGCTTTCCTGTGTGGACTGGGTTGTGTTGTTCCTGTGTGGACTGAGTTGTGCTATCCTTTGTTGACTGGATGGTGCTTGGGTAAGAGAGTCAGAGACGAACTATAACTGATGACTTAGGTATATGTATGGGCATATACCTAAGTAGTGTTGTTGATACTTCTTGATTGTATCTTTCCTTTGTGGTTTATCCTTCATGGATTCTGAGAGACCTTCGGGGGTCTCGGGGTCCCTACTGAGTATCGTATACTTACCCCTGCATGGGCTATGCCCACATTACGTTGTGTTGGATGCAGACGACGGACAACACTGATCGAGGTGGAGGCTTGTGGAGTTTGACGGTACCCGGAGGTGGACCACTTGGCGGGGCGTACACGGAGCAGACGACCAGACCTAGGAGCCGAGGAGACTATCTATACCCACCCTTCAATTGGGATTTCCAGAGGACGACTCGATGTTGCTGTTTTACTTACTGCTGTTGTATTTTCCTTTTCAGTTGTACTGTACTTTCGGTTGGGTTTGTATACTGGCCCATTTACTTTCAGCACTTACTTTGTACCCAGTTTTACTTAGTGTTTACTTTACTTGCGTACTCTGTTGTGTATGTTTACTTTATAAAGGCAATGCCTTCCCTTTTTCCTGGATTTACGCCTTTGGTGCTAGTCGCCATCCCCTGGCCTATGGAAGGCGAGCTTGGTGTAGTCACGGAACGGGCCCCAAGGACGGGTCATGACAGGTAAGCTATCAACTACAATTCCACACACATATACATGTAAACATGTTATATATATATATATATATTTATATATGTACATCCCACATACACGTGCACATATATATACATACACAAACATACATCAATACATGTAAAACATCTATATATTCACATACATAAAACTCAAAACACACAACATAATGCATACACATATATGCACATATACATTGATATAAATATATAAGTTAAAATATCACATATTAACAATACATCATTTATATTTATATAATTTTTTGAATTATTAAAATATATATATATCAATATATCATATTTATATTAATTATATGCATATATTTTGTAATTAATGTAAATCAATAAACTATTATTTTTTGACTAATATAAATATGAAATTATTTTATATATAAAATAGTGAAAATAAGAATCATTTTTTATTAAAAGAAATATAAATCATATTTATATATTATATTTACATATATATACTTATTATAATATGAATCGTATTTAAATATATATATAATTATAATTATAATTACAATTAAATATATTAATAAATATTTGTATATAGTTATAAATATATTTATATAATTATATATATAAATATGATTATATATGATTATATAATTATATATATTTATTAATATATAATTATATATAATTATAAATATAAGATATATATTAATTATTTAAATATATTTATTATAATTTTATAATTATTTAAAATATATATATATATATATTTATAATCATAATCATAAATAAATATATTTATAAATTTTTTCATATAATTATAAATAAATATATATATATATATTAAATATATATATATATATATATTAATATATTAATATATATAATCATAAATAAAAATAAAAATATGTATTATTTTAATATATTTATTTTAATTTTAAAATTATTTAAATTTATAAATCTATCTATTTATAATTATAATTATAAATAAATATATATTTAAATATTTTTATATATTTATAATTATATTTATATAATTATATGTATTTATATAATTATATGTATTTATATAATTATATATATTTATGTAATTATATATAATTATATAATTATATATATTTATGTAATTGTATATATTTATGTAAATAGATATAATTATATAATTATATGTATATAAATTTATTAATATATAAATATATAGAATTATAAATATAATAAATATATTTGTTATTTGAATATATCTATTATAATTACATAAATAATTTTTTTAAAACAATTTTTATTTATATTTGAATTATTAAAAAATATATATTAATATATCATATTTATATTAATTATATACATGCATTTTTTAATTAATGTATATAAACAAACATTAGTTTTTGAATATAAATATGACAAATTTATATATATTAATAATATTTTTTATAAATTTTTTTTATCAATGAGAATTGTGCTCATAAAGACAACCCTTTTATGAGTGTTTTATGTTTATCACTAATAAAAGATAACATCGGGCAAAGTGCGATCTGTAGTAGGTTCCACACACACTAAGGTCACCTATGTCCCTTTCCCGACACTCCCAAAGTTCCCAATGTTCCATGTTTATCAAAATCCATTTCAAAACCATGCTCATAACTTAATAAACATTTTGAAAGCCATGCCAATCTGATTTAGTGTTTGAAAACCCATTTCCAAATAAAAACCACCATTTAAGCATTTAATCAAACATTCGGTGTGCAAAAACCCATTTTTAATGAAAAAACCCTTTGAACACATGTGACTTTCCAATAAATCCCTTGAAACCAAAAATCACTTCAATTTAATGAATGAACTAAAGGAATTTTACAAGAACAATAATCAATTCATATAATTAACCCTTTGTATAGAAACACCTACCTCAAAAATGGTGGTAGAATCAAACACCTTCAAAAATGGAGATCAGGGAAGATTAGATCAGGTCCTCATGATCATAGATCCATAAGAAAAAACATCAATCATATAAAACCCATTTGATCCAACATCACATCCCAATTAGGTTCCAAGAAGATGAGAGGATAAGAGATCTAGCGTAGATATACAAAGAAGAGGGGGAACCAGATTAGAACACAATATACC
This sequence comes from Viscum album, assembly GCA_963277665.1. Classification (NCBI taxonomy): domain Eukaryota; kingdom Viridiplantae; phylum Streptophyta; class Magnoliopsida; order Santalales; family Viscaceae; genus Viscum; species Viscum album. The sequence continues at coordinate 1,506,052,798 of OY728128.1, forward strand.
TTGAAGTGATTCATCAAGAATGAAGGAAAAACACCTAGAATCCAAAGGGAGAGACCTCCAAAGCACCATGGAAGGATTAAGATGAGCCAAATTGTGAATAGGGGGTGATTATAAATAAAACCTACGTATGGAAAAGGGTAAAATCCTACTGTCCATTCTGTCTGAGGGTGAACAATTTTCATTAGAGGGACACATAGTTTGGGAAAACTATTCTCTTACCTTGTGAAACCCTTATAAAACCACAAAAACCCCACACAATTCACTAGAATCGACCCACAGTTTGATTAACCATTCTCAAACCATGAAAAACACCACTGGAACCTCACAAAGGCATACCAAATAGTTAAACTAACTGTGCTCCTTAACCATGCACCTTTCCAATTTTTCTCAAAAATACTTTATTTTCAGACTCTGATCCCCCGAATATTTTTGGATCCCAAAATAGAATGACCAAGGATCAATTAAGATTCATATGTGACCCATAGGGTGTCATAATTCTCCCCACCATAAGCACTTTCTGTCCTAAAAAAGTCCTTAAGATCCTAGACCCATAAATAGAGAAGGCCACTATTGCCTCATCAAAAATTACTACTCCCACATCTCATTTCTATCCTATTCTCACTACCATAGTACCTAAACCAATGGAATCATTTTACCATGTAGACCTTATCCTGGCGATCCATATTTTGAACCGGTTGCTCAACAACCGTGGTATTGGGATCAAGATCAACATCCTCCCATTCAATAACATGGGAAGGATCCGGGTGATACCTCCTCAATTGGGAAACATCAAACACATCATGAATCAAATTCAAGCAAGTCATTAAGTCCAACTAATATGACACCTTTTTGAGTCACTCCATGATCTAAAAGGGTCTAACAAGCCTCAGTGAGAACTTACCCTTCTTACCCACCTGACGATGTCCCATGCGAGGTGAAAATTTTAGAAAAACCTGATCAGAATCATTAAACTCTAGAGGACAATGATGAGAGTACACATAAGATTTTTGATGACTTTTTGTTGTGTCTAACCTCTTCCGGATCAACTGCACCTTTTTCGTTGTTTCCTAAATGTGACTCAGTATAAAAAAGGATCGATCTCCCAAATCTGATCAAAATAAGGGGGATCTATATGGATTCCCATGAAATGATTAAAATAGCTCCATATTTATTGAACATTGATAACTATTGTTATATGAAAATTTGACCAGAGGAGAATTATTTTCCCTTGATCCACCAAAATCAAGTATGTAAGCTTGATTCATGTCCTTAAGAACCTGGATAGATATCTCTATTTTTCCATCCATATGTGGATAATAAGATGTTCTTAATTTCAACTGGGAACCTATCAAGTCCTAAAAACCCTTCAAGAACCTAGATGTGAACCTCAGTTCCCTTTTAGAAAAACCATATAGGGAACCCAAAGAAGTTTCACAATCTCTCAGAAATACAAGTCCCCAAACTGTTCCAACTTCATCATCTCCTTGATAGGTAAGAAATGCACTAATTTTGTGAGTCGATCAATGATCACCCAGACCATATTCATCCATGGAAATATTATATCATTTTCATACCAAAATGGGTAAGGTTGCAACAAACTAGGAGGTCTCTGGTGTTCCACCTTAATGTTCAGACAACTAAGGCACTGTGAAATAAAATTTGCAACCGACCACCTCATCCTTAGACACCAATACTATCTTCTCAATTTGTGATATATCTTGGTATCCCAAAGGTGTATGAACCAACATGATTGGTATCCACTATCCATCAACTTCTACCTTAGAGAAATCGGAACAACCGACCTTCCATGGAAGCATAAAGATCTACTGGGAGACTGAGAGAACTCATCCGAGGTCTCTCCACCATTAAGGATTTTACTAAATCACTGACACTCATTGTCTATCACCTACTCGAGCCTAATTGTTTCATAAAAAGATGAGTTGGATTTCATATAAGATAATAACACCTATCTACCAACCTCTTCTACTCGCAAGATCATCTCACACCTGAACCGATTCCTTCATGGATTGTGCTGGTAATTTTATTCTAAAAACATCATCAACCACATTCCCTTTCCCAAGAGTGTACAAAATATTAAAATTAAAAGTTTTAAGGTACTCCACCCAACATCCCTCTTATATGTTTAGATCCTTCCGAGTAAAAATATATTTCAGGATCTTATGATCAGAATACACTATAAACCACTCTGAAAAGATATAGTGATGCCAAATTTTGAGTGCATGCATAACTGTATCCAACTCCATATTATGGGTAGGGTAGTGATTCTCATGAGTGTGTAACTAGATAGATCCATAGGCCACCACATATTTCCCCTACATCAAGAAACATCCCAAACTAGTACGAGAAGCATCACATAAAATCTAATAACTCAAAAATAGTTCTATAAGAATCAAAAACTAGTGATGAAGTCAACCCAACCTTCATCTCCTCAAAATATATTTGAAAATTTTCATTTACATTCAAACATTATACCGTTATGGGTTAGTGTTGTCATAAAAGATGCGATCTTGGAGAAATCCTGAACAAACCATCTATAGTAACCAGTTAAACCCAAGAATCTCTATATCTCAAACACATTTCTGGACTACTCCTAGGACATAACAACATTTATTTTCTCAAGATTCATTGAGAAACCCCTCTCAGATATTACATTCCCCATAAATTTCACTTATCATATCTAAAGCTCACATTTGGAAAGCTTACCATATAGATGATATTATTTCAATGTTCAAATAATGATATCCAAATGGTTCGTTTGCTCCTCCAATGAATTAGAGTACACCAAAATATTATCCATGAACACATCAATGAAAGAGTCCAAGAACCGTTGAAATATTCAGTTTATCAAATCCATAAATACCACAGGAGCATTAGTGAGACTGAATGACATAACCAAAAACTCAAAATTCCCATACTAGCTTTTAAATGTCGTATTAGGTATATCCTCTTATTTGAATCTCAACTGGTAGTACCCTAACCAAATTTCAATCTTTGAAAACCAACACACCCCTCCAAGATGGTCAAAAAGATCATAAATCCTAGGAAAATGATATTTTTTATTAACAATCACCCAATTTAACTTTTAATAATCTAAAAAAAGTTTAAGAATCCCATATGACTTCTTAGTAAAGTGGAAATGAAAACCCCATAATAAAATTATAAGATGAATAAAACCCTTAGAATCTAGATCCTCAAGCTGTACTTTATGTTCTACTAACTCAGTAGGTTCCATATGATAAAATGACATAGAAATAGGCATATCAATAGGGATATGGTCAATGTTAAACTCAACCTCTCTCTACAGTGGTAATCCAGAAAAATCATTCATAAAAACCTTGGGTCACATACACACCACTATAGGAAGCAGACAACCCATTTAAGGGTTAACATAATCAAGAAACATCTCTAACAACTGGCATGAGATTACCCCAGTATTAGGAACAAAGTGATCTAAACTTCCTGATCTAGAGTCCCACTCACCCTAAAAAATATGGGTTACCCCATTGGAAGATAAAAACCAAACTTGACACCAATAATAGTCTATCTGGGCCTTAACACTGATTATCCAATCCATTCCAAGTATCATTTCAAAGACTTCAATATCAAAAAATAAAAGTCCCACACCACATAGAAGTCGGCTATCATCACTTGACATATAGGAAACTTCAAACCTTGTTCGGACCTATTTCCCAAAGGCATAGAAAGATAAAAAAATAATGCATAAGTTTAAAATTTAATCCCAACAAGTTAACTAAATTTGATGATATAAAGGAATGAGTACCACCTATATCAAACAAATCTAGCACCATAGAAAAAAAATCATCATACCTCCAACAGTAGTTGGCCCTACTTCAAATTCATTTGGAGTATACTCTATTGCATAAATCCATTCATTCTTAACCACATGAACATCCTCCTCATCATGAGGATTATACCTACACTCTTGGAAACATTGGTACAAACCTGAAAACCCTTGGTAAGAGTGGATCCAACCTTACTAACCTAAGATATCCTTTCCCAAAAACAATTTAGGTGACTAGACTATTCATAGTGATGAAAAAGCCTCAGGAGCCTCCACATAGTTAGGCTTGTTATGAAGAAACCTTCCACTATGGTAGAAGATGACCTACGACTGTGCTGATGAAGCCCCTGAAACTAGTCCTGAAGATATATGACCACCCTTGTGCTTCCTTTTCTAGTAAAAAACCACTCAGACTAACACCACCACCAACCGAAGCTCCAAACAAACATGTATTTCCAACTATGTCTACCTAACCAAAGATTATTTGCTGACTACCTCCATGAAGGTTATAAGACATATGAGAATGAATATCAACTAAATTTTTGGCCTCAATCTCAACTGAAACCTCTGATCCTTTAGGTACTAATTGGTGAATAACTCTAGTTCCAAATACACCAGCTCATCAAAACAAGTGGAATACTCCAAAATGGTATGATCCCCTTGCCCCAAGGTTATAAACTCCCGGTACTTTGCTGCACATAATGTATTAGGGTAAAACTGATGATTTAAGATTTTCTTGAAAGAAGTCTAGGTAATGTACTCATGAAACGTAGCTTGCATGATGGATTACCACCATATCCTTCTTAGTCCTTCACACATATACATGAAAACACACACCTTAGAGTCCTTAGGAGTCTTTAAGAAGTAGAATATTATCTTAATCCACTCAAGGAACTCCCCAGGTTCCTTGGGTCCCCTGTCACCATAGAAGATGGGTGGATGATGGTTAGTGAATTCAAAGCTATGATCCACCACATGTACCTGTTTCCTAACACTCACTTTACCTAGATTTTAAATTATGTGGATTATAACTTCAACAAAAAAGGTTCCACTGGAGGTTTCTCCTATGGACCCTGTCTCATAACTTCCTCTCTTGGATTTGGAAGATCTCTTCTTAGAGGAATTATCTTTTAAGTATAAGAAAATAAATAATCATCTTTATATATTATTATAAAAGATTAATACCAACTTCTAGAATCTACATCAATGCTTTAAAACATCACAAATTTAAATCAATCATGAATTCTATGAATGAAAAACAAATATTCAAGAAGGAAAAAGTATATTTAAATAAACTCCACATTAAGTTATTTTAAATGAACCCAAAATAAAAGTCTCAAACTTGGTAAATTTTTTTGACCATATATGGTAACTCAAGTTTAGACATAGAATTGAGTTGTACAGACACCCTCCCTCACTTCCTACCCAGATTTTGATAGTCCCAACTCATATATACCCAAGACATAGAACCAAAATCAGGCGGTGTTAACACACTTCAGGCTGAGCATCCCTCTGATACCATTCTATAATGAACTAACCCAGGTCAATTAGACAATCCACCTGAGCTAGACGATCATGGCAGTGAGGTGCAACAAGAAAGTAGAAACAAGTCTCATATAAAGAAAAAAATACATACAACCAGAGTAAAAAGTAGAATAAAGGGATACATCTAAGATATATACAATCTAAGAAAAACTAATTAAACTAGAAAGTATAAAAATACACGACCAAAAAGTCTCCATGCGAATAATTGTTACCTCTAAACCATCTTGAATTGAAGATTGCGACAACAAGAGAAGCCTATATGCTACAACATGCCCTTCCCTTTACCCGGGTCCTACAAAAAAATGTCGACAACTGCCCAAAGGAAAACTAGGGTGTGAGAAAAAATCCCAGTAGAATACCACTATAGGTTCTATACAAGGTCTAATAACTAGAATGCTATATTTATATATTTTAAAACAAAAATAGTTTTAGAAATAATTTTCATAAATCCAAACCCATTTATAAATCATTTTATTTGGTTTTTATAAAATTATTTCATATTCATAAAGCTAAGAATATGAAAAGTATAAGTCTTAAAATAGAAATTCATATCCTAACACCATATATAAATCAAGTAAAAACATATCCATGAAATAATCCATCATGTGAATCCATGTGATACAACGTCATGTGAAAAAAACGTGAGCAACAATCCATGAAAAAATCCATCATGCGATTAATAAACCGTCAATTAAAAATCACATCGTATTGAGACCTAACCTATGGGAATAAATAATAGATGTAAAAGAGCCTAAATTAGGTATATGTTGGTACCGACCAATATCAAGTCCTACCACAATCCATAAATATCATAAAATTATCCACTAGTGGTGCCACACACACTAGGGTCACCTATGTCCCTTTCTTGATAAACCCAAGGTATCCAATGTGCCAAGTTTTTTAAAATCTATTTTAAACCATGATAAGAATTTAATAAACATTTTTAAATCCAATACAATCTTATTTGGTGTTTAAAAACCCATTTCCAAATAAAAAACACCATTCAATCATTTAATCAAACAATTAGTGTGGAAAAACCTGTTAAAAAACCCCCCTTTAAAAACATGTATCTCTCCAATAAATCCCTTAAAACCACAAATTAATTAAATTAAATGAAGAAACCCAAGTAATTTTACAATAAAAATAATAAATTCATAGAATTGACCCTTTTTATAGAAACACCTACCTAAAAATGGAGGTAAAACCAAACGAATTTGAAATCAGAGACCAAAGAATAGTAGATCAGAACTTCATGATCCTAGATCCATAATAAACAATGTCAATCCTCCATAAAACCCATTATATCTAGAATCATATCTGAATTGGGTTCCAATAATATGAGAGGATAAGATATCTAGTATACAACTATAAAGAAGGGGATAAATTAGATCAAACCACAACATACCTTGATGTTATCCGTCAAGAATGAAGGAAAAACACATAGAATCCAAAGGGATAGACCTATGATGTTCTTGGTAAGGATTAGGATGAGAAAAATTTAGATCAGGGGTGATTATACTTAAAATAGACTAAGGAAAAAATGGAAAAATTCCACTTTCTAAGAGTTCAGAGGGGGGACAGTTTCTTAGATGTGGTTGTATGGTTAAACTAACAGTGTGCCTTAACCATGCACCCCTATTATCCATTCTGTCTGGGGGTGAATGGTTTGTACTGGAGGGCTGCATGGTTTGGGAAAACCATGCTCCAACCATGTGACACATCTGGAAAACCACCAGACACCCAAAACAGTTCAACGGACATGTCACGTAGTTTTACTAACCATGATCAAACCATGAAAAACACCACTGGAACCACATAGAGGTATACCACATGGTTATCACAAGGTTAAAATTATTGTGCACCTTAAATGTCAACCTTTCTAGTTTCTCTCAAAATCCCTTGTTTCAACCTCTGATCCCCTAAATCATTCCAGACCCCAAAAGAGAAGGACCAAGGCTCAACTAAGGGGTACCTGTGACCCGGAGGGCATCACAAGTATATTTAATAAAAAAATTATATATTATTAAAAATCATATGTTAATATATAAATATATTTATATTGATATATATATATATAATATATATATATATATAATTTTTTAAAATATGATTTATAGAAGCTTAATATGCATTTACACTTAATATATAATATATTTAGTGAAAAATGACTTATAAAATAATTAAAAATAATATTAATTGATAATTTGTTAATTATTATTGAGTAATAGTCATTTAATAACAATATTATGATATTAAAATTCAATAAATTAATGAATGATCTAAGATAAGTTGGAAACATGACTTGAACTTAAAACGACCATAACTTTTTATTCAGGTGTCTATTTGGACTCTACCACATATTAAATCAAATAATGTGAAGAGATGAATGTTGTGTTGACTAGGAGGACCCTGGTTACTGGGTTTTGAGGTAAAAAAGGCTCAAAAGGCCTCTAAAATTATGTTTTAATTGGGACACCCTATTTTTTTTATATTTGATGAGATTTCAGTTTTGTTTAAGAGGGTCATTTTTTCCTTTTTTAATGGAGATTAATTTTTTTCTAAGGGATTACATTCATATAGAAATTATGGTTTTGAAATTTTGTCATTTTTCATTTTGTAGTTTTATTTATAATTAACAATATTCATTTTTTTATATTTACATTTAATAAATCAATTGTACAAATAAACATTTAAAAATATTTTAATAAAAATTTATTTTTAAATGTATAAACCACATGGAAATAAAAATTTATTACTCATTTTATTTAAAATAAAAAATTATAAAATTTATTTAATTAATAAAAATGAATTAATACATATATATATCTATACAAGTAATGTTTATATATAAATATGAATGTTCCAATAAAAAAGATATATTTATGTGGATATTTTTATATATGTAAAAAAATACATATATGTAATTATTTGTGTGTTTATATACGAAATATAAATGTGTACATATGTGTGTAAATATGTGAGTTTGTGTGTGTGTCAATATTATGTAAATACATCATATATAAATGCATTTTTATAAATATAACATTATCATTAAATATAATATATAAACATATTTACATTAAATATTTATAAATTCATTATAAAAAATTTATATCTAAATATTCAATTATATTTAAATATGTATAAATATATATGTAATTATATAGACATATAAATATTTATATGTAATGTATAAAATTTATATCTAAATATACAATATATAAACATATTTTAAAAATGTATTTAGAAATAATTATATAAATAATATGGAATTAATTATTATCCATTTTATCTAAAATAATATATAACTATTTTTTACATTATAAAAATATAAAAATATAAAAATATAAAAATATATACTTATACAAATGTATATATAACGTTTATATATACATATGTGTGCACTAATAAAAAAAATATTTCTATTTATATTATAATACATGTAAATGAATGTTATTATATAATATATTTAAATAAATACAAGTATATATATACATATATCACACACACACACAAATATATTTTTTAAATTCAGTTTAAAATAATTATATATAAAAAAGACGTATATATATAAATAAATATAAATATCATTAAATATACAATAAAAAAAGCTTGGGGTAGTGGTAAAGGGGTTCAAATTGCACAAGGGAGGTCCAAGGATATAATCTAGGCACACACATGGGTGAACAAGAGGCTGGAAAGTGGAAAAACATTAGAAAATGGGTATTTCAAGTGTTGATGTGGGGGGGGGGGGGATAAGAGCGGGAGTGTGGGTTCATGGTGTGGTGGGGGTGTGAGCGATAAAAAATACTTTTTTTCTTCAAATTTTATCAGAGTAAAAAAAGCACCAATAAAGACTGAGACTTTTAATGGTGCTTAACATAATAATGGTTTTTAGCACCGATAAAGCTAATTTCTAGTGCTTTTAAAAGCATGATCTGTAGTAGTAGTGCCTGCCTAGATTTGAACCCGTAACCTCTACCTTCACGTTCTTGTGCTTTAACACTACTCCATGTTATTTTTTTTCTATATTTTATGATATATTTATTTATTCACACACACACACATATATATTTAGATAAATATTTTTTATCCATATATTTATATAATTATTTTTAAATACATTTATAAAATATGTTTGTGTGTGTGTATTTGTGTGTGTGTGTATATATATATATCTAAATATAGTTATTTATATTTATTTACATATATTATAATATAAACATAAATATATATATGTTTGTTAATATAGACACACAAACATATTTATATAATAATTTGTATTGTTATATACACATTCATACATTTTTAGTTTAAATAAAATGGATAATAAATATTTATTTTCATATGGTTTTTATGTTTTAAAATATATTTTACATGTAAATTTGTTTAAATATTTACTTATATAATTAATCTTTTATGAATAAATATATAAAAATATGTATATATATATGCATATATTTAATTATAAATAACACTAAAATATTAAAAATGGTAAAATTTAAATACCATAATATCCATATGAGTGTAACCCATATAAATAAATTCATTATTTACCTAAAAAGACAATAAGACTCTCTTAAATGAAGTTTAAATCCCATCAAATATTAAAAAACTATGGTATCCCAACTAAAAACTTGGTTTTGGAGGCATTCTGAGCCTTTTTTGATTGCTAGAAAAAATAGTGATTTGGGTTACCCATAAGTTAATTTTATATACATCTTTTCACAGGATTCAATTTAATATGTGGTAGAGTCTAAAGAGACACCTAGAACAAAAGTTTTGGCTGTTTGAAGTTCAAGTCATGTTTTCAACATATCTTAATATCTCAATTATTTTTTAAAGTATATTACTCAATAATAAATAGAAATTTATTAATTAATATTATTTTTTAATTATTTTTAATCCATTTTCACTAAATATATTATATATTAGTTGTAAATACATATGCTGTATTATATAAATCATATTTATGCAAATATATTATATATATATATATATATATCAATATATTTATATATTAACATTTTATTTTTAATATTATATATAATTTTTTTATGAAGGGAACCTTTTATCAGTGCTAAGAAAAGCGCTAATAAATTCCCCTTTTATTAGTACTATAAAAGTGTTAATTAAGACATCTTTTATCAGTGCTAAGAAAAAGCACTGATAAAGGGGGTGCTTTTATCAGTGGTTTTTCTAATAATGATAAAAGGGTATTTATCATTACTTTTATCTAACACTGATAAAGTCACCCCCTTTATGAGTGATGAAAAACTGAAGTGGTGAATAAGTGTGATTATGTAACAGTGTTTAAAAATATTACCTGAACTTAAAATTGTCATAGCTTTTGACATGGGTGTATATTTGGGCTCTAAGAGCTTTCATATCGATGCTTGTGAAGAGATCTATGACCTTTGGTATAGGGGAGCCATGCTTAGTTTGTTCCTGATAAAAAAAGTCCAAAAAGGTCTCTAAAACTGTGTTTTTAGTTTGGATACCCTAATTTTTGAACATTCTATGGAATATCAACTTAATTTAAGTGGGTATTCTTATTTTTTTTGATAGAGATTGAATTTATTCTATGAGATTACATTCATATGAATATTATGGTGTTGAAAATTTCCAATTTTCTATATTTTTGAATTATCTATTAACTAATATATAAATATATATACACTCTAATATATATTTTCACCATTAGTACATTTGGATAAAAACCATAAAAAAACCCTACCAGAGTGTTCATGTGGATCTTTCTTATCATCCCACCCACTAACTTCAAAAACCACATCAATATTAGCTAATTTTTCTAGAAAAAAGGAAATCACCAAGATTGAGTGACTTAGAGGATTCTCTCCAGCAACTTCGATCCATGTATGATCTCCTCCAGACCCCATAACACTACCCATAATGGGAAATCAGAAGGGAATATTGATGAAGAATCGAGTAAATGGTTGATTTAAACATATTTTTATATATTTACGTATTAAAATTTAATTATATAAATAAATATTTTAATATTTCTACATAGAAAATGTCTTTTTAAATATATAGACAATGTTAAAATAAAAACGTGTCATCAATTATTATAATAAATTTTGTACATTTTTTATATATATCAGTAAACATATATATATTTATGTATATATTATAATATTTGTAAATAAATATTAATATATATATATATATTAAAATAAGTATATATTACAATATATTTATATATAAATACATTAATATATAATAAAAAAATCACCTGGGCTAGTGTTAAGAGTGGTTGTTGAAAATGTGTTCAGTGGGGATTCAAATCCCACTCCATTAAAATTAATTCTAGATTTAAGGGGTGGGTTCACCTATGCATGGTGTCCTTAAGTCGCGCATGTGGTGATCCTAAGGGGGCGGGGTTGCACATTCTTGGGTGATATTGGGGTCATGTGTATGTTGGGAATGAGGGAATATTTTATATTTTTTTTAAAAAATATTCTATGTGATTTTATGAATGCTAGAAACTAGCACTGATAAAAGATGACTTTTATCATTACTAAAAAAACACCATTAAATGTCATTTTTTAGCACTGAAAAAAATCTCCTTTTAGGATCACTGGTTTATAGTACTGATAAAAGGTTTATGAACTTTATTAGTGATGAAATTATTATCACTCTCTCTAGCATTAAAAAAGTACATTTTGAGCATTGATAAATCTTGAATATTTAATAATTAAAATACCAAATTAAAGATCCCCTCATGACCCAAATTCACCCTCAAACACAATGACACGATCTACTCCATAAGAGATAAGAGAGAGGGAATCCAAAATGAGGAGATTCTAAAAAACTTATACCTAAACCTGCAAAAGACACTGAGTCTATCAACAAAAAGTTATAAAAGTTGGTCATGAGAAAATATTGCTTAATAGGATTTTACCAAATATCCAAAGAATTTAATTTTATATTACATTCAATAAACACTATTTTTAAATACAATAATAAAGTAATAATTTTGAAATTTTTAGAAAAAAACTCACGAGCCTGACTTAAATCCCTTTTTAAACTCAAATAATGATATTAAATTAATCTTTTAGTTTTTATAAGGAAAACTATTTAAAAAAACCCTTTTTATTTTAATAGAAAGTAAAATAATCCTTTTACTACATGGAAAATGTTAGTAGAACTCAAATACTCTTTTAAAAATATTTTACAAACCAATTGAAGCATCATGAGGGATAAAATACCAAATCTAACTATATAAAATAACAAATTTAAAGTTATGAAAGACATGTTAATTTTAAAAGAATCTACTTAAAAACAAAAATTAAAAATAAGTAACATGAGGAAAAAATATGTTTAAAACATTCCAAAAAAATAAGTAAAGAAAAGTAAAGCATAACTTGGTAGATAAGTAAATTGAAATAGAGAAAAAAAAGACGAATGGTAGAAATACCTAAGTAAAATAGTACACATCATGGGAAACTTCTTAGGTTAAATTTAGATAATAATATACATGATATATGAAATCTAACACTTGTTAACCTTTTGGTGTGTCTATAAAAAATAACCCTCAACCTACTCTTCCTAGCCTAGCTAGGTGGAACTCCCTATAGATAGAACACATCTTATACTATGGAATACTAGTAAGATAATAATCATAACTTGCATAGAAACCATATCTTAACCTCACTCCTAGAGTATCAAGGTTTCCATGAAGTTATCTATTGGAGGTGAGGTAACATTTTATCATACATTAATCACATATCAATAACATATCACATGAAAATTAATTACAATATCAACTCCTCATCTCACCTCCATACACACTTTAAACCACTTTCCATTTATATAATCACCAAATAATAATCACATCCAACTCTTAAGATCTAAAAAATCACATGAAACATGATATCATTGAGATTTAACCTAGGGTGTAACTTATAATAAGAAAAACCTAAAATATAAGGTACGAAATGGGGCTTTAACAGTTCTTTAGGAATGAAACCATCCATCCATTGTAAAATGATTTCACAAAAAGTTCTTAAAACATAAACCTGATAATTAAAACATTAAATACCTCTTTAAAGGTTAAATTTATAGTGTAAATCACACTAAATAAAAATGAAACCCAATCATTACATGTAAAAACTCTATTTTTTCTATGTAATACTTTGGAATATTTTAAAGAATATTTCTGATTCTAGTCACTGAGCCAACATGGAATTCTAGGGCATAGAGAGACTTGGTTCGGTGATAGTAAAAACATTGAATAATTTATATCATGTGTATATAGTTTTTCAGAAATAATGGTATAACTCCTGAATGGAGTCTCAAATTTTAAATATGATACAACTAATAAATCTAGAATAGATATATTTCCCTATGAATAATATAATATGTATCAGTGTTAGGTTATTTGAAAGAGTGCAATCATGGAAAAATTGAATTAGTTAAATGAATTTATTATTTTCATTTTCATTATTTTCCAAACCATAAATGAAACCTCTATATAAACCTTACTATGAATATTTACCCAAGGTTAGATACATAACTCTAGAGGGAACGATAGGATATAGCTCTGGTGGAGAGTGAATCGGTGGATGATAGTGAGATCATGGATTGATGATATGAGTACCATAAGGATTGTTTCCATCGATGGAGTTCTTGGATTTATCCAACGACAACAATGCAAAAACATTCTTCTCCAGTGATTGATCCAAAACCGAGGTAGGGTTTTTGTTTTTTGGTTTTATACATGTTTAAATTTTTAGATGAACATAAATTAATCTGTTCCCAAATTAATTCATGGATTGATCTTTATTGGCCATCCAATGTCTAATTTCTCTTCCTAGAACTAGGAATTTTATATTTTTTTATCGTTGATTCTTGCTGCATTGATAAACCCTAATCTTTGGATTTTGTTGATGAAAGAAAAACAAAAATGACCATCGATCAATACTTACTTGGTCTTTATGTGTATTTCTCCATTTTTCCTTGATGTTCATCATCAGTATTTTTTTTATTGAAGATTCAATGATACTTGGGAGGATCGATCATTGTGTGTTAGTTCTTTGAAAAAATGGTTCAAGGTTATGTTTTTGACTTCAGGTTTTGAGAGACATGAGAAAGGCATGGTGAAAAAAAATGTGAATTCGGTGATGGTTTAGGTTACAATGGTTTGTCATGATGGATGGACCAAATATCTCTAGAGAAGCAGGGATGGGTGACCCCAAGTGAAGAGTGACTTTAATCCGGATACTGGAGATGACGAAGACCCAGTGTTGGGTTGACAATGGGGCTTCCAGGGGCTGTGCAACATGGTTCTTTAGGATGTGATGGTGACCAATTCTCTAGTGAATAACTTCTCGAATAATTTTTTTTTCCGGCCTTGGAGGATGGTAAATTCCAATACAGATGTTGTGTCATGGTTCTCAATAGAATTAGAGAAAATGGAAGAGGCACGAGTGAAAACATTTAGAGATCTAGAATTTTTGTAAATTTCTAACATACACAACATGTAGTCAAAAAACACATTATATTTAGTCCCTTGGTTTTGGTAGCTAGGGTTTTTTTATGAGATAATTATCACACACTGTGTGGTCGAACCACATTCTATGTTACCCTACTCGGCTAACCAAGCCATGTATTGAAGGAACATACCCAATACCTCATATGATTATACACTCCATGTACCATAGTGTACATTCCATATATATGTACATGTCTTGATGATATATATACCTTGGGTACATTCCCAATGCACTTGGTCATAGGTTGGAGTACACGAGCATATAATAGAGTACAGAGAAAGAGGCTGGAGTACATAAATAATCCCCTGAGCATATAAGACATACTATGCACCCTATGTACATAACATATAGTTTCACATGGATTCCTAAGATATGTTCAGGAAAGGATATTCCCAGGTGTCCAGGTGAGGTCACACACAATGTGACCCTATGTCTACACTGTATACTTTCCTCATGAACTTCCACCTTGCATATCTCTTTCTCCTAAACTCATATTTTGGATCAAAAGTAGTCTATCCTAATAATTTTTCCATATATAACATGATGTTGGCTATATTTTTGGAATCATAGATACAATATGATGTTTTTTTGAGTGTGAAGCTTACTTTAACACCGATCAATCAGTGACAATGATCAGGTGTGATCATCAGAGTGTTACAATGGCTGGTAACCCCCTATTGCACCAGGGAGTGGGTCCCCTATTCTATTTACACAAGAAGGGTTGGAAACCCCCATACCATATTGGGCATGATTCCTTTATCTACATAGTGCCCCCCCCGTCTTCGAGCTTCAATGGGTACATGTCCTCCACTGTAGTCAGTTCTCCCTCATCTATGGAACGTAGTGGTGAGTTACAGGATCTCCACACTATTTTAGGCGATATTATTCATGATGATTGATTGGATATTGTGCCCTCTTAGTTGTGGAGTGCAACGACAAGTTGCAGGTCCTCCACATAGATTCTAGAGAATTTACTTGAGATTCATGGCTAGAAGATAGACCCCCCTTGGCTGTGATGCATAGTGGTGAGGAGAAGTCTCTCCACTCTATATCTTTTATAGACACATGGGTGTTTTTGGATTTAGTGATGGAAACTTTAGAGACTTTGGATGATTCATCATTCTTAGTTGGGGTGTGGAGATAGAGATCCACATTCTCTCTTCATTTGGGATTCTTTTTGAGAATATATGTGTTATGATTGTTGTTGTTGTCTCATATTCTAATTGACATGCCTTAATGTTGATGATATTACTACTTTCTTTTGATTCTATTTTTTTTGTGATTTCAGGGTGTCCTATTGGGTGTTTATATACTCACCCTATATGGGATTTTCCCATACATGTCATGTATTATGTAGATGAAATTCCATTCATTGGATTCCTATGTGGAACAATATTAGGAAAAGTTTAGTTTGTAACTTAGCTATTATAGATAGAATTTATATGGATCCAAGTGTTTCTTTTGGGCAGTTACCCCGATGTTATCAGCAATTTGGGTACTTTTCTAGTTTTGGTGGGCATTTATTTGGCACTTTCCTCTTTTTTTATACTACTTGTTGTACTTTTATATGGGATAGTTGTTATGCATGTACTTATAAAATCATTTGTTTATATTATCACATTACATTGGTGTATGGAGATCCATGCGTGTATATAGGTACTTTAGGATAAGGCCTCCCATGTGTGTGATATGCCTACTCGGTGTTAGTTTCCTCCCCTAGCCTATTGAGGGTTGGATAGGGAATATAGCATTGGTGTGACAATCGATATATCCATTCATTAGGACTATGATAACATGATTGTTGAATTGAAACATGCAGTAATTGGCATAGGGAAAACATTGGTACATGCATCATGTAGGAATGTGTTATGCTTTCCATGTTATTTTTAATTTATCTCCCCAGATATTCACTTTGACTGTGGGGCATACTGATAACTTTCAGGATGTATCCATGAAAAAAACTAGCTAGTATTCTAAGATAGTGTTGTGAAAATGAATGGTTTAGTGACGAGTCCTTAGTTTAGGGACCCATTCATGAGGAGTTTCCTCCAGGAGGTCATAGAGTAGCGCTACCACCTATTGAGTAGCACATGTTCCTACCTTCAGTGGTCTAGGCGAATGATTGTCTGTATGTTTAGTAGTGGATGTCTCCATAAGGATAGGAAAATGGTGAACATAGGATTAAATAATTTCATTATTTCAAGAAATAGGGACTATATGGGTGTTGTAGTGATCTAAATACTCAGTCAGTAGAGTATTGGATCAATGTGGTGGTCCGGGTTTTCCAGCTTGTGCGGACCCCAACCGATTAGATGGTTGTTCTCGCAACCATTCTTCTTTGTGGAGAAGTAGTTGGTTTCGATGTTACTAGAAGTTGATATACCTATATTGTGCATTCTTTGTGAGTTTTAGAGATAAATATTTCCCAAGTTTTTTTGGTAATCCAAACCCTTTTCATAGGTGGCATAGAATTGGAAAGATCCTATGGTGTAAATGAACTGCTTGGATAGGACTCCTCTTGATGGTGGTACTAGTGTAGAGACTTATCCATGGTGACATAGGGTGTCGGTAGAGCCTTATGTTAGTGATGTTTGATGTATCTTTATGTACATGAGGAATATGGACACTTCCCCCACCAAAATTCATCCTTATGATGTGACTTAAAATCATGAAGGAGTGTTAGTGATGTCAAAATTAGATAATTTTGAGGTGTGGCATATGAGTTTCTTTGAATTGTATATTTGAGGTCATTTTATTTTGTTAAGGCATCTGATTAGTCCCTTTTATAGAGAAAAATATGATAGAGGGAAGGATAGCTTTAGATAGCAGGGGATTATGACCCAGAGGCTTTGAGTCTGGTTTGAGGTATGACATGTGCCATCACTTCTATAACTATCATTTTAGCACTTATCCCCAAGATTTGTACCTGAATTCATCCCTTGTTAGAGACCTAGTAGTACAAATAGAGCCATTTTTGGTCAACCCTTGCATTTGGAGGCTCTTATAGATAAGTTTTAGAGATCAAGTACTCCTACTGATAGTATAAACTGACTTTGAGGGGAGATTGAGCCTCACATGGAATCTTTCTATAGTGATAGTGAGGTCCTATGATGTTTCATCAGTATGGAATGATTGCATACTATCCATGCATAGATGATTTCTACTAATAGGGGTTATAGTTTACATGAGTTAGAGAGATGAAATTTTCCTTCTTTGGTGTGAAGTAATTCAAGGTAGAGTATGATGAGATCATTTGTAGGAGGATACAATTGATTTATTATCACTTAGCCAGTATGACCCTTGAAGCAGTGAATATATTGAGCTTTCAGTTTCCTATGGGGTTAGAGGAGTATGAGGAAATCTTCCTAAAGGATGTTCCATACTTACCTCCCCATCAATAGTTTATTTTCTTCTTGTAATTTTTCCCGAGAAGGATTTATATCTATTCTAACATATTGGATAACCCCATGTACTTATGATAGATAATGGTTCATTTGGAGAAATCTACGGCGCATGGGATTTTTTAGTCCCAATGTTTTCACCTATGCAGCCCTGTGTTGTTCTCCTAGGAGGTGGATTGGGACTTGATGTTAGGGGTGAATTGACATCACTTTAACTAGGTAACTACCAGGGAGGAGTACCCCCCTCTATAATATATTATTTCTTCAACTAATGGTTAGGGGTTAATTGGTTCTCAGAGTTTGAAATTAGGATCAGTTATTACCAGCTCTGGGTTTGAGAGAAGGATGAACCAAAGTTAGCTTTCTAAAGCTTCTATGGTTTCTTTAATATCGTAGTGATACATTTTAGTGTGTTAAACACACCAGAAGTGTTTGTGAGACTTATTAACTAGTTACTTTAACCCTTATTTGATCGATTTATGGTAGTCTTGTTCAATGGAACCCTTGTGTTTGCGGCGTAAGTGGTGGAGCATGCGTGTCACTTGAGGATGGTTTAATACATAATATGAGGGTACCTGCTTTATGGTAAGTTCTTGAAGTGTCAATTATGGATTTAAGAGGTCCACTTATTGATATATTACTTCCTAGACATGTGAGTGATAGTGGACCTAACAAACGTTGAGGCGGTACAATCTTGAGATCCACCCAATGGTGTGGCCATAGTTTTAGATGATCATAGTGAAGTTTTACATTAGTTTTTATTGAGAAAGCTAATATAGAAGTTGACCCTTGAGGGAAAGGATGTTTCAATGTATCTCTAGTTGATGATTTTACCCCTATACTTCTTCAGCAAGTTAGGGAGTTATATGTTGGGGATATCAATTGTGTTGTCTTACATAACTAGATAGCTACTGGATATGTTCTTAATGGATTCAATGAAGGTGGGCAGTACATAATCCATATTTGAGGAAGGATGGTGACACCGTTATTGTGAAGAGAGTAGGTGATAAGGAGATTTATTTTCTATTATAAGTACATCTAGTTTAGGTGAGTATATATTTGGATCCCTTGGCCTTAGGTTGGGTGGACTCAGATGTAGTAGTGTGTCATTGAGTTTAACTCTTGATGCCTCACCCACCTATAGGTGGTAACTGAGGTTCCCATATGGAAATGGAAATGGGGTAATATATTTATGGTTTTCATGATGGGGGATTCCATGACCCGTGATAGGTCATAGTGCTATCTGAGAATTCATATACTGAAACCAATTTGGTCCACTTTCTAATCACCCGAGAGTAGATCTTAGTGGAGATTTTGGGATACCTATGCAAGAAGGAGGTATCATGGCTTCATATTATTCCATCAATGATAATTTTAGACTATTATTATCAATTTAAATCATTAATATAGAGATTATTCAAGAGTCTTTGGGGCTTAGTTGTGGTTGAGAATGAATTTTATACCCTATAAAGATGGTTAGGTAAATTAGACCATTCAGGTTCTGGAGAACATAATTCGAGATTGCATGTTGGATTCAGAACATAACTATGAGGATCATATACCATAGTTGGAGATTTAATATCACAATAGTTACAACTCCACCATTTATGCATCACCATTTGAGTCCATGTATGGGAGACTATGCAGGTCACTATTGTATTGGTCGTAGCCTATGACAGACAATGCTTGTGGGCCTAGAGGTGGTGCTAACGATGCTTTTGAATGGTTCAGTTCATCCAGGAGAGGATAAGGACCACCCAAAAATTTCAAGAGTCCTTTTTGGACCAATGAATGTGAACTTTGGAGTCAGATGATGAGATCATGTGTTATGAGAGATCTCACCTCATTGAGGTTCATTGAGATTGGGTCGGGATGACAGGCTATCTATGAGGTTCATAGTCCCCTTTTCCAATTACTATATTGGGTTAGCAAGGTGGCATAACAATTGAACCTATGAATATAGTTACACCTAGTTCTTATAGTTTTCCACATGCTTTAGATGTGGAGATATGTGCACGACTAATTGCATGATGTCGACTAGGCTGAGTAAGAAATTCATGGTGGAGTTACCTTTTCAAAAAGTTTGCAGAGCTCAGTGGAATATGCAAACCATCTAGATACAACCCTTTGTAGGAAAGTGTTTCCCTAGGGTGAGTGATTTTTTAAAATATGGTAACCTTTAAGAGATCTCATGGGAGTGAGAAACCTAGTTGAGAGCTCTATATCCTCACTTGTGAGTTGGTTTTAACTTTTTAGGATGATAACCATTGAAGGTAGGGAGAATGTGACAACTCTATTTTTTCTGTGCAAGGATTTGGAAAATTTTAAGGAATATTTATGAATCTAGGTACTGAGTGAGCATGGAATTCTAGGGTCTAGAGATATTTGGTGTAGTGATATTAAAAATATTAAATA
Source organism: Viscum album (assembly GCA_963277665.1). Lineage (NCBI taxonomy): Eukaryota > Viridiplantae > Streptophyta > Magnoliopsida > Santalales > Viscaceae > Viscum > Viscum album. The sequence goes on from OY728128.1 coordinate 1,506,073,500, forward strand.
TTTTTATCACACACATGTTTTTTTTCATAAATAATGGAATAAATCAAAAAAGAAGTTTCTGATAGGAAATTCCTATACACTAATAAATACATAATGTGTGTTTTTTCCTATACATGATATAATATTTTTTGATATCAGAATCTTTTATAGAGAGTATTCATGGTCAAATTAAATTAATTAAATGAATTTATTAATTTAAATTTCATTATTTTCAAAACCCTAAATAAAAACTATATATAAAACCTATTTCAGATATTTCCATAGGGTTAGACACATAACCCTATAGGTAATGAGAAGATTTATCTCTAGTAGTGAGTGCATTGGTGGATGGTCATGGGATTATGGATCAACCATATAAATACTATGAGGATAATCACCAACGATGGAGTCCTTGGATCTCTCCAATGATAATGATAATTTAACATTCTTCATCGGAGGTTGATCCAAACCTAAGGTATGAATTTTTCTTGTGGTTTTATCCTTGTTTAATTTTTAGAGTTGAACAAAAATTATTCCTTTCCCAAATTAATTCATGAATTAATATCAGTTGGTCATTCAACATCTAATTTCTCTTCCAAGATCTAAAAAATTTATATTTGTTTCTCATTGATTCTTGTTGCATTGATAAACCTAGATATTTGGATTCCATAAATGTAATAAAAACAAAGATGGCCATATATCAAGACTTAATTGGTGTTTATGTTTCTTTCTCCCTCTATTATTGACATTTATCATTGATATTTCATTTACCGATGATTCGATGATACCCAGGAGGATCTATTATTGTGTGTTCATTATTTAGAACAATAGATCGAGGTCATGGATTAAAATTAAGGTTTTAGGAAACATGACAGAGTCATTGTGATAAAATGAGAATTTAGTAATGGTTTGGGGTGATGATGTTTTTCATGTTGGATAAATCGGATCTCTCTAGAGGAGTAGATATGGGAAACTTTGAGCGAAGATTGGTTAGAATTTGGTCATTAGTGATGATGGAGACTTGATGTTGGGAAGAAAGTGGGGTTTCCATAGGTTTGGTAGTGTGGTGCTTCAATATGTGACAATGACTTATTTTACAGTGAAGAACCACTGCAATCTAACTTCCAGGCAGCTGTAGAGGATGGTCAATTCAGACTCGTATGTTGTGACATGATTCCCAGTGGAATTAGAAGCAACGATGGAGGTGAAGATGATACCATGTGGAGATCTGTATTTTTTAGGAATTACCAACATACATAGTGTATAATCTAGGAACACACACCATGTAGTCCCCTAGATGTGGATGATAGGGTTTCAGGTGAGATAAATGTCACACACCATGTGGTCGGACCCACACGCCATGTGACCCTACTGAGTCATCCAAGTCATTTACCAAAGGAATATGTTCGGGATCTCATATAGTTAGACATGATGCATACCATAGGGGAAATGACATGTATATGTACATAGCTTGATGATTCATGTACCTTGGGTACATGCCCAGTGCACTCAGGCACCAATTATAGTACAAGATAACAAACAGAAGTACACATATATGGTCTGGAGTACATGGGCATATCCACAAGTAGGAAAGACACATTGTATACCCCATATAAATTATTTGTCGTTTAACATGTCTTATAAATATATTTTCAGGATAGGACATGCCCAGGTGTCTAGGTGAGGTCACACGCCATGCGACCCTATGTACATGTCATGTACTTTCCTCAGGAACTTCCATCTTATGCATCTTTTTATTCTGGACTCAGATTTTGGCCCGTGTATATCCTATCTTGATAATTTTTCTATATAGAACATGTTTATGTCCTTAGTTATAGATTTAGAGATATGATATGAGATATTTCAAGTTGGATTCTTCCTTCAGTACCACTCAGTCGATGGTAATGATTAGGTGTGATCATCAGAGTGTTATGAGAGTTGGAAATCCCCCTATCACACTGAGGATTCTGTCCCCAATACTCTTTACATTGTTAGGGTAGGAAACCTCCCATAATACATTAGGTTTAGGTCCTATATCTACAAAGTGACACACCCCGTCTTTGAGGCTCGATGAGTGCATGTCCTCTATTGGAGTTAAGGCTCCCTCAGTTGTAGAACACAGTGGTGAGGCATGGTATCTTCACACTATTTTAGGTGATATTTCATGTGATGATTGATTGGAGATCATTCCCCCTTGGATGTAGAGTGCAGTGATGGGGTGAAGGTTCTCCACACAGATTCTTGAGAGGTTATTCAACATTCATGGCTAGAAGATAGTGCCCCCTCAGATGTAACACATAGTAGAGAGTAAATGGATCTCTACTCTATATCTTATGTGGATATATGGGTTGTTTAGATTCAGTGATGAGACCTTTAGAGCTGCAAGATGATTCATTATTCTTAGCTAGGCTGTGGTGATGAAGATCCCATTTTTTTCTTCATTTGGTCTTCTTATTGAGCATATATGGGTTATTATTATGGTTATTGTCTCATATTTTAGTTGACATGCATTGATATTGATGATTTGACTAATATATTTTGATGATTTGTGTTTGGGGGTTTTGGGATGTCCTACTGGGTATGTATATACTCACCCCTGCATGTGATCTACCCGCACGTGTCATGTATTATATAGACGACATGCCATTCATCGGAGTCCTATGTGTTCTAGGAGTTTGTGGAGCTTAATGTGGATGTTAATTGTGTTATATAGATCTCATATTGATCCAAGTGTTTATTTTGGGTAGCTTCCCTAGTGTTGTCAAATGGATGGGTTCTTTTCTAGTTTTAGTGTGCTTATATTTGTCTATTTTCACTTTTTATACTACTTTTTGTACTCTGATGTGGGATATATTTGATTCATGAATTTATATTATTAATTGTTTATATTTTCAAATTAAACTGGTGTATAGATATGCATGCATGTGTATAGGTACCTTGGTCAAAGGGCTCCCATGTGTTTGATATGCCTACTTGGCACTGGTCATCGACCCCTGAACTATTAGAGGTGGGATTGGGGTGTCATTCTCAGCTTACCACTGGCCAGGAAGGACTTTATGGGTTAGGTCATGAAACTACATCAATGTACCCAAAATATACTAAATTAAATAATTAAATAAAAATTAAAACATCATTATATCAAGTTTGAATCCAAACAAAACATAAATAATATAGAAATATAGAAAATGAATGTATAATGGTTAATCATGTCTTAGAACTAGAAAAAAACTTTTGTAAATAATTAACTAGACTATAAGTTTATGAAATAACATGATTAAAATTCACTGGGAAATTGAAACACCCCTTTAAAACTATATTAAAACTTATAAACCTTGAGGGAATTTTAACAAACACATAATAAGTATAATTTTTTGTTATAAAAATATAAGCGTAGGAATCTATGAAAACTACTTTATATCAAGACATGAAATCCAAAAACATAATAAAACATTTATAAAATCACTAAATATTATAATAATATGGATAATTTTTTTGAAAATGAGTTTAAGAAACACAAGTATCACATGTTTTGTTAAGAAAAATGAAATCGCATGGAAACACATATTTAGGTCTTGTGTAGATTACACAAAACATTATAATAATGATAGAAGAGGAAGATATAAGAAATATACATGCCTTAAAAATCGTTAAACTCTAGTTTTAAACACACCCTCAACCTAGGGTTTTACCACCATAGTCCCATAGAAAGGAGAAGAAAAAGAAATAGAAGAGGTGAAGAGAAATAAAAGGAAAAAGAAGAGAAGTAGAGATCCAACCTTGAAGAAATCACTTAGAATCTAAGATGAGGAGATCAAGAAAATGAGAGAAGTTAGGTATAGTCCTATTTCTCCCCTTATGATAATTCCTATGAATTAAGGAGGAGGAAATATGAAATATAGTTTAAAATTAACATGGGTAAAATATGAATTTCACAAAACTAAAAATCTAGGTAGGATGCATGGTTCATGGTTTACCAAACCACGTGTCGACTATGTGAGAGGCATTGGATCTCTTGGGAACTAATTAAAAATTTACCAAACCATTTTATAACCATGTTCCAGCTACTAAATAGAATTCCATCCTATGCAAGGTTACTCATTGTGGTTTCCCTGAACCATGTATGATTAATCTGCATGGTTTACCAAACTGTGCACTAACCATACGCCTTCCAATGATATGTAAATCCCATGTATAAGATTAAACCACATAGTTTCTACTAAAAACATATGATTAATCTACATTGTCACTTTTAACCATGTTTCAATCATGTGATGTTTTTCATATGAAAAGGAAAATTGCATTGTTACTACAAACTATGTGTTGACTATTCACTGACCATGTGACTATAAAAAGTCTCAAAATTTGAAAAATTCAAACCTAGAATTGAATAATTCAAATAAATTACATATTTAATAATCAAAATACACTAAAGTGACATCAGTGTGATAAAAGTTTCCCTATCATATCACTTTATGTCCCTAGAAATTCCTTGGAGATTACAGATAAGAAGAATAAAAACCATTCTACCTAGATATATAAGATAAGGAAAGACATGTTTATACTTATATATAATACAATAAGTAATAACTAGTAGATTTAATTATAATATATGATTCATGAAAATTGGGCCCCTATGTTCTTTAGTGTGAGATACTTAGAGAGGGGGTGGGGGTGAGTTAGGGCATGAAACTTTTCCAATATGAAAACTTTACCCTAAAACACACATTATCCTAGATGACCACGAGTACATAGTTAGTGGGGTTACACATGAGTTATTACTTTAATTATGATCCAATGGTTATATCAATTTTCCTCACCTTTACCTGATTGATCAATGGTTTATTAACCCACACTCACCAATTATGTCTTGTAGAATATACATAAAGCATGCATGCAAGACAAAATCATTTTACTTGGTTCACCTGCACTAGTATAATACAAGGAGAATGAAATAAAAAATGTGTCAATGCACTAGAATCAACTAAATTCACTATTTAATGGTGAATTTAGACTTGTTCACTCATGGGATCACTCCCCTTACATGGTTTAGGGATAAATCGCTACCTCCCAAGGGTAACTTCCTTCACTCCTCTCCTTTTCTCACTACTCTAGAAAGGATCATAGATTTTGAATCACTTTCCAAGTCACAATAACCTTAATATTTATATTGATACACCAGATATAGATAGGTTTTGTTGATCTCCATTTTCTACTCATTCACAATCCTATTGGGAACTTCACCATGAAAAACTTCATCATATTTCCATGAGTTTTCATGGAATCTCCTTCTTCTTTGGTAAGATATTCATTGAGTTCCATTCCCTTTCTTAATTCCATCACAAATATAGAATTACCTTCTTCTTATTCTTCTTCTTTATTTTCCATCCCTTTATTTAAGGAATTATTCCTCCTCTTCTCCTAGAACTGATATGAAATTACACCTTTTTTTTTCTTTCTGAATCAAATATGGAAATTCCCTTCACATTACAAGGAAGAAACAATATTCTCTTCATTATCCTTCCTCTTGTATCTAGTAGCTATTTCAATGGAACTATATTTTATCTAATTTTTAGATATCTCATTTATCTCTCATATCCAATTATTTTTTTTAAAAAATATCTCTTGTATTTTATGTAGAAAGATATCTCCACAAGTTTTATCTTCTATTATGGGTTGTGATAAATCCTTGATAGGTGAAAGATAAAAAAAATATATTATTTCCATTATATCATCCATAATATTCTAATTTGAGGACTTCTTCCCTCCTTTATTTATTTTCCATAACTACCATATAATCCTTTTTGTGTAAGTTCTTACAAAGGGGTCAGGTGAATTTATCGATCATCATGAAGATTCCTTATATTTATTTTTTAATCAAATTTGGAAATAACTATATTACGTCATGAGTCTATACTTAATGTTGTTTTATGTCTCAACTCCATCTTAATTATGGAACAAAATCCTCATTCATAGTGTAATCATCACCACCATGGTGTGGTATAGTGATAACCAAGCTATAGTTCTTCTCCAGGAAAAATTTCCTTTGAAATTCTTGGAACCACACCCACATACTCATTTATAATTTAACTCCAATGGTACAAAACTCAACATGCCTTAGTACATAATGTAAAATATCTCTAGAATCATTATTCAAATATCCTCACATGAGTACACCACAATAACTAAAATGATCATTTTGAGCCTTCCTATTTTACACAAGGATCTTGATATCCCAAAAATCTTAATAACTCAAAATGGAATTTACCATCTCCCATTTTACAAGATTTTATATATAATGGGGAACTATTTACTTTGTCACATACTTCAGTTTTAGGGATATTATATATCTATCAAATATCTTACATAATAGTAAGAGACTATTCTATTTATCCATTGAAACTCTTCAACTATAGCCTCCATTATTCTATGTTGTGGTTCCCCATTTCACATAAGGAATCCTATAACTCGAAATACCATCCTCCATGTCATGGTTCTAAAGATTTACCTATTTTTCATCCACCATGGTGTAGTTATTTATTCTCCCACATGGTTAACCGAATCACAATAATTTTCTATGTTCATAATATTACATATCATATCTACACAAACTAATATAGTAGATTTAAATATATTACATACCAATAAAATTTATTATGTATAGCATGAATTTTACATTTTTTACACACAAAAAACCTCTATCATAGAGTGGACACGAATTTCATGGTGTGGTACCTATCATGTGGTAAGAAATTCCTTAAGCCTATTTAAAAACTCCTCATCCAAACAATATTACTTTAGCTCATAACTTCCAAAACAAAATATCATTTTAAAAAGTTTATAACTTCTAGATTATCTCCACAAAAATAATAACTTCTAAGACTTCATCACTTCTATTTATTGAAAACTTCAAAAAAATCCACAACTTCACATTCTAGATCTTATTCTAAAACACCATGTCAAGAAAAAATCCACCACCATCCAATACCAATCCTCAATTAGATTCCAAAAATCTTCCCATTGGATTTATCATAAACTCCCACCATGAATCCCAAAATTCCTTCACATAATCATGAATCTTCATACTCCCCTACTTTCTACTTCCCCTATGAGGGATTGGTAGATTTATGGATTCATGATTCTTCCCACTCCTCCTTTGACATCAAATCCAAATAAGAACACCTTTTTAAGGAAGTTTGAATTATTATAATACTACCATAGATTCTTGATGTCAAAAACACCAATTACAAATCCGATTTCACTTGAAATCTTCTTAGGGGACACCGATTGGTACCACTTATGTGGATGTCACCTGTTAGGATGCTACGTCATCTTGATTATCAATAGACTCTCCCACTATGTTAAAATATTCCACACATAAAATTAAGACCGACTAAGCTAAATCTTTTGAAATAAACTCCAATATTTCTTTTAATTCTTTTCCATTTCTTTACATATCAACCATTTTATAACCAAAATTTTATATTTTTCTTTCAACTCGAGAAACTATTTTAACTTTGGATATATACTTAAAATATTTTTAGAGAGTAGAATTACCACTTCGAAATGACCCATCAAAAAAATATAAGCCTATTAAGTCATAACTCAGTGTAAGAAACAATATATTAATCTAAAAACATCACTTCTTTCCATTTCACTTAATATACTTGCATATGATATATACCATCACAATTTATAGCTTCTACCGAGGAACTCTTCCTTGAACTCAACCAAAATTTCAAACAATCATTAGGGAATAAATATGAATTAAAAATTGTGTGATTTTTAGTATATTTTGTTTTGAAAATAATATCCAAACACCAATACTAATACAAATGGTCAAACCTAATACTTATTATTAACACATATTTCTTCATTTATTTACTAGGTGTCTTTCCTTGGTTGATAATTATTACACATTTGGATACTTATACCCAAACCACCCCTAACTTTTTCAACTTCATCATTAAATATAGAATAAATATTTAGTATAAAATCCATCTACCCAGAACATATTTTGATATCCTAAAAACTATCAACTAATATCACATGTTATATTAATAATTAAATAAAAAAAACAAATCAAGAAAATTATTTTTGTTGTTGATCCTCCATTAAGGTATCTTATTCCATAATTAAGGTTTGATATGAATTTATAACCCGTGTTATTGACACTATCACTTTAATTGGACCTTGATACCACTTTTGACACCACTTATTATTGACTCCATGCTTCTTTTTTCACTTATGTTCTCATAATTCAAGATTTATTAGGATTTAAATTTCACTACTCCAATCATTATTTATAAATTAAAACCATGTAAAAATATCATTTTCATCTCTTGATGCAACCTACACATGGATCACATCTCACCCAAAACCCACAACACTTCAATAATAATAATAAAAATTAATTACATGGAGAGCAGGAAACTTCCAATTTCCTTAAGTTGATGAATTTTTTTAGTCTTGGTGAATTAACCCTTTACATCCCACTTCATTTAAATCCTTTTAAGTGCTTTTATATTGAGTGATATCACTTACATACATTTCATTTTTTCTGATTCATTTGTATTTATTTTTTATTGAATTTGGATTCATCTTTATTGTAAGATTAACCCCATTTTTACACATTTCATCCTTCAGTTTACTGTTATAACATTTTTCTTCTTGCTTCCTCTACCATAGGAGGTATTTATCACCAATATTCATCTCTTAACATATAGTGATTTTTATGAGATCATTTAGGAATGGTTTATGTTTTTACTCGATAGCCATGAGATCCACCTTAGTCTTTTTAATCCTTGATAGTCCTTTATTTACATGACCTTATATCTTTCTCACAGCTGGAGAAAATTCTTTATTTTTACTCTATATTTTATTTCATTATCTCTATGGGGGATAATATGATTAAACTTATTTTGGTTCTTAGTGCACCATTTTTTAAACTCTTTCATCACTTTACTCTAATATAATGAATATATTTTCTAGCTTAATAGATTTTATTTCGATGCATGTTCTATTAATATTTTTTACAGGAATAAAGTATTTACTTATAAAAATTTTAGGCCACCTCTTGGTGAAACTTTTATAAATATGACTATGGTTAGAACAAATTAAAAATATCATAGAAAATTTATACCTTTTATAGTGAAGCATAGATTTAGATGTTGTTGTAACAGTTTTTCTTTCTTATTTGATACCTCTGGTTTCTAGACACACACTCATAGTTTTATCTAATATTCCAAAATTGTATAATTTTATTGTTACCTTCCTTTGGGATACTTCTCTTTTTGATTTAGATTTTTTTTCTTTGTAAAAAATTCTATATTTCCTTAGAGATTGAATCCACTTGTTATTTCTTCCATGTGAGGGATATTATTTTTTTCATTAGAGGTTTTTAGCCACTCCTTTAACATTGTTGATATTCTCATCCTTCTCCATAAAATTTGCAGTTATTTATCCCAATCTTGATTCAAATTCCCTTCCATACTTTATCTTCCCATAAAGTTATGTTTTAAAAGGAATAATTCTAGAGTTAAACTTCTTATTCATTGACATTCGGTTTTATATATCCTTTGGAAGTTCATTGAATAAATTGTTCTATAATTTCATTTTTTGACCCATTTTTGTTATGAATTCATTTAAATCCACTTCCACTTGCTTTGGCCTTTGGTTATCAACAAAAAATTATACTATATGTGTATCCAATTCATCCTTCTTAGACCTCATATTTCAATAATATTTTGAGTAAAGGTTCTTATCCTTGGAACTACGTGAGATTATGTAATTTATAGGATATCTCATATAATTCATTGGACTAAGAATCCTTATTTTCCATTAGATAAATATATACTTTAATCAGTAATCTTTTCAATATTTTCAATTCATCAAGTTCAATTTTCAGTACTTTAAAATGAATATTTTTTCTCCCAACTTCATGTTTTTTATACTGATGTATCTCCTCTGATAAGTGAAAAAAATTCCCTCTTTTTGGTCCTATAAAATCTACTCAGCCTTAGTGGATTAAATTTAACTCAGGAAATCTTGCTCTTCAGTTAATTCTGAAACATCATTGAGTGAATTAATATATTCAAAATAAGATTTATCAATAATTTTAATTTGAGAGATGATGGATTACTCCATCTGAATCACAATTTTTTCAAAAATTATTCTTTTATATGCAATACACTTGGATATCTACTTCTTAGTCATATTCTTACCATTTTTTATGTGACCAAATGAATATAAGGGAAAAATTAAACTCAACTCTAGAAATTGATCAGACCAATTTAGGGAAAAAACATTAAAATGGAACTATATATTTTTACAAAAATCTTTTGCCCCACTAGGGTATTTAGTTTTAGATATCCTAAGAGGGGGGGAGTGAATATGGTACGAAACTATTCCAATATTCACATTTTTTTACTCACACTCTCATTCCCCCTGATCATTTTAACCTCATAGTCAGTAGATCCACACTTGAGTTCTTCCATTAATGATTATTTGATGTGTATATCTATTCTCCCCACTTTTTATGGCATCCCGCCTTTTTATTACATAAATTTTCATTACATTTTACAAACAGAGCATCTTTAAAGTCTAGTGTCTTGGAAATCAGGAACATAAAATGTGAAAACAACATAAAAAATTATTCTAAAACACTTTTAAGGATTTATCATAGGTTAATCATATGTACAATTACTTTATATCATGTCCTGGAGACATACATAAAAGGAAAGGGTGAGCAGAAGGCCTAGTAAGGGGTAAACAAGGGAATCAATTTACTTGTGATATCAATAAGAACATGATGAAAAATATGAAGACATGAGTAATGGAAAAAGTGACATATAATAATAACAATAACATGAATCATAACTTGAATATGTGGATAAAACATTTCATTTAGACATTCATGAACGTATCACCAAGGTTTATCCCTGAGGTGTCACAAAAATTTCCAAGGTTATTCACCAAGGTATCGCGAAACTTGTCATCTATAGAGATTAATTTCTTTACCCAATGCAATGGATAAATATCAGGTAGCACCCTTAATATGTTTTTATTTTCATGTGAGTCACATAGATCATAATTAAACATTTCATAAATAACCCATGTAGAATAAAAGAAATGAGTTTCATTTCAAGATCGTGACGTTTTAAAAGTTCTCAAAAATGAGATCATTATGTCATTTATAACACATGGAAAGGGAGTGAGGGTTATATGTATATCAAATACAGAATAAAATATATCATATTTATATATTTATGAACACTCATAAAATGAAATAGGTCCGGGTATTCACATAAATAAAACAAGATAATTTCTTGAGAGAAATAGAAATTTTGAAGCAAAATTTCTACAGCATAACAGCTATATAACATGGTTTTAGAAAACATTGAAAAGAGATGGGACAAGGGTAACACACTAATAAATAATTAATAATACATTATGGGTACATAATAATATCATGGCATTGATTTTTTAATGACATACCACATGAAAAGGAAACATGAAAGAAAAGAGAAGATGCAATTTCTTTTTCGAGAAATTCGGTAGCCTAACAGTGTCACTTAAAAATTGCGAAAAGAAATTTATGGGAGCAGAAAGGGTCTCCAAAAAATTATACATGAAATGTAAAGTAATTATAACATATAAAAACATACCCTTAACATAAAGATATGGAAACTAGAAGACACAACATAAAGGAAGTCATGTCTTAAAAGAGGAGGGTGAAAGATTCACTTACCTTGAAGAGTAACTTCGAAATCTTAAAGGTCAGGACTTTGGGAGGCTTGAGGGAACCTTGGGAGGATTCCTTGTGAGTTAAAGAGACCAGAAATTCATTGGGGAGGATTTGGAAATGAAATTAATGAGGGAATGGCTTGTAATTTATAGGAGTAGTGAGGGAATGAATTATTAATTTCCAAGGGACACCTCATCGGTGGTATTGGAAAAACGATGGGCTTTCCCATTGTATTTGCCCATGGTATTGGCCACTTGGGACACCTAATATAATATCTTACTATTAATAAGTTTACCAGAATGATTATATAATTATTACATCAATAATGATGTCATTAAACACCCAAAACTCAAAACTGTAATTTTTACTATTCACCGAAAATTCAACCATTTCAGAAAAATCCTAAAAATTCACTTTAACCAAATATCAAAGCTCTGAATTCAAAAATTAACTCCATTTTATAAAAATAATTTTCTAAATATTTTTAATTTAATTTTTAAATAAAAACACTATTCACTAAAAGTTTAACTATTTTAGAAAAATCCAAAAAATTCACCTTAACCAAATATCGATGCTCTGAATTCAAAAATGAACTCCATTTTATGAAAATAATTTTCTAAATAATTTTAATTTAATTTTTATATAAAAACACTATTCCTTTGAAAAACTAATACTTAACGAATAATTTCTGAAACAATTATTTACTTATTTTATTGAATCACATTACTTAATCAAGGTGCTTAAATTATAATAATACTTTCTTAAGTGAGTTTACTATTCTATTTAGTCACATTAATATTCATAAGTATAAAACTTCTATTCATAATTCACTATTCACCAAAAATTAAGTTGATCTTTTTAGACTCTAAATTTCTTACTGAACACAACTGTAGAAGACGATTTTTTGAAAATCATTACACATTATTAATTATTGAAAGTTTACATAAATATTTTAAAATATCATTTTTTCTAAAATTCACCAATAATATACATCCTCTATTTATCCAGATATTTGAAATTCACAAACTTTACCATAATAAGAAAAAGCAATTTTATTTATTTCAAAGGATTATACAAAGAAGCTAAGGTATCGTTACATAGCCCCTTATAACACTAGCATATGACCTAAGTGTAAGGAGTGCTAAGGTGAAAGAATCTTGGGGCGGCTTGACCAACATTGCCCGAGTAGTGATTTCTATCAGATTGAACTTCTCTAGTAGGCGATTTCATTCAAGATTTACATGATGAAGTTCAGCTTAGACATGGTCCAGAGCAAAGCCCAGTGGTGCTATCTCCTTCCCAAGTTCCATCAGATGGGCTTTGAACGACCTGAGTCTACTGGATGAGGCCATAAAATCTTTTTTCTATATTAATTAACCAAGATAACTTGTATTTATAGACAACAATTGTAATGTTAAGAGTTTAGTTTCCAAAGGTCATATAATAGTTGAAACCCAATAGTCTCATTTAATCATACTCTCTTCGTTAATTAAATAATATAGTTTTGTTGAGCGTAAAATAAATAACACACAAATTGGAAACAAAAATTAACAAAATTTCAGGTCGTTACTCTTTTACCATTTTGATCAATGGTTTCATAACACACATTCACTGATTATTACTTACAGAATATAAATTAGGAATGAAAATAAGATAAAAGCCTTTTACTTGGTTCACTTGGACTAGGATAATTCAAGAGTCATGCAATAATAAAATTTTTAATGCATTGGAATTTACTAAATACAATATTTAGAAATGGGTTTATGATATTTCACTACTATTCCTGAGATTATTACCCTGATAAGGTTTATAAATGGATCACTACCTCCTAAAGGTTTCTCCCTTCACTCCTATAATTTTATTACTATTTTAAAATGGATAACAACCTTTTCATAAACATATGTTTCACAAAAACCTCAATATTACTATTGATTCACCATATGTGGATAAGTTTCATTGATATCTACTTATTATTCCTCTATAGGCCCTTTGTGTACATCACCATAAACTACTTAATCATCTTTATATAAATTTTCATGGAAACTATTTATTATTATTTGGTAAGATATTAAATAATTTACATTTCTCTTCCTTTTATTCCCTCTAATATAGATTTATAATTTCATTCTTTTTCTTATTTGCTTCCTACCCCCACTCATATGAAATTCCTTCTCCTCCTCTTCCAACAGTGATATAGAATTCCTCCTCCCCTTCTTTCTGAATCAGATATAGTAATTCTCTTCACATTACTGGGTAACTTGAATATCCTCATCCTACCTCTTATCACTAATAGATATAGAAATGATACTATGTTTTTTTAAAAAACTCATTCATTACTCTTATATTCTCCTTTTTAGAAAAATATCTCCCATATTTTATGGAGAAATATATCTCCATAACTTCTCTCTTCTATCATGGGTCAAGTCAACTCCTTAAAAGTCACAAGCTATGGAAATATATTATTTCCAACATATCATCTGTAGTCATCTAATTTGAGTACTTATTTTTTATAACAATCTGTGTCTCATACACATATTATCACTTGATTTTTAACATAATGATCCAAAAAAACAACCAAAAAATATATAGGTTTATTATTTGGAAGATTAGATATATAATACATCAACTAAAAAATAAACTAAATTAATTTATTTTAATCTCTATATTGTGATACTAAATCCTATTTAACTTCTATTATTGTATTGGATACCCTAGGGACACACATAAAGTAAAAGGGTGAGTTATAAAGCCTAATAAGGGAGCATACATGATAACGAATTATAACATATGAGTAATGAGGCATCACATAATTTCATGAAATAGGGGGATCAGATATAATCACATGTAATAATGTAATTAAGGAGATGATATCATCATATAATGACATTATAATAGTGTGGTAACAATACAATACAAGAAATCACAAGTATAGGTCAAGACTCACCACCAAGGCAACATAACATAATGTGTTAGGCCCATTGCCTGTGTACTATAAATGGTACCTCCTAATATGAAAAAATTACTCAATAAATTGGGGGATACATAGTTATAGATACACCCATCACATCATAATATTTAAAAGAATATTTTTTCCACATAAATAAATCATTCATAAGTTGTAATCATAAAAAATAACTAGAAAAACAAATGGGTTACAAAATATTGTCATAAAGAATAACTAAATGATATATCATAAATATTAACAGGAGAAAAAGTAATTGAAGATTTATGTATGTTAATATTTGAATAAATTATTATAGGTATTGAATATAGAGTTAAAATAAATAAAAATCCATAATAAAGGGTTGTATAAGTAGGTATAGAAAGGAACTTCTTAAGAAATGTTTTAATAAATGAGTAAATAACCTTTATAGAATTAATAAAATAGTATTTTTATTAAAAAAAATAAAATAGAATAATTTTATATAAAATATTAGGTTTTTAGAAATCTAAGAAGTTTAAAATATTTAATGGAGTGGTATATTAAATGAAATAAGAAATTGAGAAGTTTCATTTAATTGAGTTTGTATAAATGGAATTAAGAAGGGAACTTGAAAAAAATTGTATATCCCCAACAAAGAAAGATAAAATAAAATAGGTATATATGTAATAAACATATATAAATAACATATAAGAATTAAATTTTAATAATAAATAGATAAGGAGAGGTAGTAATAGATAAAGAATAACTCATAATAAAAGAGGGTGGTTTCAGAGTTCCCTTACCTTGGTTCCTAACTTGCTTGATATGTAAATATAACCACAAACATAATCAAAATAAATTTATTAAATAATTTATTAATAAAATTATTATTGTATATATAATTTATTATTGTTATTTTATGTTTTTTATAACCATTTTATTAAGAAATTATATTCATTTTCACCATCCCGAGGATGTTTGTTTCACTATTCCAAGTTCGCATTGGTTAATTAGTAATAATTTATAAAATGGACCTATAAGTCTATAAGTGAAGTGGTTTAGAGTTAATGTATTCATATAAGTTGAAAATTATATAAATATAATATAGTATTAAAAAATAATCATGGTTTATATATATATATATATTAGGTGCTTGGGGGCATAATTATATTAAACACACACACACACACACCAAACACAGAATCTATAAAGGTAGGGCATATCCCCCCAAGGGATAAACCACCCATCAAGCCTTATATATTCAATACATGGACTGAAGGCCCAATGGGAATGAATCCCATTACATATCCCAAAGGTCTAATTCAGCGTTATGCCTACATCATGCTGCATGTGTCACTAGGCCTACTTTATGCCCGCGTCACTGCTTACCTGCATCATGCGTCATGCCTACATCAACGCCTGCCTATGGAAATTTGTTTCTACTAGGATTTGAACCTAGGTATAATGTAATTTTTCATAGAGATTTTACAACTCATTTAATCCCACAACTGTATGGTTTATAGAGTATTAATGACATCGATTAATGGTTAGTTTATTTAGGTGATTTTTCTAACCACGATGAACTTAATCAATTGCATTTAATATTTATGTTTATTTACCCATTAAATAATGTGAATCATATTATAATATTATTATTGAGTTCACATTTAACCATAATATGGTTTTTTATAACTATCTGTGAAGGTAGTGACAAAAAATGAAACATGTCGTTCTTAGAAGAGGTGAACCGACCATAATATGGGCAATGTTTTCATTTAAGAATAAAAGAGTGGAAGTTAGATAATGTTCATACCATTAATATAATAATATTAAAGTATAATTATGATATTTATTTAAATATATTAATATGTTTTGAATATATTTGGAGGAGTTAGAGGAAGAAAATAACTTAAAAGAGCTTGGTTGAGATAGTCACCTCTTCCTTTTGATGTCCTCCTTTGACACACTATTTGGGCAAAGGGAATGGTATTTTGAAGAGTCAAGAACCTCTAGAATGTGTATTTGAGATTTGTAGAGGTATTTTTTAGGATTTTTGGAATGTCAAGGAACTTATGGTGTGAGGGGGGAGGGTATAAAGGGGGGTTTTAAAAGTGGAGGAGAGTGGTGGTTTGGAATAAAATATTCATCAATTTATTATTTTCCTCAAGACTACCAATAGTTTTGATTGTTGTATCTATAAACATAAATTAGTATGTGTTATCCTGAGTTAATTTATGATTAAATAATCCAATATTCATTTAATCATGCATTTAACTTATAATATAAGATATCATATTTTTTCTTATTTCACTATTTTAAAAAATAGGACTTTTTCAGAAACATACCAAAAAACAAACCTAAGATAATTTTGATTAGTTGATTCAAAAAATAACATCCATTTTACCAAAATAATTTCTTAAATATGAGAAATTTAATTTTCAAATAAAAATCCTTATCATTTGAAAAACACAAATTTTTATGACACAATCAAATTTCTGAACCTTAGAAAAAAATACTTATGATTACAATTTTTTTTATATTTTTCTTATATAAATAAATAGAGTTGTGTATTTTTTTTTTAATTTTTTTTTTAATTTTTTATAATTTATCATAAAAATTTATTTTAATGAAAATAAAATAAATACATTTTCTTAAAAATATAATTATATTTTCTTTGTGTCGAATATAAAATTTATCACATTTTGTAATTTTATTTTTATTTTTTATATATCATAAGATAGCAAAATATTTTCTTACTATTTCAATGGTAAGGTTAATAGTTTGGTCACTATTCTTAATGGTCAGGTTACTATTCTAATGGTCACATTTCGGGTGGTTATATATGTTTTATAATCATTGTAAATACCTCCTAATTCCTTCATTTATCATTCACTGAAACTTATTTCAAGGTTATATTCTTTATTTTTAAAAGTATAAATTATATTACTAATGTTTTTTTTTATTTTTTATAGTTTTGTTCATGGCTTTGATTATTCAAGGAGACTAAAATTATCTAGATTTTCCCATTCTAGTTATTTTTTTGTAATTATTGTACCATAATATTATTGTTAATTTTATTGGGTATATTTATCCTCTAAATATAATGTTCTAAATTAATATAATAATGTATTTTTGTTTTTTATTATTTGATGGATGCGTTTTATACTATATTCCTAAATATGGCAAACACATATTTATTCAAAAGAAAAATTCTATATGAAAAATCATGGGTCATTAAATTCTCCCACTCTTTAAAAATCCCATACTCAAAATTTCATTCCATACACTAAGATAAAAAAAGATGAGGTTTTTAGGCCTTAGTTGTGTTTTGGTTGTATTTTTTTTCAATTGATCGGTTTGATGAAGAAAGAAAAGATGTTGAGAAAGATGATGAATGTGAATTTGTATTGAAAGGGATCAAAAGAAATAAGTTTCTTGGGTAATTGTTTTTTTTGGGAAAGAAGAAAGGTATTTTGAATAATTTTTTTAATAAAAAATTATATTGGTTTCAAAACAATCATATTAAGGATTGTTTTAAAAATAATTTGATCCAGGTTTTCTAAATAATCAGATGAATGTTTTGAAAATAATTAGATTCATGTTTTCAAATTAATTGTACTCAATGTGAAGGTCCATCGTAATAAGAATAAACTATTTTAAAAGAAATGGTTTTGACCGGACACAACTCAGGTACAAAATAGGAGAATATTGTAATGAGGAATTGAATGTCATCAGATTCACTACGGAACTGATATGAATGAAGTGGATGTTTTGAATCAGAGTCTCTATGGCTATGATTGAATTAAATTTGATGATTCTTTTTTAATTTATATTTCATAAAAAAATGAGTTGAATTGAGAACTTGTGATGCAAGCTTGATAGAAGAACGGGGGAGTGAAAGAGATGCTACCAATCTAAAAAAGATCGTTTCCAAATTTATCATATTCGGATGGTAGAAATGAATAAGTGATATTTATTGTTTTCAAAAACAATCATATCTGGGGGAAATAAGAGGAATATGTGGTGTCGATGAAAAGTGGTTCCATTGAAGTGCAATGCTGATGAAAAGTAGCGATACTAATTGTTTTTCAAAAAAATCATATTTAGGAGAAAGAAGGATGAAAAGTGATATTGATGGAAAGTGGTGCCAATGAAGAGTGGTGCTGATAGAATGTGGGGCCAATGAAAAGTGGTGCTGATGGAAAGTAGTTTCGATGAAAAGTAGTGCCGATTAAAATGCAACATTGATTGACAAGATGACACCAATTGAAAAGGAGGTGATATTTTAAAAGGAGGTGTTGTTTTAAAAGGAGGTGATGTTTTAAGAGGAGGTGTTGTTTTAAAAGGAGGTTCTCTTTTAAAAGAAGGTGATGTTTGAAGAGAATGTGATATTTTAAAATGACGTGCTTTTCTAAAAGGTGGTGCTATTTTAAAAGGTGGTGTTGTTTTGAAAAAGTGATGACGATTGAAAAGGCAGTGTTGATTGAAGAAGTGGTGTTGATAGAAGAGTAAGATATGGCATTGATTCTTTTTTAGAATGATCATACATAGAAAAGATAATATTATGGAAAATCCTATCTAGGCAAATTTTACTTAGAATGATTGTATCTAGAATGATCATACTCTAAATTATCTTATCTAGAATGATTGTACCCTTAATGATCGTATCCCGACCAATTGTATTTAGAAAATATTGTACTCAGGTTGAGAAGAAAAGAATGTAGCTAGAATGAATGGAAAGTTATGATACTTTCCAATTCAATTTAGATAATTCTAAAGATGATCCTTAAATGAATTCAAATTCATGAAGGATTTCATGATTCAAATATATATTTTTGAATGAATTGATGTTTTTAAGTGGGTCAAGTGAAAAAGTGAATAGGATGATCAACAATGTAGTCAACCATTTAAAAAGGGTTGAATTACATTGTTTGGATGAGTTGTGTAAAGAAAAGATATTGCTGAATGATTTGTCGAGGGGGAGATTAAGTTTCAGATACAATATTTTCATTTAAATCGGTTCTGAGAATTATATTCAGAAATCATATTGAAACAATCAGACCCAGATGATTAGACCCATGTATTTCTCATCAATTATAATAGTACTAACATTTGAAATAGGAGTTTGGATAAGAAGAGGTGAAGATTTTAGAAGTTTTGAGAAGGATCAAGAAGAGTTGATGAAGTCAAAATGAATTTTGAGATTTCATGGGAAATTTTATTTTGGGTGAATTTAAGTGAGTGGGAAAGTATTTTGGGATTCCATCCTAAACCTATTTTGGGTCACCTATAAAAGAAAGAAAGTAAATTTTACTTAACAGATGACAAAGTACTATTCATTGCAGAAGAGAGAGAAGGTCTGAGTTTTTAGTGAGATAAGTGATACTATTTTGCTTTGTATTTAATACATTTAAATGAGGAAGATGAAAATATTGTAACATTGTATTCAGATTATCATCTTATTCAATATTCATCATACTTGGTGTATCATCGTATTCATCTTGTCATTTGTATTTGGATGATTTTGATATCAGGAAGAATTAATTAGCTCTAGGATTTCCATACTTGGTATTTATGTATTGGTTTTCTAAGACTGGGATATATTTTTATTCTTAATTGAAGTGGCGTTGATTCATTTCTATTGTATTGTATTAGAAAATTATACTTAAAGAATTGTTTTGGAAGAATCATACTCGGAGAATCAAACTAGGAAAATTGGACCTAGGAAATCAAAATTGGTTTTCATAACAATGTCTAGGAGGTTCTTACCTTTCTTATGGGTAAGGAATTGAAGAATTGTATTTTAATTGAATACATTTTTTGAATTGAAAATAATCCCATGTAACACAAGTTGTTACACTGAGTTCATTCTTCCCTAATGTGATAAGAGGGTGTACACACACTAGTGGGATTTTTTTCCTATGCTTAACGAGTGTAAGGGTATATCCTACTCATTTAAATCCATGGATTTCTTTTATAATGGATTTTATGGTATTGGATCATTTCCAAACAATACCAAGGATGTAGATATTCTTATTGAATAATGAAACTTGTAAATATTTATGTTCATTTAGATGTGTGTTGGATTTGTTTTCAACAGGGAAGTGAAGTCCCTAACTTGAGGTGAAGGTTGTTTCAATTGAAAAGAAACATAAAAGAAAAATAGTATCATTTATTCACCCCTCCCCCTCTAAGTGATACAATCACTCTAACTGGGCACTTTTAATTGGTATCAGAGTGTAGGTTCTCTTTTCTTATTCTTACTAAAGTATTTGAAGAAGAAGTTATGGTGGATAATCTGAGTCATGTGAACAGTAAGGGTATTCCAATCTTTGACAAACAATTATCATATAGGGAAGGATAGAATTATGCCTTATCTTATGACTATCAGTTATGATGATCTGGAAGTTGCAATGGTTGGGTTTCTTCCCATTAATGATAAAGATCCACTTTCACCTATTGATAAGAAGAATATCGAGAATGATGGAAGGGAGAAGAATGCTATAATGTTTGTAGTTTTTGAATGTTTATTCTTGATATCGAAAGGTTTTTCCACAGCCAAAGGTATATGGGAAAAATGAAAAACATATACAAAGGAAATACAAAAGTCAAGAAGGAAAAACTCAAAATCTAGAGATTTAAGTGTGAAGACTTGAATATGGGTGAGGATGAATATGTTGGGGAGTTATTTACTAGGGTGAATGATATAGTGAGTACAATCTTATTTCATGATGAAAATATGTATTAATTTATAGTTGTTGAAAATATCTTGATAATCCTACTTGAAAAATTCAATGCAAAATTTTCTTTATTGGAAGATAGAGATCCTGAAACCTTATATCTTTATGATTTGAATAAAACTCTTATTAGTTATGAAATTTGAAGAGATAATTATATGAAAGTAAAAACTAATGTTGATAGAGAAAATTATTTCAAGGATTTTAATAAATAAAAGAATATTCTTGAAGAAGAAGCTGGAGATTCTGATTCTGAAAACGATGTATGTAAAAATCTTAATGATATTATATCCTTGTTTTCTAAAAATTTGAAAAGTGGTATAGAAATATATAAAGGGAAACTTTTCTTGAAATGTTTTGTATGTGGATCCATTGGGAATTTTATTGAAAATTTTCCTTAAATAGGTAATGAAGAAGAAAGTTATGAAGAAGAAAGTGAAGAAGAAGAAAGAATGCTAAGAAGATCTTGGAAGAAAAAGGGTGATAAAGAAAAACTCAATTACAGGAGGGAAGATAAGAAGTTTTCTAAATCAAAAAGGAGAATATTTTTGTCTAAGGAAGATGATAGTGAGGTTGTTATAAATTATGGTGAGGAAAACACATTTATTGCAATAGTTAATAAGGAAAGTTCTTCTACCAGTGAAAATAATTGTTCTGAAGAAGAAGGAAAAAGTGAAGGTGAATCTGAAAAATCTATTGAGCATGATGGGGAAAATATTTTTTTGCAAAATATTAATGATGAATAATTCAAAAGCAGCAGTTCTAATGAATACGAAACTCAACAGGAAATGTATTTGAAAGAAGAGTTGAAAGAATTCTCGAGAAAGATCAGAAGACTTGAAAAGAAAATTTGGAGTTAGAAGATGAATGTTCCTTAACAATTAAAGAAATATTTTTAGAAGAGAACAAAAATATGCTGGTAGATATTAGATATTCAAATAAATATTTTGAAGAATAAAAGTATCATAATGAGTATCTGGAGGTAAAGATTAAATCAAATGAATAAGAGTTGGAACTTATCCAACAAAATTTATCTGAAGATAAATTGAAGAATACAAGTTTCCAATACTCTATTATAGAATTTGGTGAATGTTTTTATAATGAGAAACCTAAGAAGGTTCGACGAATGTTACCTTAAAATATTGAAAATAAGAGTGGTAGTTTTTTATGAAAATAAGAATGATTTGAAAGTTAAGTGTTTGGCCAAAGTGTAGAATTCATAAGTTACAAAACATTTTGAGTTTGAAAATGTTTTATCTAGATCAGGAAAAGTTTCAAATAATTTTGATTCTATAAAGAATCAAAAGAAGAAGATGAATATGATTGAAAACATAAAGGTTGCTGAGAAATGTATTCACAATTCCAATCAATATGTATGTTTGAGAGGAAAATACTCTTTCTATGGCTATTTATAGTATTGTGCGAGATTCAGACACATGATGAGTATGAGTTGGTTCAAAAAAAAAACATTACTATAATACCATAGGTTATGAAAATCATGGTTTGAGGGGAAGTTAATTCCCTTAAAAGAATAAGTATGAGAAGGTTGTGTTGGAGAAACATGAGAAGGATGAAGTAATGGTTAAAAATAGATTCTAACCTTTGCAAACTATCTGTGAAAGATGTGAAAAACCTAAACACCTTGAAAAAAGGTGTATTGTTTTATTACCTGCTTAATAAAAGTTTCTAAAAAACTTGAAGAAGATGAATGTTTTGGAATATAAGAAAAATAGATCTACTCAGACTGAAAAGAAAGAATGCTTAGTTATCTGGATAAAACACATTCACTTGTCTAGGAAATTAGAGGAAACACAAAAGAAAGTGAAAAAAGAGAGGAAGAAGCAAACTTATGAAGATATGATAAATGCTAAAAAATGTATCAATAGACAATGAATATGAGAAATAAGGTCATGATATCAGAACTTTTTAAACTATCTTTCCATAGAAAAATATAGGAATAAACAACATGGAATAAATTGACTATAATAAGGATGTTCTTAAAAATGAAGAAAAATGTACGTCCTCATCAGAAGATTCGAAAATTAATAAAAAATCTATTACAAAACATGAGAAGGATGAAAAAAATGAAGAAATCACATCCAATGAAAAATACAAGAAGAATAATAAGAATATAAGACTGAGAAGGGGATCTCAGTCCAATTTTTATTTCTAAGGAAAAATTGAGGTTCCCCCATATTCCCAAAATCATTTTATACTTATGCTAACTTGCAGGGAATTGATGGAGTGAAAATAAGTAATATGGAATTTATGAGTCTCTTATTATTCTTTAAAAATAAAGTAATGAGGTTGTGAATAATATGAGGTTTTGAAAATTTGTTTTTTATACACCTAAACTTTTTGATGTGTTTGTTGAGATGGGTGCAAGTTACTTTTATCTTAATTTTTTTTATCTAGAGTCTCCCAAATCACAAGAATAGTGGAAGAAAAATGAAAAGGTGTTACATTAAAGTTGTATTATGGACAAAATTGATCACCTTGATTATACACTCTTGTTTTCTACATTGGGTTCTCCCACGTAGACTTAGAGTTGCTTAGTTAATGGTTCTTTGTTAAGAAACTCATGTGATACCTAGGTTGAATAAAAGTTCCAACCCCTATAAATGGATTTCATTTTTCAATAAGGGAGAAAATTATTATGATGTCCCCTTTGAATTTGATTGTCAATAAGGGTTAGAGATAGAAGAAATAGGGGGAGTAAGAAAGGAATAAAGAGAATAAAAGTTAGAAAAGTTCCACGTGGTTGAAGTGATTGAAGTGTGTATTGAAAAAAAATAAAAGGGGGAGACTGTTAAGACCTAGTTAGGTTTTGTTTGTATTTGTTGTCAATCAACCGGTATACTAAAGAAACAAAGGATGTTTAGAAAGATGACGAATGAGAATTCAGATTGAAAGGGATCAAAAGAAATAAGTTTTGTGGGTGATCGATTTTGTTGGGAAATAGAAAAGGTATTCTGAATCATTTTTTTTATAAAAAATTACATTGGTTTCAAAATAATTGTATTGATGATTGTTTTGAAAAAATTAGATCCATGTTTTCTAAATAATCAGATCAATGTTTTGAAAATAATCAAACTCATGTTTTCAAAATAATCGTACTCACTGTGAAGGTCCATCATAATAAGAAGAATATATTTTAAAAGAAAAGGTTTTGATCGAACATAGATCAGGATTAGGATGGGAGAAGATTGTAACAAGGAATTTAATTTTATCAGATTCACTCTACAATCCATATAAATGTATTGGATTTTTTGAATTAGAGTCTCTATGGCTATGATTGAATGTAATGTGACAATGATTTCCTAATTTTTATTTCATATAAATCATGAGTTGAATTGAGAGATTGTGATTCAATCTTGATGGAAGAAAGGGGGAGTGAAAGAGATGCTACCAATCTTAAAAAGATCGTATCCAGATTTATCATATCTGTGTGGTAGAAAGAAAGAAGTGATATTGATTATTTTCCCAAAAATCACATATGGGTGAAAGAAGAGGAAGAGGTGGTGCCGATGAAATGTGGTGTTGCTGAAGCGTAATTCCAATGAAAAGTGGTGATTCCAATTATTTTTTTAAATAATCGTATCCGGGTGAAAGAAGGATGAAAAGTGGTGTCGGTAGAAAGTGGTGTCGATGAAGAGTGGTGCTGATGGAAAGTGGTGCTGATAAAGAATGGTGCTGATGGAAAGTGGTGCCGATGAAAAGTGGTGCTGATGAAAATGTGGTATTGATTGAAAAGATGATACCGATTGAAAAGGAGGTGCTATTTTAAAAGGAGGTTTTGTTTTAAAAGGATGTTCTATTTAAAAGGAGGTGCTGTTTTAAAAGAAGGTGATGTTTTAAAAAAATGTTTTATTTTAAAATGAGGTGCTATTTTAAAAGGTGGTTCTATTTTAAAAAAGTGGTTCCAATTGAAAAGGAAGTGTTGATTAAAGAACATGTGTTAATAGAAGATTAAGAGATGGTGCTGATTTTTTTTCAGAATAATTTTAACTAAAAAGGATTGTATTCTAGAAAATTTTATCCAGTGTAATCGTACTCAGAATGATCATATCCAAAATAATCATACCCTAAATGATCATATCTAGAATGATCATACCCAGGATGATCATATCCATTCCAATTGCATTAATAAAATATCATACTTAGGATGATAAGAAATGAATGTATCTAGAATGAATTGAAAGTTACGATACTTTTCAACGCAAGTTAGACGATGATAAAGCTTATCCTAAAATGAATTCAAAGTCATGAAGGATGTCATGATTCAAGAATAGGTTTTTGAATAAACTGATTTTTCAAGTGTGTCAAGAGAAGAAGTGAAGAGGATGATCAAAAACATAGTCAACCATTTAAAAAGGATTGAGTTACATTGTTTGGATGATTTGTGTGAATAAAAGAGTTTGATAAATGTTTTTTCAAGGGGGATATAAATTTTCAAATACAAGATTTTGATTCAAATTGGTTCTGAGAATCGTATTTAGCAATCAGATTGAAACAATCAGACTGAAATGATCAAACCCATGTATTTTTCATCAATTTTAATATTACTAACATTTGAAATGGGTGTCTAGAGAAGAAGAGGTGAAAATTGTAGAAGTTTTTAGAAGAATTGAGAAGAGTTGACGAAGTCAAAATTTATTCTGAGATTTCAGGGGTAATTGCATTTTGAGTGAATTTAGGTGAGCGGGAAAGTGTTTTGGGATTCCCAACTAAAACTATTTTGGGTCACCTATAAAAGGTGGAAAGTACATTATACTTGAAAGATGACGAAGTACTGTTCATTGTTGAAGAGAGAGAGAATATCTGAATTTTTAGTGAGAGAAAGTGATACCATTTTGTTTTGAATTAAATACATTTTGATGGGGAAGAAGACAAGATTGTAACATTGTATTCAGATGATCATCATATTCCTGATTCATCTTACTCAATGGATCATCATATTTTTCTTGTCATTTGTATTCAGATGATTTTGATATCAGGATGAATTAATCAGCTTAGGGATTTCGGTACTGGTTATTTTTTTATTGGGTTTCTCAGACTGAGGAAGAATTATATTTTGAATTGAAGTAGCGCTGATTCATTTCTATTGTATTTTATCAAAAAATTATACTTAAATAATTGTTTTTTAATAATCGTACTCAGAGAATCAGACTAGGAAAATTAGACCTTGGAAATCATACTCAATTTTCATAACAAAGTCCAGTACATTCTTACCTTTCTTATGGGTAAGGAATTGAAGAATTTTATTTCAATTGAATACATTTTTTGAATTGTAAAGAAGCCCAGGTTACATGAGTTTTTACATAGAGGTTGTTTTTCCCTATTATGCTAAGAGGGTACACACACACTAATGGGATTTTTTTAGTGCTTCAAGAGTGTAAGGGTATATCCTACTTTTTGTAATCCAAGGATTGTTTTATAGTGAATTGTATAGTATTAGATCATTTCCTAAGTATACTAAGGATGTAGCTATTCTTATTGAATAGTGAACCTTTTAAATATTTGTGTTCTTATAGATGTGTGTTGGATTTTTTTCAGTAGGTAATTGAAATCTTTAATAGGAGGAAAATGTTATTTCAATTGAAAATAAACATAAAAGAAAAAGAGTATCACTGATTCACCCCTCCCCCTCTCAGTGATATAATCACTCTAACTTGGAACTTTCAGAGGGTAATTCTATGTAATTTCTTCATTAGGTTCCCATGTATACTCAATATACTTATGGTTTATTAAAGTTACTTTGACTAGGTGAGCTATCCTATTACGAAGAACTTTTTTTTATAGTCTAAGATCTTCACCAACTACTCCTTGTAAGAGAGATCATCTCCAATTGTACCACCTATTAATTTAGTACATGCAAGGGATCTGGTATATACTTTCTCAGTATGGATAGTCCGAACATATCACACTCTTAGGATAGGTTTGGTGGGAGTGATATTTGATAGACCGTAACTCTAGTGTGATCAAGAGTCTCAAATGGGATGATGTATCTGAGACATTACTTTCCCTTTTTCCCAAACCTCATAACTCTCTTCCATGGATATATGTAAAGGAATAATTTATCTCTAACTTTAAACTCCATATCTCAATATTGATTGTTTGAATAACTCTTCTATCAACTTTTTAATACTTTGATATGTTCTTGGATGGATTTAACCTTCTCAAACATTTCTTTATCCAATTCACATCCTAATAGATTACATTCTCCAACCTCATCCTAACAGGTTGGATTTTTACAATTCATACCATAGTGGGATTCATAAGGATCCATTTGAATTCTCAAGTGGAAAATATTATTATGTGAGAACTCATATATAGTGAGATATTGATTCTAGACTATTTTAAAGTCTATAATGAAATATATTAGTATATCCTTAAGTTTTTGGATAATTACTTCATATTGAACTTCCTTTTAGGGATGATAATATTTACTAAAGTTGAAATATATTTATAAGTCATAATGAAGAATTTTACAAACCTTTTAGGTGAACCTAGAATATCCATTATATACATTTGATATTAGTGTTCCATGCAGCCTCACTAATTATTTGATATATTACCATATAATTTCATTAAGTGATAAGTCCTCTCAAATAGTGTTAAAGTGACCGGCCTTTGTAAGATAATCGAATATAACCCATATGGAATTATTTTCTTTGGATGTTTTTGGAAGACCTATGAAAAAATCCATGGTTTCATTCTCCCATTTCCATATAAGTATGGGTAATGGTTTCATCATCCCCTTTTTCCTTTTTGCCTTTAATTTTTGGAATAATAAGAACTATGATGAATATTTAATAATATCATTCTTCATATTGTCCCACCAAAATTTCTCTCATAGATCTCTGTAAATAATTTTGTTACTAGGGTGGAGAGAAAATGTTGATCTATGAGAATCGTCTAATAATTCTTTATTTATCTCAGGATTTAATGGAACACATAATCATGTACCAAATCTCACAATTCCTTCATTATTAATGTTTAACTCCAAGTATTTACCCTTTATTATTTCATCCAACTTCTTTTATATATCTATATCCTCCCTTTGATCATTCACAATCTTCTCTATAATGGATGGTTTAGAAATCATTTGATCAATGTAGAATGTTATTCCACCCTCTATGATTCCCATGACTAACCTTTTAATGTATAAGAATATTGGATCCTTCTCAATTCCCATCATATATAATGTTGTAGTATATTTTATAATTATACAATTTTCCACTTTTTCCACCTTCTAAGTATGGTAATGGATTGAGAAATCATAGTCCTTGATCATCTCTAACTATCTTCATTAGATTATATTGAGCTCCTTCCACGTGAATATATACTTTAATCTTTTAAGATCTGCAAATATGTCATAATCATATCTATAAAGTTAATTCCTCCAAATAATAAAAATAAAGATTACTGTAACCAACTCCATATCATGTATCATATTTTTTTATCATGATCTTTTAAGTGTCTTGATAAATAATCTATCACTTTATCATTTTTCAGGAATACACAACCCAAAAACTTATTAAAATAATCATTGTAGATCACACATTCTTACCCAATCATGGGTAGTGTGATTAAAGGTGTAGGAATTATTATCTTCTCAAATTCATTGAATCTATATTCACATTCAATAGTCTATAAATACTTTAATGCCCTTCGTTTTATCATGGTTAGTGGGTTTGAAAATTATGAGAAGTTTCTCACAAATCATTGGTAGTACCCAATCCAAGGAAACTATGGGCCTTTATTATAAATTTTGGTATAATAAATTCCCTTTTTACCTTTTTATTTAAAGGATATATAGATATTACCTTATGATAACATTCCCTAAGAAAGTTATTAGGTTTATCCAAAATTCACATTTAATATACCCTCCATATAAATTCTCATTTCATAAAGTCTTTAACACAATATTAAATTTTTTATCATGATCCTCCTTTTGTTTAGTGTATATGAGTATATCATCTATAATTACCACCATAAATTTTTAAGGTAATATCTAAAGACTATATTCATTAAGTTCATAAAAATTACCAGAGTATTTTTTTCCCAAATGAAATTAATATGAAATAATAGTGCACAAAACCTGTATGGAAGGCCGTCTTGGGAATATTATCTTTAGTTAACTTAAATTGATGACATCCCAACAAATGATCTTCTTTAGATAAGTGTCTATCCCCATATTTCTGATCAAATAAGTCATTAATCCATGGAATGGGAACCTGTTCTTTATCATGATCTTTTTGAGTTCATGATAATCAATACAGATATGCATTAACCCATCCTTCCTCCCAACAAAGAGGATTGGAACACCTTATGGGGAATCACTTGGGATTATGAAACCATTTTCATGATTCTATTATAGTTGATTCTTAATTTCTTCTAATTCAATGGGGGATATTATATTAATAATCTTGGATATGGGAAGATCTCTAGGTATAAGTTCAAATGATAACTCAAACTCTTGGTTAGGCGGAAGACTATAATAATCTTCAAGGAATATGTTAACATATTACCTTACAATGGGAATGCTTTCAAGGATGATCCTATCATTTTTATCAATCATCTGATTTAGATATGATTATTCATAATACAATAATATCTATTATTTTTAAGGACTTTCTAAAGAAAATCCACTATCCTTATTTCAATTTTATATAATTAGAGGATGGTTTTGGATATGGAAAGTGACTTACTTCTCCAAATATTTTATGTTGGTTCAATTTAAATGAAACCAATCCATGCCCAATATAGCATTAAATTCTAGTAAAGGGAGTATAATAAGGTTTTTTTGGGAGATTCTTTCTATATATGTTAATTGAGGAAGATTTATATACTTGAGGTGCAACAATTTCACTAATTAGAGTTTTCACTAATAACTCAACGTCCATGTCTTGAGGTGGTGTTTGAATATTTCCACTAAAACTTAATGATATAAAATAATTCATAGAACTATAATTATATAATAAATTTAAAGTCCAAGAATTGATAAAAATCATACCTTTCTACATTTGATTTTTGGTATAATAAGTTACCAAATACATAATAGATTTAGTGATAAGAATACTAGTATTTTAATCATATAAAAGGAAAAAAATTAACATAGAAAGAATAACTCATAAATGAAATTTATATCCTTATGAATTTCTAAGTTTCAATTTAGATTGTTCATGGTGTATTTCATACTCAGTTTTTGATCCTAATCCCTAAAAATAACTAGGTGTTTCTTTAATTCCAACTATAACAACATGAGTCTCATATATATTTATATATATATTATTACATGAATTTTGACATAAATTTATAGAAAACAAAACCCATAAATATAGAGGTATAATGTCTTTAGGAGATTATATACATAATACATTAACGTAAAACTAAACTAAATCATCTTTATTTCAATTTCTATAATGTGATCCTAAATCCTACTAAACTTTAATTACTACACCGAATACCCTGAGGGAATACATAAAGGAAAAGGGCAAGTTATAAAGCCCATTAAGGGAGAATACATGATAATGAAGTAAAACATATGAGTCAAGAGACATAAAATAATGTCCTAAAAGAATAGGATCAAATATAATCACATGGAATCATAAAATAAAAGATCTGACATCATAAAAACATGACATTATAATAATTTGTAAACAACATAAAACATGAAATCAAAATCTTAAGTTAATACATACTACCAAGATAATATAATATAATGTGTAAGGCTTGTTTACCATGCAATATACATGGTATTCCTTGGTATTAAAAAATTAATCAATAAATTTTAATAATTTATAATTATGGGAACACCCATTACATAATAATATGTACATGTGTATCTATTCCATATAAGTAAATCTATATAAGGAATAAGAATAAGGAAATGGAAATTCATAATCTTACCTCAAAACAATAACCAAATGATACACCATAAATATTCCTAAGGAAAGATGAAACTAAATATTTATGGACATTTATTTTTGAATAAATAAACATAGTTATTAAATATAAAGTTAACTTGAAGTAAGAGTGATAATAAAGGGGTACAAAAGTTGGTATAGAATGGAACCTCTAAAGTGATGTTTTAAGAAATTAGTAAAGAAAATTTAGAGTGGGTAAGAGCTAGTGTTTTTCATAAAACTAGAAATGAACCAAAATTTATTTTTCATAGGTAGGGAGGATTAAAAGTAAGTAAAAACACACACATAAGTGTCTTGAATCCTGAATAATAAAATTATGTTTATTAAATAATCACTTAAAAACATTTTTCATGTAAATTTGATTTATTATTTTTATTTTCTGTTTGTTTATAATCATTTCATTAGGACATTATATTCATGTTCACTATCCTGGGGATGTTTGTTTCATGGTTCCAAGGTCGCATTGATTTATCTTTAATGATTTATAAAATGATAATATAAGCCCATAAGTGTTTTGGTGTGGATTTAAAGCTTTTTAAAAATTTATAAATATTAAATATTCTTAAAAAATAATAATGGTTTATATATTATAAATGTTATTATTTAATGGTTAGTTCATTTAAAGGGTTTTTATGGCTATACAGAACTTAATTAGTTTCATTTACTATTTATGTTTATTTACCTATTATAGAATATTAATCATATTATAATATCACAACTCAGTTCCTTTTTAAAAATAAAATGGTTTATTACAACCATACATGACAGTGGTGAGGAAAAATAAAATATGTCGTGCATGGCAGTAGTGAATTTTCCATAATATGAGTGGAATTTTCTATTTCGAATAAATGAGGGGAAGTTATATAGTGGTTTTTCCATTAATATAATATAATTTTAGTATAATTATGACTAAAAGTTCATTATATTAGGATGGTTATAATATATTTGGAGGATGTAGAAGAAGAAAGGAACTTAAAAGAACTTAGTTGAGATTGTTTCCTCTTCCTTTGGATGTTCTCCTTGAAAAATCTACTTGGGATAAGGGAATTGTGTTTTGATGAGACCAAAAACTCTATAACATATATAAAATAGTTGGAGAGGTATATGGGTAGATTTTTGTAAAGGTAAGTAACTCATGATGTGAGGAGATGTGAGGTGGTGGAGGGGGTATTTATAAGGGGAGGATTGGGGTAGTTTTGAATAAAATGTTCATTAGTTTATTATTTTTATTCAAGACTACCAGTAATTATGATTATTATGACCTTAAATAGTAATTAGTATAGGTGAGTTTGATCCAATGGTTTCTTACATCATCCAATATTAAATTACTCATGTATTTAACTTATAATGTAAAACACCATATTTTTTTTTTCGTATTTCACAATTCACAAAAATACAACTTTTTAAGAAAATTTAAAAATAACCCTAAGATAATTATGACATGATTATTCCCAAAATGAAAACAATTTTACCAACATAATTTTATAAATATTATATATATATATATATATATATATATTTCTTAAAATCCTTATTATTTGAAAAATACTAATTTTTTATTACATGATTAAATTTCTTACCCTTAGAAAAATTCATTATTATTTCGATAATAATTCTATTTTTTATATAAAAATATTTAGTAATGCTTAATTTTTTTATGAAAAAAAATTTCATCTCAAAATTTTAAATTTTCCCTAAATATTTTTTTAATAAAAATAAAACATATATATTTTCGAAAAAATTCAATTTTTTTCTTTGTCTCCACATTTTTTATCATATTTTACACATTTATTTTTATTATTTTTATTTCATAAGATGAAAAATTATTTTTTTAATATTACAAATATCACGTTAACAGATAGATTACTATTCCTAAAATTCATGTAACCACTCCGACATTCAAATTTCCAATGGTCATATAGGTTTATACTCCCAATAAATACCTTATAATTATTTTATCTACCATTAACTTTGATTTCACTCATTATTATATTATTTATTTTCAAAAAATTCAATGACATTATGGTTATGTTTTGCATGTTTTTGTCCCATTGTATTATTATTGATTTTATCAGCTATATTTATCCTCTAATTTTAATGTTCTAAATTAATATAATAAAATATCATTGGGTTTTACTATATGGTGCATGTGTTTTATAACATATTTCTAAATATAATAGACATATATTTATTCAGACATAAAATTATATATATAAAATTATAGGTTGTTACATTATATTGTTTCTTTCTTTTCCAAAACCACTATATATTCCTATTTTTGTAATTTCTTCTAAAGGGGTTAGGTGAATTCCATGATCTTCATGCCATTTCTTTTTATTTAAATTTTTAACCAAATATGGATATAATTAGATCATGAAATGATTATTTCCTTCTTGGTGTGTCATGTTTTGACTCTATCTTGATCATGTATTGACATACTCTTTTGCAACATGAACACCACCACCACAATGTGACATATCGATAATCATGAAATAGTTCTTTTCTAAGAAAAAAACCCTTTGAAACACCCAGAACCATGCTCAATTTCACATTTTGACTTCAGATCCAAAGGCTTTAAACTCAACACCCATGGGTTAAAGTGTAGAATATCTTCAACAT
This sequence comes from Viscum album, assembly GCA_963277665.1. NCBI lineage: Eukaryota > Viridiplantae > Streptophyta > Magnoliopsida > Santalales > Viscaceae > Viscum > Viscum album. The sequence continues at coordinate 1,506,107,433 of OY728128.1, forward strand.
ATTTCTTCAACTATCCTTACATGATTCCACCATGAAGATCAAAATGCTCGTTTTGAGCCTCTTCATTTCACACAAGGATCTTGAAATCCCAAAATACTCTCTACCATGATTTGATGTTTACCATCTCCCCATTTTATAAGATGTTATGTATATAGGGGAACCATTTCCTTTTCTATATCCTATAGTTTATGGTATATTACATATCCCTCAAATATCATACACATTAGTAAGGGAATTTATTATTTATCCATTGAAACCCTTTGACCATGACCAACACAACACTATTTTATGGTTAAATGTTTTACATAGTTAATACTCTAATTCAAAACTCTATCCTCTATGATTCAGTGAAAAACTTATCCCCTTTTTTCAATTGTTACAACATGGCTCTCTATTCCATGGTGTGTTTAGCCAAATCACAAGAATTTATTATGCACCCTTAGAATAATATGTATTATCTCTAAAAAAACTTTAGTAGGAGATTGAAATATATCACAAACTAATAAAATTACTTTAAAATTACTTTCCTTTTCCATTTTAACCTCACATAAAATCTCCACCATAATGTGGAAAGGAACTCTATGGTGCATTACCTTTCATGTGACCAAAACATCCTTTAGCCTCTTCCAAAACACCTCATCAAGATATTCATCATTCTACTTATAAATTCTAGAATACCAAATCATATTTCAACACTTAATAACTTCCAAATTACATCTATAAATAGAATAGGTTCCAAGACTTAAATAATTCCACTTCTATATAACTTCTATAACATTTATGAATTAACTTTCAAAATATTATTCTGAAACACCATGTTAACAAAAATAAAACACCATCTAACACCAATAATCAATTGGATCCCCATGATAAACCATTTTAGAACCAAGAGATCATAAAATAAATTCATCACTCCAAATCTACAAATTATACTTAAAAAACCTCAAACTATATTAAAAATAAAACATATATGTAATAAATCCTAAATAAATGACCAGAATCCTGAGACCTATCATAGGTCTCTCAACATTTATGGTCTATAATAGCATGGGGGTGGGGGGGATGAAACAAAGAAATCCCAAGGAATTCTATATAATACATATCACAATATTTAAAACTAAAGAGGATAAAATATGTTAATTATTTAAAAATTATATCTATATCCACACATAAAAAATTAGAAAATTTACCAAAAGGAGTATATTATACCGTACATTCTAAAATATTATGGAATAGAGTAACAAACTAGTAAAATTATAGAACAAGGAGAATAGTGGGACCTCATATAATAACCTTCAAAATAATATATAGATCTAGGTTAGGGTAGTTATTTATTTATTTTTCAATACTTAATTTATAAAAACTCTGAAGATGAGCCATGTAATGGCCCCAAAATTTATAGGTAGTTGTTTTTAGAGTAATTTTACGTTTTTGGTCCAAAAATAGAGTATTTTTAGTGAATTAGGTGTCAAATTTAGATTATGAGAGTTGGAATATCTCAAAGAGATGTTTTTAGATATGTTCAAAGACCTAAAAATCATTTTTTTGCAGTTGGGTGAGTATTGAAGTAGGGTTTGGATAACCTCACTACTGAATTTTTCTATAGAAGGTTCATCATACCTTGATGATTGATGGTTATTTTATTATGAGGGGATTATTGAGAAATCATACTATATATAGGAGAGGAAGCATGTTGTGAAGTTATAAGATCACTTTGTGATCGAAAAGTGCTATCATATAGAGTACTTTGTGTGGGTTTTTTATAAATAAAAGACCTTTATGTATGAAGGTCATGCTATGAGGGATTGTGTTACACTATGATGATGAATTATTTGTATTTTGTAGAGTGACCCTTATATACTGGATGTGAGGATCTCTCCATGGAAGAGGGAATGACACCATGATGCTGACCCTTACGTATGGATCATGGTTACCCTCATGTATGACTTTTTGAAATTTCACGAGGAAGGTTCATCATGCCTTGACACATGGGCCATTCCATGAGGGATTTACCATTGAAAGGTGTTGTATCATGGAGTGTGAATGCCATTATGTATATAATGAGGGTCACACTATGAATGGAGGTGGCTATACCATAAAGGATTGATCTGTGGATTTTGGTTTTGGTAGGGGATCCATGTCATGCCGTGTGGGGTGACTAGGTGATGGAGTCATGTTGTGATCCTTATGAGTCATGTCACGATGGGGGTCATTTTCTAGTTTTCAGGGCTTGGGAAGACCTGGGTTTTCTAAGAAAGACCCTTCAAAATTTAGGGGAAAGGTTTTATAGAAACACCAAGATCTCTAAATGATATATGATTTCAGAATAAGTGTAAATGGGATAAACACAAATGAGCAATAAGAAAATCAAAACACATAGATTTATATTATTGAAGATCAATATCTATGTCTATAGAGAGGCAAAAATAATTTCACTATTTTAGGACCAAAATAACATGATGAATCCTAGAGTACATAAACCCTAGATTTAAATGATCTTATAAAGAAATTTAGTTTTATAGTAATCCATATTTCTATAGTTTATATCCACAAAGTAAGTCCACTTTTCTATAATAACTAGTGGTAGAAATTCCACAATTATACAATACCCTATCGATGTCACTAGTGAGTTATGCTATAGTAACCATACCTAAGTCCTCATTGCTACTACATCGCTGTCAGTATAACTGGTTAGCTCAGCTATAATATCGATATAGTGTCTTTTATTGTATGTTCCACCAATAATTTTCCCACTTAATCAAATAGATTAGGATAAAGTATTCCAATAATAAGGGGCATTAAGATAGGTTCATTTGGATGAATCTTCTCCTCCCCATTCCTCCCTTTATTTCTCTTTGATGAAGGGTTTTCTTGGGGGATATTCCATAGGGATTTGAGGCAAGTTATTTTATAAAATACATTTCTTTTTTTTCCATCATTTACTTTTAGTTTATTATGATTTGGGTTAGGGTTAGGGTTTTATGATGATTTCCAATAGAGCATGGTGGAATCACCTGAAATTATGTGTAGTTAGAATATGTTAGATTAATTAAATCTCAGTATAATAAACACATGATGTAATTTATTTATAGGTACACCACTCAATTTATTTTTCAAGGGTTTCTTTTGAGTTGTCCTGAAATTGGTGGCTGATTGGGAATTGAATGATGAAGATTTTGATTATAGACATACTAGGAGCATGTAATGGGTGTTTAGAGTGCTGTTTCTCAAGAATTCAACCATGAGGGGCCACCTAATGAATTTTTAAAAGATTATATATCATTTTATTTAAATTAAATAATTAATTATAAATTGTTATAATTTATTATTTGGTTTGAGACAGGGCTCAAGAGCTGACATGATCTTGGTCAAGGCATGGACAAGATTGGTTGAAGATGAGTAGATATAGGTGAGAATGGTAACTTTTAAGTGGAGGTAGATAGTTCATATAATACTAAACAATATTCTTTATTATACATAAATTCACATTCTTGCATGATGATATGTATTGGTTTAAAATGTATAGGGACTGAGAGCCCCAAAAGTAAAGAGATATGATTGAATTAAGCCTCTTAAAGTTAGAACAATGCTTCTTTTCACCTTGGGTATTTGATATTGCATAAAAAATATGTCTAAAAGTTGGTGAAGATATCGATTGAGATTATGAGAGACCCAGGGTAGGTCTCATGATTTTTGATTAGTTCCAATAGTCGAGGCTATACCTCATAGGTCTAGTTTTGTGGCTATGAGAGGCTTAATCCTAGGGATGGTGGGTGAGATAAACTTAAATTTGAAGCATGATTGGGAAAACCCTCTTGAGGGCGGATTATATTCTTGAAGAGTTAAATTAATGGGATAATTCATTTGAGACTACATATGGTGTGATAGGGAGGGTTTACTATTGGTGATAGTCTTGGAATCTCTTCTAATGGAGATGTGAGTTGGAACTCAAGAGGGGGTTGTGGTAATTACCTCAATGACTGAGAATTAGATTTCAAAGGGGCTCAATGCATGTTAGCTTAGGATGATCCCTGGTTAGTAGGACTAGGTTATCATTCATGAGTTGGATGAGTCTTGGTCTTGAACTATTGAGGCCAGGTTTAGGTTGGGAAGGTGATCTATGGGTTCAGTATCGGGTGATGATTGCAGGTTGGCATCAATGATTAGAGATAAACTTCAGTTATATGACCCAATATATTCTATTACATTAGATATGTAAAAAATAATGAGTTTGGCGTGTCGTACCATTTTTATAGGGTCTAGTATGGGTATGTTAGCCGATTATGCTAGATGTGGTATAATATGAGGCGTATGATTAGATACAAGACCTCACCCTGAGTGAGAGGGTAGTGGTATGTGATGTGGTTAGGATGTGATATAGGACCCTAATATAGTGGTTGAGATGTGATATGTGATGAGGTACATTAATGGATAGATAGAATAACCTTGAGTTTGAAGGTGTTATCATGGATTTACTTGAGAGGAATATTGGGTATAAGTATTGATATAGTATGAGACTATATGGATGAACACTCCTTGAGTTATAAGGTGTTGGAATGGACTATAAATTGAGTGAGAATATAGTGTTCAATATATTATATGTGATAAGGTATTTGACTCAATGGATGAAATTATTGGGATGTGAATCCTTGTTCAAACCATCGGAAGTTCATAGCACCAGAATTTGAAGCATCATATTTATTTTAATTGGAATTTTGATTAGTGGTAGGTGGATGAAATCAATGTGAAGGAAGAAAAAATTCCACTATTTTGTGGAAAAGGTCCATCAAAAGCTTGTTTCTTCCAATGAAATCAAGGATGGCCTAGAATGCTGATGAATTATCTATAAGAACTTCTCTAGAAGAAATTCTCTAGAAAGAGTTATCTAGAAGTGTGGATTGAGGAAAGAGGTTGAGGCCAACAGTGTTTCAAGTGATCAAAAATGATATTACATAAATAGGCTTCTCTATTAATATGGTAAGGTGATGTGACTAGAATAACCAGTTATGTTTCCTTTTAAAGGAAGTGGGGATATACCCTAAATAATGCACCTAAGCATTGAATAGTGAATCTGACATTTTCATAATGTATCAGTAGAGTATAAAATGCATTAGAGTTTTATAGAGTGTTAATCATTCTGTAATGAAATATTAATGATAGTTTTATTTATTTTAATGTATTTTTATTCTTTTTATAGTATTAAAGTCTATAGTGGTTCCTCTCATGCACATAAGACAAAGTTCTAATCACGTTATTCTCCTATTTTCATTTACTACTTTATGTAGTTTTGTTGAAAGTATTAGTATTGATTGGATTTTCATAGCATTTTTTATTTTGGATAAGGTGCGTATAAGGTCATATTAGTGTGATGGGTTGGGTACTACAACTTCCTACTTCTGATACACATAGTTAAGTGGGAAGATTAGTTTTGAAGGTTCTATTTTCTGCCATGGTGATCTATATAGTAACTTCAAGAAATCTATCGATTATAATTCCAGTGGTATTCTCTGTAGTAAAGTTAATCAATTTTTTGGTGGTTTCTTCCAAAAAAATTGTTTTCAAAGGGTGGTTTGATCCTCAAGGTTCAAAACACTTATCATAGCACATGTATAGAATATGATGAAGGAAAGATCCAGATTGAGAAATTTAATGGAATATATTTTGTCATCTAGTGAATATATAATGAATACCATTTGATTCAAAATGACTTTTAAGTCCCATTTTTTGAGGTAAATCTAGTGTTAATGGATAAATATTAATGGTAACACTTGGATAGAAAATATTTGGTGTTAGAAAGAATGTCTCTAGAAATAAAATTTTCTTTAAAAATCTATGAGATGATGAACACAATAGAAGTTATGAAGGCATTGGACAATATGTATGAAAAAAAGATAACCCTCAACAAGGATTTCATGTTATAATGGGTGTTTAGATTAAGGTTTTCAGAATAAATATCAATGAAAAATCATGTGAATGACTTCATCATGACTCATGGGAAGATCCTATCAATACAAGTAACTTTTGCTGATGATGCATGGGAACTCCTACTGTTATCTTCACTTTCAAAGAGTTAGGATTTATTGGTTACAACAGTTACAAACTCCAGTGGAAAAACTTATTTAATAGTTGATGAAATATATAACTTAGTCTTTAATGAATATGTATAGTGTAGGGAAGTTCATGTATTGATAAGTAGTACCCTTAATATCAATGGAATGGGTAGGCCACCTTATTGAAAGAAAATCTACCTAAAGAATCTAATAGAATAAAAGTACCATGGAAGGAGTAAAATTAAGTCTGTTCGTCATAGTCCAACATACTAGAAATTTTGGGAGAAATGACATATTAAGATGTAATACAAGAGTTAAAAGGAGAACATTGTAAAACCATCATAATCCATTAGTTTAGATTCTATTAATACAATGAAAGAAATCAATGTTCATCTAATGAGTTTTAATACTTCAGTGAAATCTTTGGTGATTGACTATGGAGCATCCTATCATTAAATGGGTGATAAGATATAAATTTTCAATTACATGTCTAAGAAATCCTAGGATATTCCATATAAGAGATGTTGATTTCTTAGTAGTAATTGTAAAAGGATATTTCACCATTTTAATAAATAATGAAGGCTTGTTGAAGTTAATGAAAATTTGTCATATCCTTGTGCTTAGACAGAATCTAATTTCAGTTGGAAAACTTGATGATATTGGTTATGTTATTAGATTTGTTTATGGTGTAAGTGAAGTTACCAAAGGAGTATCAATGATAGTTTCATGAGGGGAAAATAATGAGACCCTTTATATGATTGTAAATTCATTTGGTATAGTGGTTCCTAGAAGTATAGCTTCTAATGACCCAAAAGCATGGCACTGTAGGTTCATTCAACTTTATGAAAAGAATGTGAAATTTATAAAGGGAAAGGGAATAATTAAGCTTGATAACATGTAAATTGGAAAGTGTGAATGATTTATGTTGGGAAAACAAAAAATAATATCTTTCAATTTAGATGGATGGAATCCTAGGAATTGGAAGTTGGAGCTTCTACAGTCAGATGTTTGGTGACCTTCCCCTATTAAGCCCTATGATGGTTACCTATAATCTCTCAATTTCATTAATGACCCTACTTGGTAATTATGTTTTAATTCTGGAAAAATAATTCTGAGGTTTTTCTGGTCTTTACTTATTGAAAACAATCAATAAAAATAGAATGCATATGAAAGTTTAAGTGCATATGGATGGAAAATAGTGGTGAGTACACCAAATGAAATTTACAAAACTTATTCTAGAAGAAAGGATTAAGGAATAATAATAAATTTATTGAAACTTCATATTATAGTGGAGTAGTTAAAATAAATAATCAAACTTTGATAGAGAAAACTAGAACTATGAGATTGCACTGAAGAATGCTGAAGGTGATTTAGGTAGAGGCACTCAAAACAACAACATTTCTCATCAACAATAGTTCAGCATCAGTAGTTAGCCAAGGACTTTTTGGGGAGACATGGTATAGAAAATGATAGGAAGTTAAATATCTTAATGTTTTCATTATTTTATCATATGCACATATAAATTTTAAGTACTATGATAAACTTGAATCCAAATACAAAATATGTTTTTCCTTGGATATAGAGATATATATTTTGGATATCGATTTTGAGATGGATATAAGAAACATATAATCATATTAAAAAATGTTTTATTGAATGATATAATTCTTTGGAATGATCATAACTTGGAATAACATAAATTTGAGGATAAATCAATCGTTGAAGTCTAGGTTGATCATAGTACCATTAATTTAAAAAAACTGAAGAACTCAGATGTGGGTGCTCAAGGAATGATAATTCTAGAAATAAAACCATAAAAAAGACTAGAAATTTTAGTAGTACCATTATATAATTTGGGATCACCATATTTACATTCTCTAAAAATAAAAGTATCAAATGTTTAGGTATAGGTAGAATGAGAATATCTAAGAAGCCCAGTTCAGTTGATTCATTTGAGAAGATCAACTAAAATCAGAAAACCAGTGTAGAGGATTGGGAATGAGTTAAAGTTTCCACTCCTAATGGATGAAATAAAACCTAAAGATCCATTGGAGTCAACTTCACTTATTGACTCTAAGAAGTGGGATTTGTCCATTTATGATGAGATGGATTCATTAATGTTCAAGAAAACTTGGGAGATGTTTGAACTTCAAGAGGGTAAAAATGAACTAAAGAACAAGTGTGTTTACTGAATTAAGGAACAAGATGATGGAAAGAATATGTACAAATAATTAATAGTATTTAAATGGTTTCAACAATAGTAAGGAGTAGATTCATATGAAATATTCCCACTATTAGTTATATATTATACCATCTGAACATTACTAAGTATAGTGGAATTGTAAAATCTATTTCTAGAGTAGATGGATGTTAAGATATTTTTAATTCATTGTATTTTAGAGGAGGAATTCTACATGAATAATTTGATAGGTGTACAAGAAGTTGGTAAACAAAATTTTGTTTGTATATTGAAGGAAACCTTTTCTAGTTTGATGCAAGAACCATGAAAATGAAATCAATATTTTGACTCATTTATAGAAGAAGAAGGCTTTAGTAGTTTTGATGATAATAAATTCTATTACTAGAAGTAGCGGAATTATAGAACTTTTATAATTTTGATTTGTTATGTTGATAATATGTTTTTTTCTAGACCAAATGTTCAAAATATTTAGAAATTGGAAAATAATTTGTCTAGAAGTTTCATGATGAAAGATCTCGGGCAAGCAAGAAAGAACTTAGGGATGGGGATAAAAAGAGTAGCAAAGACAAGAACTTTGGTTCTATCTCATATGGATCATATCTATAAAATCATTGAAATATTTGACATTGATTAATGAAAACCAGTTTCTACCCCACTTTTGGGACACTTCCAAAATTTCTTAGTCATAAGAATCTTTAATGGAAGATGGGAATTGATACATGGAGAAAGTTTATTATGATTCAACTATCAGAGTTATAATATATATATTGATTTGTACTTGAACAGATATTTCATTTTTAGTGTTAGTTGTAACAATATTTATATATAACCCTAGAAATGAATAATGGGAATCCCTTAAGTGTATTATTTAGTATTTTAAAGGATCAAAATCTAATTCTATTTTTTTGGGTGTTATATCCATTATAATGTTTTTTTATGTTGAATTTGATGGAGACTCAGACAGTTTGAATAATACAACATGATTTATATTTACTTTTGAAGGAAAAATAGTTGGTTGGATGTCGTGTCTATAGAATATTATCACATTTATTACAATAGAATTAGAGTATATAGTGAAAACAAAAGCTAGGAAGGAGATGGTTTTGTTAAATTAGTTTCTTAAAGAGTTGGGGAGAATTCAGGAAGGGAGAATTATTTTTTTTGCAGCTAAATCACTATCCACTTGGATAAAAATTTAGTTTTCTATGAAAGGAAAAATCACATTAACCTAAAGTACCATTTCTTCAGAAATATGCTTGAGTATAAAGTGTTAGATATCTTGAATATCAAAGGTAGACAAAATCTAGAAGATATATTCACTAAGACTTTTGCTCAAGAAATTATTAGGCAACATCATTACTCAGTGGGGCATGGGTGAATACAAGAATAAAATTTGTAGGAACACTATTACTGTAAAGAAAGGAAGGAAGTTTTATGAGGAGGGATTTCAGGGTTTTCCCTGAGACAAGCATTTAAGTGATAAATTGTTCTGATGTAAATCCTTGTTTAGACCATTAGAAGATCAAAACATTGAAATTTCAATCATTATATTTATGTTCACCAAAATTTTTATTAGAAATAGGTGGATGGACTAAATGTGAAGGAAGAAATAATTTATCTCTTTAATGGTAGTGAGATCATCAAAATTTCATATCTTCTGATGAAATTAAGAAAGGTTTAGAATATTGGTGAACTATCTAAAAGTAATTATCTGAAAAAAATAATCTATAAGTGTTTACCAAGGTAGGAAATTAAGGTCAATAGTGTAATAGATGATCAACAGTGACATTCCATACGGAGGCTTCTCCATGAACATGGGAAGGTGATGTGACCATAACAACCAGCTCTGTTTCTTATAAAAGGTTGCTGGGACCAACCCTAAAATTTTGTATCTAATCTTGGAATAGAAAATTTGATGATTTAAAAGTTTATTAGTGTAATATATAGTGTATTATAGTTTTATATAGTGTTAATAATACAGAAATAAAATATTACTTATAGTGCTCTCCAGTTGAGTATATTATTTGCACTTCTAGTAATATTAAGAAGTCTCAATGGTTCCTCCCATGGATGTAAGAAAAATTATGAATCATGATAATATCCTATGTTAATTTACTAATTTATGTACTTATGTTACATTTATTACCATTGAAGGAATTTTTATTTCATTTGTTGTTTTTTTCCAAGGTGCGTGAAAGGTAGACTTAGTGTGATGGGCAGGGTTCTATTGATTCCTTGTTCTGGTATACATAGTCGAGGTGGAATTGATGTTCATTAGGTTTGTTTTTATTCTTCACGAATCTGTATAGAAACTTATAGTTGTCTATCAATCATACATCTAATGGACTTATTGGTAGTATAATGATCATTTTTTATGTCGGTTTTCCCCAATAGGAATCACCTTGAGTGAGAAAGTATTAACATGAAACCAAACTTGAGTGAGATGGTAGTGGTTTGGTTTTGATGTGGAACTCTACTCTAAGAAGAGGGATGTGGTCGAGACATGTTACTTTGTGGATGAGGTTTTATATGGGCTATACCCAAAGTAAGAGGGTAGTGGTTTTGACACATTATGAAACCCTAAATTGATTATTTAGGTATGAGTTAATATTTTTGTTATGAGGGGTTTGTTCTATGACATAATCCAGTTCAGGTTTAGTATGGTGTCATGGTGTCTAGGTTAAAATTTAATCACTTAACATGTATACTTGTGTGGATTTTTTTTGTTATTTATTTCTCTCATAAATACACATAGATATGGTGGATTATATGAGGTCTATTTTGTGAGACCCTATTAAGAATTATTTCTCACACACTCCATGAGAACCGTAGTGTGCATATAGAACTTATATATGTAATACAGGCCTAAGAATAGGTCAGGTAGTGGATCAGGTTAGAGTAGCCCAATCAGGATTTGGGTGAGGAGATGAAGGTGAAGCTTAAGGATTGTAGCAAATCCTCCTTGCGTATTTAGTTTTTTGATTTTTTTTATACATGACCAACCTAATGGGAGATTGTTTAGGATGTGTAATTGTATGTTTGTATATTAATTTATTATAGTATGTTATGTTATTGTTTATGTGTACTATGATTCTATGTTTTTTATGTTTTTTAATTATTTATATATTGTTGATGATTATGATATCATCAAAATAGTCTACCCAACATATAATTTCAGACCTCACCACCAATCAGCATACTTTGGAATATGGGGATACATATTTGAGTTTATGTAATTATTTTTTAGGACATTATCAAGTGATTTTATCCAAGCCATTACATCCCAATATAACAGAGTGATGATAGATCTTCCAAAATTTTAGACAAAATGGCTAAGAATGACGAAGATGATCTCAATAGATACATATAATAGGTCTCCTCTTCATAGAAATAATGATTAAATATTTATAAGATTCTAACATGTCATATCATCATACAACCATAGTTGAACTATAGTTTCCCATAATTCTTGACTGGGTTATTCAAACAAGTAAAAGGTTGATTTTATTATCAAGTATTGAAGAGTTTCCAATGAATTAAATATTACTTAAATATTCTATAGCCACTTCATAGACCCTTTATGACCTTGATCACTATGAAAGATGAGAGAATTATAAGTCAATAATCCCAAGTCATGGTCCAACCATTAAGAAGGGTTTATCTATACCATAATATCTGGAGTTTGGGAAGAGTTATTAACTGAAAATGCTACTTCCAAAAAATAAGAGAAACTAATATGAAGAACGCCCCATGACACATGCTTCCCAGGATTCATAGGGACATTTATTATAGGCCTTCTCTAAATACAAAATAACATGAAACTCAATCATAAAAACTCAAAATTCAAATAACTTAGAAAGTCAAAAACACAAAATTTTTATAAATCCATTTTTAAAAACTTCTTAATTGATTTTTAAACTTATATTTTTCCATTTAAACCATGTTTTTAAACACAAATAATTGACAAAATCCGACCAAGTAACATCAATGCATCATATAAACTCTATTTAATTCATCTAAAATGGTAAAAATATATAACCAAAAGTAACCTGAAACCTAAATGGGAGTTCCAAAAAATATATAGTGGGTTTAGGATTAGGCACAATTTGATCATAAAGTGTGGAAAATCATGATCCAACCCTTGAACTACTACTATAAGTTACTCAAAACCATGACCTTGAGATCTTCCTATTTTTATAGGATATGTGAGCTAACTGTATTCCTCCAATTCATATCACTCTTTCTCCTGAAAACATGAAACATTTATAAATAACCCATAAAACTTCAATATGAACCAAAATATACAAAAAAATGAAAAATTAATTTTAAATTAAAAAATCGCATCCAGACTACCCATAGTAACTCAAATTTTACAATGAGAAAGAGTTATCTAGACTTCCCAAATTTCCACCACTCAAGTTATAACATTCCTATATCTAATTTATCATTACTTCCCAAATAAAAAGAGTGATCTAATGCCATATTTTCTTAAACTAACCTAGAATATTCATACACAATACCAGGGATGACCTGTGATTAGGCATGAAACCCATTCTTGATTACCATGATCTAGAAACAAGTACCAAGGGAATCAAATATGAGTAGGTGGGAATGATTTTATCCATTTAATATCAGTAAATAGATAGTGAAAACTTATTAAAAATTCAGTATGGTGTATCCATACCTTTAAATTCCATGCATACCAAGATAAATATGATTCAAATATAAACAAAAACCAAATAAGGAATAACCAAATTAAATATCCAAATCACTCTAAATAACATAAATCATAAAGGCATATAATAATTACAACTTAATATCTAAGATAAAAAGGAAAGGGTGAAATGGTTGGTCCATACATAGTCTAAGGTAAAAAAATATAATCCCAAAATACTAAAATGAAGATAACCTCATGAATCATGGTCACCCTCTAACATAAAAAATTTATTCTCTCTATGAGAAACAAGAGAGAAGGAATCTAAAAGGTGAAAATTCTCAAAAACCTGAACATGAACTTGAAAAGGTCACTGATTCTACCGACACTGAGTAGTGTAAGTGATGTGTTAGAAAAACTTTCCAAGTAAGACTTCAAAAGGAGTCAATTCATTTCCTTTTATATAACATTCCATGGACATTAGTTTGTAATAAAATAATAAAATAATGATTTTAATGTTTTATGACGACAAACTCTTGAACATGACTTAAATACTTTTTAAAACTCAAATAATTATTTTAAAATAAAAATTTAATATTTTTAAGGAATACATTTTGAAAATCCCCTTTTTATTTTAATATAAAATAAAATAATATTTTTAATTTCAAGAAAATATTGGTTGAACTCTAATACCCTTCCAAAATGTTTTACAAACTAGTTGAGGAATCATGAGAGATAAAATCCCTAATATAACCATATAAAGTAATAATTGTAATAATAGGAAAGAAATGAAAATATTAAAAGTATTTATGTATTAAAAATAATTAGAATTAAGTTACACTGGGAAAATTATATGTTCAAAACATATATAAATAAGGAAGTAAATACAATTTAAGTATAACATAGAAGAAGAGTAAATTGAAAAGGAACATATACAAAGTCAAAGATGAATGGTATAAATTTCTTTTTTACTTAGGCTATAGTGACTCGATCCTATACTTTCTTAGTGAAAACTAACACCATCTAGTCTATTGGAATGCCTCTCACAAATAACCTCTAACTTACTCTTCCTATCCTGACTAAGTGTCACTCTCTATAGATAGAAAATATCATATAATAGATAATAGTAATCATAATAGAATCATAACTAACAAAGAAACCATATCTTTAACTCCCTCTTAGAAACCTAGGGTCCTCATGAAGTTAGCTAATAGAGGTGAAACACCATTTTATCATGGATCAATAAAATTTTAATTATATATCATAGAGGAATTCATTATTATATAAAATCCTTATCTAACCTTCAGAAACCCTTTTAATAAAAACCCAATTTCCATATACATATGCATCTATAAAAAATTACACTTGCCTCTTAAGATCCAAAAGTTCACATAAAACATTATATCATGGTGTTTAAACCATGGGTGTGGCTTATAATAAGAATTTTTTTAAAAGGTATCAAATGATTGTTTAATAGTTCTTGAAGAATGAAAATATAAATCCATTTTAAAACTCATTTTCAAATAGACATTAAAAAATAAACCCAATAATTAAAATAAGAAACCTCTATTTAAAGATCCAAGTGAGAGTGGAAATATCATTAAACTAAAATGACACCAAATCATTACATCAACATACAAAAAATATACTATAATAAATCATTAACAAGCAATTGAAACATAATTATATTAATATATAATTTAGAAAACATAAAAGTGATATATAAATATAGAAGAGGAATGTGTAAATTTTAATCATGAATTATTACTAGATAAACACTTCCATAAATAAAAAACTAGAACACAAGTATTTGAAATAACACAATTAAATTTCATTGGAAAATTGAAATTATCCAATAAAACAATATTTATAGTCAGAAATACCTTTGGATATATTTTAATAAACAACTAATATGAGTATGTTTTTTTATAAAAATATTAGAGTAGGAATCCAGGAAAATCCCTTTAGTCTAAACAATAAAATCATAAAACTTTGAAAAAATATATAGATTCTTTAAGGATTATAAAAATAAGGTTAATTTTAATGAAAATGGGTTTAAGAAAGACAAGAATCTTATATTTCATAAAGAAAAAGGAAATCACCAAGAGACACATACCTTGGTCTTGCATGGATGTCACATAAACTTAAAATACAGAGAGAACAAGACCAAAAAAGAAATCCACACACCCTAAATGTGATGTTTCAGACCTTCACTAATGGATCCCATGATAAAAAAATATCCTTTAGATACTAGTATTGAAACCAACTAATGTGAACAAAACTTAAACTTCCATATTTATAATATCAATAAAAAATATTGAGTTACTTTATCACCCAAAACCTTTTAGGATTGGAGTTTTAGAGAGTTAGGAAAACAATATTTACTAAAAAACACATATGTTTCCAGTAAAATGATCATTTCCCAATAAACAAAGACTCCTTATTTAATAATATGTCTTCAATATCTTATATAAAACTCTCCCTATATGATACCAATCTATAATTTTTGTATATAAATATTTTCTTCATAACCTAGAGAAATAGAATGTCACACCCCAATTTGGAATTTTCTTATTAGCTTAAAGTCTTGTCCCTAAATTTGAGGTGATTTCCTTTTAAAATTATAAGAAAATATGGAAAATATTCCTCTATGCATGGTTTTCAAGTATGGTTTAGTGGAAATTGTATAGTTCCCATTTTGAAAGGGATTTTCTAGTTGTTTTTTATTTTATATTTTGATACTCATAGGTATCACATGGTTGGGTCTAAACCATGCAAAGTTTAGTGTAAACCATATGAGATATTTGGTGTGTAAGGATACTAGCATATAACTTGTGCATAGTTAGTATAAACCACACGAAAAGAGTTTAAATAGATCTATAGTTTTTATGATGGGTTATAAATAATTGATACATGGTTTGGTAGACCATGTGAGTGCACAAGTATCTTCTAGTTACATCTATAATTGGATCATAATTTACCAAACCATGAGGCATAATATTATAGCTCACCCATTATATAAAAATATTGAAATTAAAAAAGATCCCCTCTCTGATTTTAAACCAATTTGGGTTTTATTTATCCCCACTTACTTAACCCATGACTAGGCACACCTCTCGTATTCATCCTCTCTATTTAAATTATTTTTTTAGATTTATCCATTTATTAATCATAGATTCTTGAGGTAATATCCTTATTTCCTATTCATCTCCCTTATTCTTTGATTTTATTTTTGATTTAACTTCTATATCAAGCATTATATTCCTTGGTGGTCAATTTTAGGGTTTAGGGTGGATCTAATGATTATATTATTGATATCTAGGGTATTTGCCATTTTTTCATCACTCTTTGTGATATCATCGTCATAAGAGAATTTTTTCGCTCAATTTAAGGTGGGTTTTTTCATATAATCCATTTTACCCATGTCTTAGTATTCTTGAGATTTCTTAAAATCTTTTCATGTTAAGTCATGATTATATATGGGCCTATTTATGGGTGTTAAATGATTTTCAAGGTTTTTATAACTTCTTATAAATGGGTTATAGTTTTAATTTTTTTTGGTTATTAATTTAAGAGTAAAAAATGTATGTTTAAATGCCTCAAGTGGGTTTCAAATGAATTTAGGGGTTTAACATGGTGTTTTAAACTCATGCATGGATTTCCTTTTTTTGGGTTGTTTTAGTTAAATAGGTGTCTGTTTAAAAAAAAATCTTTTCTAAGAAAATGAATGTTTCATTTTAAATTAGCCCCTGATCTTTGATATGGTTTTAAATGATTTTGTTAATTTCATATTCTTTTAATTGAATTTAATAATTTTTTCTCTATAATTATGATTTTAAAATACAGGATAAAATCTTGGTAGATTGTGCTAATTTTAACGGCCTTTCTAGAAATTTCTAAAGGGGTTTGAAATGATTATTCTGTGTGACCCACAAAATTAATTCCCATTTTTTGGTATGATTTGGTTAGGATTTTACCCCTTTTTGGGACGTGGTTAATTATTATTGTGAAATTATTGATGATTATACATTTTTGTGAAAGGGTATTTTTCTTGAAAGGGTGTTGGAGTAGAGATGAGATTTTCTATTTATACTTTATTGATGCAAGATATGCTTCCTAATATTGTTTACTAATCTCCCCTAGTTGACCATATGAGAGTCTTATGATAAGAAAGTATTATTGTATGATTCTACATTTTTAGGTAACACATAGACTATTATACCCTATTGTGTGAAATTGGTCTAGATAGGGAGTTCCCCTAAGTATTCAATTATGGGCTAGTTAGGAAGATTGTCTATTTGGTTTGGGAAAACCATATTCCATAAGTTTGTTTAATATATATGGTATGGTTTATGACCATCTTCCCTTAGGAATTAGTGAGTTTCATATGTTCTTGATTTATCAATAATGATATTTTTTTAGGGGATTCCAATTTTATTTTTTTATATCCTATTGCTTACCTAATTTTATGGCACCCATATACGATTACTTTCTATTTTGACCATGCTTATTTATATGGTTCAAGTTTAATTTTTTACTGTATTATTTATATAATTTGAATTATTATTTGAAATGTTTTATTTTAAATAATTCTTTATGAACATTTTTAAAATTTAAAGGTGGTATTTGATGAAAATTTGGGTTTACTCAAAATGGTGGTTTCACCCCTTTGTTTTCAATGTTTTTGCATTGAAATGAATTATCCAAGTGTTAAAAAGTGAATTGGTTTTAAAAGAAAGGATTTTAAATGGAATAAGAATTGAATTATTTTCTATTTTGAATTTTTATCCAAACTCTTATTTTCTAAATATAGTTGGAACTAACATTTTTGAAATTTACATTATAAGGCATTGCATAACCTCCTTGGTGCAATCCCATTAGGCATGCTTAACTCGAACCTTGTATACACTATCCGGTGTATGTAGCTATCATGTTTTACTTCAAGATAATAGTATGTTCTAGTCATTTATTTCATCCATTTTACCTCAAGAATTTATATTAGGTGGTGGTAGATGGATGCGAGCCATGTGAAGCTGGTGTTTTCGGTTCAAGTTATTTTGGATTTATTGTGGGGGAGATCCTATTTAGTCTACTATAAGGTATTGTATTTATTTATTTCTTTAGTTTCTCTTGTATTTATTTCATTTACAAACTCTACATATTTTAAATCTTTTAAGTAAGCTTGGATTTTTTTATTTTTGGTTATGTAAGGTTTGGTTCTGTTATTTACTTAGAATTGGTTATTCCATTTATCACGGACACATAAGCTATGAAATACCCATGGTATATTATATTTATGTTTTTAATGTATTATTATTTATTCCTTGGGTGAAATCATTCCCAAAGGAATATTTCTTGATTCCCATTCATTAGTTTCCATCCCATGGGAACTAGGGACACCCTTTGGACCCAATGACAGGTTGAGTCAGGTTAGACCAGGCTTATTTGTTACAAATGGTATCAGATATTAGGTTCATTTCTTAATCGGAGTCTAAATTATCAAATATAACTTATGTGTTTTGGGGTTTTTTGATATAAAGGAGGGTATGATGGTCATCAAGACTTGGGAGGTTGGTCATGAATGGGTTCCTAATCAGCACTTATCATGATGATTCTGGAGTTACCATGTGTAGTGAGGAATTGAATATAGAGGTTGAAATTTTATTTTTATTGTTGTTGATGACATGTTGATACTCAATGGAATAGTGATTTGACTTAGTTTTTTTATTTAAGTTTAATATCATAAGTATAGATTTTTGACGTGATATTGATTTTTATGGTCTAATAAAATGAGCAGCAACTAAATGCTCAATCCTGGAAACATTTTAGGAATTATTTCATGACTTTACTATGACCCATAAAACCATGTGGCCACGTTAACCATGGTTTTATATTCAAATTTATTTTTTATATCCCTTGAATCTTGGATCCCAATATTGGGAAGTGAATCAAGTTGGGCCTTATGATATGTTTATAATTACATATTAATTTTCTAGTTATAATTGTGGTACTTAATTTATTTTATGTATGTTGTGAAATTTATTTTGGATGGAAAAATGGATTTTATAAATTTTTGCCTTTAAAAACAGTTTTTGGTGGTTGTATAAAAATGATATTTTTTCTCTTCATTTGAGGGACTTTAAAAAGTGGAAATATTTTGTTCATCTTTCCAAATAAAAAGTTTTTTTGTAAATTCCCTATATAATAATTATATTTTTAACCCATAATAAATTATGAAATGATTTTATTTGTATAAAAAGATTAAATTGTAGAGTTTTATAAAAAAATTGATTTTTAGGAATAATTTTTGTAAAATATATTTTGATTATTTAGGTATAGTGGGTATTTTTTAGGAAAAATAATTTTTTTGAGGTGTAAGTGATGTTCCATGTTATAACAGATTTATTATTTTTTGGATTTTCACCTTAGTTATGGTGGAACTATTTTTTTTGATGTATGGGATATAAATTCATTGATTTCATGTTTCATTTTATTTAAATTCTAACTTTGAGAAAGGTCATAGAAAAGGATGGGTAATATTTTTTGACAGATGAACCATGGGGTGAGTCACTTCATTGATTAAGTATAGTTTCTCTAGTTGGAGATTTTACTATGATTCAAAATTGAGTGGTAAGGATAAAATATTACTTTCTCTTAGACCCATTTTAGGATTATTGAATTGTTATCTTCCCTCCCTATATAACTATCTAGGGTTTTCATGGGCGTGTTGGAACAACCTATTTGGGTGCCATAAGTATTGGTGGATTTTTGTGTTTTTATAATGATTCTTTGTATTGATGGTTTCCTTTTTTATTGTTTAAGAGTGTGTAGGATCCCATAAATTTTATTTGATTTGGTTTGTGCTCAAGAATTTTTTTTTGGTCGATTTTGTGATATTGGTTATGTAAGTGGTACTTATTCCTTTATGGTATTCATGTTTCTTATAGTTTTTTTAGCACCAATGAATTGGAGTTTTGGTTTTGATGGATGGGGAATAGAGGTCTTGGGTAGGTTCTTGGGGGTCCATAATGGTTATGGTTAAATTTTGCTCTAGTTGGATGTTTTTGAATTTTATTGGATTAAACATGGGTGGTATTCCATGAGTGAAGTTACAAGTTATCTTTATCTTTAGTTTATTAACCCAATTTTATAACCATGTTGTTTTGTTCTGATGAAAATTTTACTAGGGGTGACTATTCTTTAGTGATTATGTGATAATTTCTTGTTTCAATGTTATTTTAGAAGTCCCTGGGAGTTTCCTTTTGATTGGTGTCTTCCTTATGGAATCTTGATCTAGCTTCATGGATATATAAAATGATTGGTAGAGAAATTATGATCTTGATTGGGTATTTTATGGAAGTGTATTTTCTTTATGTATTCTCTTTTAGAGGTGTATTCCTAGTTAACCGATCATTTTAGATGAATTCTAAATGGATGGGAGACCTTAATAGGTCTCAGTGTTCATTGGTAATTGTTTCTCTTGTCGGTGGGTTGAATTCTAGTTAGATATATTGGATGTTGTATGAGGATGTGCTATGTTGGAATTTGTGGGATAGTTTCAGGTTGATGTTCCCCATTTTAGGGTGTTTGTAGTTTTTCCTATTCACACCACCTCATACTTCGGTGTTGAAGTTTTCACCATTCCTTTGTGTTCTATATTTTCCAATAGATTTTTGGGGGGAAGAAATAATTATGGTATAGAGAATTGTCACAACCCATTTTTTAATTTCCTTATTATTATATTTATTTATTGTTTTTGATCCTTTTCCATGAATTTGGAGTTGGGTTCCATTGAAAATTTGAAGATAACATATAAATGTTTACCATTGTGCATGGTTTAAGGGAAATTGTGTAGTTATATTTATATAGATACTTTTATAGTTTTTTTGTTCCTATATGGTTTTATTTACATGGGTAGTGCATGGTTAGGTCATAACCATGAAAGGAATAGTGGAAACCATGCATGACATTTAGTGTATAATGATACTGGCACATGGCTTGCACACAGTTAGTATAAACCATATGCCAAGCATGGATATGCTGTTTTGATAGTGGGTTTTATGTTATTGGAAGATGGTTTGGTAAACCATGTGGCCAATCCATGCAAGTGCATATGTCTCTTATAGTTCTATCCACATGTTTGGAACATGGTTTACCAAACCATAAAACCTAACCATCAAACTCATATAATTTTCAAAAATATTGAAATTCCAAAAGATCCCCTCCTTGATTTTAATCCTATTTAGGGTTTCTTTCTCCCCTCATTCTCAACCCACATCCTGGTGCATCTCCTATCATCCTCCCTTCCATTTCCATTTCTTTCTTTATTATATTTCTCCCTTAATTAAGCCCATATTCTTGAGGTAATATCCTTTCTTCCTCTCCCTATCCATTTTTACTTTCTTTTAGTTTTGATTTTGCTTCTCTGGAAAACCCTCAAAAAATTAATGGTTTATTTTATTGTTCTAGTTGGATTTAATGTTGGAATCCTTGATGTATATGGCTATTAGGAACATATTCATCGTTATTTGGGTTTCCATCTTCATAGGTGACTTGTTACATTCAATTTAAGTTGGGTGTTTCTATATAATCCCTTCTTTATATATTTCTAGGCATGATTTAGATTTACTAAAATCTTTTCATACTAATTTATTATTATTTGGTATTCCTTTTATGGGTGGTAAATTACTTTCTAAGTTTTAATCAATTGGTATAAATGGGTTTATATGAATTTTTTTATTTTTAAATTTTATAATTTTTGATTTAATAATTACAAGTGTATGTTTAAATGCCTAAATAGGTTTCAAATGAATTTGGTGGTTTAAGAGGGTGTTTGAAAAATATGAAAGGATTTATTTTTTTAATGATTTTTATATTAAAGAGGTGCTTGATTTTTAGAAAATCCTTTCTAAGAGAAAGGATGTTTCATTTTGACGTTTCCCTTGATCTTTGAAATTGTTTTTTTAAGATGGTGTTAGTTTCAAATTATTTCCAATTGGATTTATTTTTTTTTATCCATGATTGATATTTAAAAATATGATATAATATATTTTTAATATAAGTTAATTTTAAAGGCATGTTTTGAAATTTTTAAAGGATTTTGAGAGGGTATTTTGTACGACCATTGACACTGATCAACCTTGTTTAGTATGCTTTGGTTAGGATTTTCCCCTTTTGGGATGTGGTTAATTATTATTGTGAAATTTTGTATTCTTGTACTTGATTATGAAAGGGTATATTTCATGAAATGGTGTTTTAGGTGAGGTGTGATTTAGTATTTATGCTTTATTAATACATGAGATTCTTCCTATGATTTTTTACTCACCTCCACTCGATTGACCACATGGGAACCCTAGGCTAAGTGAGTGGTCTAGAATTATGGTATACTATTTTAGGTCACATAGGGGATAATATACCATATAGTGTGAAATATTGCTATATAGGGAGTGCCCCAAAGGATTATAGTTTGGTCTAGTCAAGTTGATTGTCTATTTGGTTTGGACACAACATCAGCCAATAGTTGGTCTAGTATATGTGGTTAAGGTATAAGACCATCTTACCTTAGTACCTAGAAAGTATTATTGGAATGTTTATTTATGTAATGTCAAGTTTGGTTTTGTTCATTATTTAGTGTTTTTTATTCTATTTAACATGGCTTTCCATGTTATGGACCCCCCATGTTGGGTTCTTAATAGGTTTATGATGCCTTTTTTTATTCCATTGGTGAAACTATTCCCAATGGAATATTTCTTATTTTCCATGCACTAATTTCTAGCCCGTGGGGATTGGGAATGTCCTTCAATCCCAGTGGGAGGCTGGTTCGGGTGACTAATAACATTGTAATGTAATATATCCATGGATAACATAACAATGTAAATAGTGACATGGAAAATAATAATTGATTTTATAGTGATGTAATTTACAATGTATGAAATCATAAAAATACCATCAAGAGTATGTTCAAATACATTATACATAAATGGGTAAGGTTCACCCAAAGTACCCAATCTAGATTGTCTCACAAGACATACCAATGCATTGATGGGATATATAATTCCAAGACATATCTATCACTAATTAATTCTAATGCATTTATAATAATATGGAATGAATAAAAAATACAATACATAACCAACAAGCATTAATAATCAATAAACACCAATATTTAAATAATAAATATACAGATTTTCAATATTTTCCAAATCAATAAATGGGATAATTTTCTTGGTAAGCAGCCTTCAAAATGACACTGTATATATTAATTAGAATATGGTTATATCAATATTAGAATACAAAATATTGAAATAGTGTAATTGGTATAAAATTTATCCATGAAATTAAAGAATATATAAATAAATAATAAAAATAAATTCAAGAGAGAGATAAAGTGTGATTGAGAACATTACCCTTAAGAAAAAGGTGAGGTATGAACTATAAATTCATAAGATCATTTAGAGGCTAATAAATGAAACAAAAATCCAAAGGAAATATATATTTTATATTTTGAGAGTGAAATGGAAAATAAATTATAAAAATTATTTTCACAAAAATTTTATAGCATGATTATAAAAACAAACGTATAAGTCACTTCAAAAATTATTTTCAAGTAGTTGAAAAGAGTAAATTGTAAACATTTATTTTAAAATAATTTCAAATATTTAAACCATTAAAATAAATGAAGTTAAAGATAAGAAATTTGTAGTGGAAGATAAAAATACAAGTGGAATGAACTCCATTTATTTATTCTTCTCAAACATTGAATTTTTTTGAATGAAAAATTTAAATAAAAATGGAAATATTTTTTTTGAAAAAGTGTTATAAAATAAAGAAATGGTAGTCATGTGGTAAACATTAAAAATTATATTTTTTATACTTTTGTAGAGAGAGTAAAAAATGACCCATATGGAAAATATTAAAATATTACTTTTAAAATATTCTTATAGAAAGTAAAATATAGTACAAAAATGAAATTAAGAAACCTTTTAAGTATATATAAGAACATTATTGAAACAATATAAAGAATATGGACATAGAGGAAAATGATTCTTCACCATAAGGAATATATAAGGTCTAGTCCACACACACATAACCGTTTGGTTGAATTGTAAACCAATAAGAGGTAAAATTTCAAGAAGGCTTGTAAAAAATTGAAAATAAGTAGGAAATACAATATAATATAATTATATTTGTAAGAAAAATAACTTAGAAGTATAAATTTCATGAATACAGGTTATAAATTAGTGAAAGTAAATTAATTTAACAATAACCCTTAGGACTTCGGTAATGCAAGCATTAAAGAAAAAAGAAGGGGAGAGCTTAGATGAAAGTGAAAATAATTAAATTAAAAAGTTATTTAATTTATAAGAAGTTAATATGGAAGTATTAACACCATATAAAAGTAAATTTAGTGCTTAATAAGAACCAAGTCTTAAGGAATTGAAATTATGACTATAAACCCTTACCATAATCCCCAACTTGCTTGGTACGTGAATATAACCTCATGAATAACCAAATTAATTTTATTAGATACATCATTAATAACCTTTTTCACTTTTCTTTAAATTTTTAAGGTTTATTTATTATTATATTACTTTTATTTAATGTATAGTTTTTCTCTTCTTAGCGATTTGGGGTTGTTCTGTCAAATCCTCCAAAAATGATTTAATATGTTGACCATGGTCAAAGAAGTTATAAAATAGTTTAGTCATCTCTATAATTATATATATATATATATTATTTTTTGTTACAGTAACACAAATGTTTTATAGTTTTATAGATTTTCAAAAATATATTAAAATTAAGAAAAGTGTCTTAGTATGCACATTTTAGAAAGTTAAATATATAAATGACCATTTGTTGTTTATATTTTTAATAAAATGACTAATTTATCTTTGAATAATATTAATCATGTCATAAATTTCATATTGATTAATTTAATCTTTTTTTATAATCATCCATGTATGATGGTTATGAAAAATGAAATACATCGTTCATGGTGGAGACAGTCTAACCATAACACAGGCAAACATTTATTTTTATAATTATTGAAAAAATAATTTAATGATTATTCCATAAATATGATATTATTTTTGTTTAATAATTTTACTTATTTTAATTGTATTATGATGTTTATAATATATTTTGAGGAATTGGAAGAAGAAATAAACATTAAATAACTCACTAAAAAAATTATCTCTTCCTTTGATATCCTCATTTAGACTACTCTGTAATCCTTATTAGATTGGTTTTTTAGTGAGAATAAAACCAAGAGGATGTGGAAAATATATTTGGTTTGGGGTTTCAAAGATTTTGGCTGAGCTATAAAGCTTTAGGTGTGTGAAGAAGTGGGGCAATGAAGAGGTCCTTTTATAGGTGAGCAGAGTAACATTTCTATAAATATTTAATTATTAAAATAAAAAGAGATGTCATATTCAAGGAAAGTCAATTTAGTTAGGAAAATATAGGAAAAAATGTTAAATTCATCACATACACATTTTCAGATAAAGTTTTTTGATATTTTTAGTTTTTACCTCTTGATTTAACATTTTTACCTCATTTAAACCTTTACCATGGTAACTGATTTTTTACTCTGTAACTTATTTTTGTATAAAAAATTAAATATACCTTATTATATAAAATTTAAATGAAGATTAAAAATATTAAATCTATTTTACTAGATTGAATTTCTAAAAGTGATAAAAATACATTTTACTATAATAACACATTACACATAAAAACATTTTTTAGTAGAATGTATTTTTTAAGCATAAAGTGAATTTACTCTTATTACATTCTAAGTAAAAATAATTAAATGAGTGTTAATTATATATATATATATATATTATCAATACATTTTTTTAAATTCATTATTAAAAAGTGCTTAATTTATTTTATTAAAATAAAAATAAGGATGATATATAAATATAAAATTCTAATAAAAATATGCATTTTAAACATAAAATAATTTTAATTATAAATTTTAAAATCGATTAATTATTTTCATGGAATTAATAAACACATTTTTTTAAATACAACCTTTTAAAATTATTTTAAAATTAAAATTTATAAAAAATTTAAAATTATAAGAACATATGTTTTGTTAATAATTATATATTTATATCACCCTAAATTCTATTAATAATACCCCTAAAAATCTCCACATAAGATTTATGGGTAAAATATAAAATGATTACTCCCATAGGTGATTATTTTTTCAGCATGGATCTCATAGTGATTTTCATGAGATTGAACTTTTCCCATATGCAATTTCACTCAAACCATACTTATTGAATTCTATCTTTGGATTGGGATTGGAAAAATACTACTGAGGATACTTCCTTTCCTGGATAAAAAGAATAAGACTTAGAAGTAATAATCTCATATCTTTATTCCATTGATTCCCCATTCTACATAGATTTCATAATGTAGTTACTTATATTTATATACTATAATTCAATAGATATATTATATAGATCCTATTTTTTACTAATAAATTTTTAATATATAGAGGTTCATTTTAGTTTGGTGTTGTGTATGATACAAGTTATTGAATGTATTATTTATTTAAAAGAAAAAACTTATTAAAGTCTTAGGGGGTTACATCCTATACCTCTTAAATAAATTACATCCTCACAATTTTAATTTCTATATATTATGAAAATAGTTGAGTGTTTTATTAATATAGTAATGAATCATGATATAAAAATATATTCAAATTATTCATAATTATTTACAAAGATCTTATGAATCATCTAAATAATATCCCTCTAGAGTTTTAAACTAGGTGTACAGTTTGGCCCTTTTATCATGCCCTCAGTAAAGATCGAGTTAATTGTCAACCAAAAGTTTTCATGGTTTTTACCCATATTTTCATTAGAGATAGAGCCTACAACTACTTTTGGTATCCATATAGGGATTTAATTCCTAATAAATCACACAAACTTTCCTCCACCAAAATATTAGGGTGTTTTGTTATATTTAGATTTATCACCAGGGTTTCTAATAATGTATTCTAGTTCTAATTTCCAATAATAATTAAATAAATATCTTTATTACTATATCATAAACCCAATATTCATGGAATATATGGTCTTATAATTCAATCATAACCTTTATCCTCCAAAAAAGTAATCACATACCAATCAATATATACTTTAATCATGTATAATCCTAACAAGATAATAATATTTCCCTAAAATAAGTTGATTTTCATTGACATAAAATTATTTAAAAAACATATAGGATACCTATACCTTCATCATGTATTATTCCTAGATCCATTAAAAAATCACCCAAAACAACATTAATCGCTTGAAAATATAATCACATAAAATATAAAAAGTGGTATCTATGACTTTAAAGTTATGATAAACCTTAAAATTATCAACCCATTATGGTATCCATAACTCTTAAAATATCCTCATATAAAAAATTCCTATAAAATAAATTTATCTAAACTCAGCTTTAATACTAACCATGACACCTCAGACCCATATTCCTGGATCCGGTGCTAAAAAAAATCCTTTAAATACTATATTTTAAATAAAAAAATTGACCCAAAATTTACATTCCATGTTAATAATATCAAAAAATATATTGATTCAATTAAAAACCTATTTTTTTTAGTTTTATAGTTTTATAGAGTTAATAAAATAATTTAACTAACCAAACTCACATCTTTCACATCAAATGGGTATGTTTCATAATAAACCTGAGACTCCTTATTTAAAAATAAGACTTAAACATCACTAACAAAATTATCCATAAATTATACTCATATATATATTTCATTTGTAATACTATTATTCATAATTTGGGGAAATGAAAATATAAGAAGGGTTAGCCTAAAATCTCATTCTGGGGTAGTGTATAATAATAACTATCTTGGAATTAACAAGGCATGAATAATATGGAACAAATAAATAATAATACAAAAAATTTTATATAACTGATAACATGCTAATGTAATATAACAATGTATAATATAAAAATATAAATAATCACATGGAAAAACTAAATCATTTTATTATGATGGAATTAGTCATTGTGAACATCATAAACATACCATCAAGGCCTCATACCAAGACATCATACATAAATGGGTAAGGTTCACAACAAGTAACCAAGATAGTTTATCTCATGAGGCTTACCAATTCATCTAGGAGATCTATAATTATGGTACCCACCCATCACCAATTACGTTTAATGAATTCATCATACTAAGGAATGAATAAACAATAAAATATATAACCAACATGACTCAGTTATCAATAAATATTTGTATTGAAATAAAAGGTATATATATTGTTAATATTTCCCCAATAAATCAATGGAATAATTTTCTTGTTAAGAACACTTAAAACTATAATCGTATAAATTAATAGAAATAATGGAAGTGGTATAAAATATATCCATGAAAGTAAAGCCTATGTACATGAAGGATGTAAGTGAATTCAATAAAGGGATAAATAGTTATAGAGAACATAAACCTTATAAACAAGGTGTGGTATGAACTATAAATTCATAAGATCATTTATAGGGTAATACCTAAAACACAACTCTAATAGAAATAGATATTTTTGAGTTTTTGAGGAAAATGGAAGGAAAATTTTAAAAATGTGATATATGAAATATAAATTTATAAGATAACTTAAAGGGTAATTTATGAAAAATAACTCGAAAGGAAATATATCTTTTGAAGTTTGAGAGAAAAGTGAAAGCAAAATTTTAAAAATAATTTTCATAATTTTTTTTAATATGGTTGTAAAAAGAAACTTATAAGTCTATTTAGAAATCCATTTCAAGGGGGTAAAAATAATACATTATAAAGAATTTATTTTAAAATAGTTATAAATATTTACACCTTGTAATTAAATGAAATAAAATATAAGAAATGTGAAGTGGAAGATAAAAATATATGTGAAATGAAATCCCTATATTTATTATTATAAAAATTTAAACTTTATTTTAAAAATTAAAAACTCATATAAAAATAGGGAATATAGTTTTAATTTAAAAACCATGGAAACATATATTGTAAGTTTCATTAAAAAAATGCTTATAATAGTGGAAAATGGTGTTCATGTGGTTAACCTTAAAAATGGGATTTATTTTCATACTTTTTTAAAGAAAATAAAAAATAACTCATGTGAAAAAAGTTAAAATATTCCTTTTAATTTTTTTAAAATAAAGTAAAAGATAATATATAATTCCATTGATAAATATTTTATTTATATATAAGAAATTTGTTGAAGTAATATATAGAATATGAACTTGGAGGAAAAAGATTCTCGACTATAAGGAAAATATAAGTTCAAGTCGACAGAAAAGAATTTTTTTGGTTGAATTATGAATAGAAAGGCGGTGAAATGTTCAAGAATTAATGTAAACACAACAAAATAAAGAGAAAATATATATTTACCCAGACTTAACATACATGGATATTACATCATTTTAGATGAATATTTAAAACATTACAAAAAATATATGTTTGAGGATCGTAATAGTTTAGTTTCTTTAGAAACTTGGAACATAATCTTATAACTTGGTTAAAGATCTTAAATGTTTCCCGCAAAGATCTTCCCCTTTAATACTTCTACTTAAAACCTTTATTCATAACATGTCGAAAGGAAACATAAAAAAGGGGTAAACAAGGAAGATATATAAGAATAACATGAGCATAAGGGTATGAGAAGATGATCATAACATTATAAGACCATACTCTATATATCAAAGATCATTAACATTAATTATTTCATAACTATTAAGAGTCCATAAGACATGAATAATAATGTAATCAGTAACATAAACCATGAAATCATAACATAGGAATAAGATATAAAACATTGGGAGATATATAACACTACCACAAAACAGAGAATGGGAGGCGCTTCCCTTTATCAGTGCTAAACAAAAAGCACTGATAAAGGGGTCCTCCTTTATCTGTGATAGCTAAAAGCGCTGATAAAGGGTATATTAAATTATTATAAGATTATAATTTTATTAATATATATTAAAAATTATATACCAATATTTATAAATATATACTATTTATAGTTATAATTATTAATAAATAAATAAATATTTATCTTATATACCATTTTAAATAAATATATGAGAATATAAATAAATTATTAAAATTATACTTTTATAAAATAAGTATTTTTCAGCACTATAATTTTAGCGCTGATAAATATATGTTTTATCAGTGCCTTTTTAGTGCTGATAAAGAGGTACCTTTATCAACGCTAAAAAAGTGGTGATAAAACATTCCTTTATTGTCGCTATAATATTAGCACTGATAAAGAGGTACTTTATCATTGCTTTTTTAGCGTTGATAAAGGTTTGTGTTTATCAGCGCTAAACAAGCACTGATAATGGAATGTTTTATTAGCACTTTTATTTTAGTGCCGATAAAACATACCTTTATCAATGATTTTAACTAGCGCTAATAAAGGTTCTAGTGTTTTTTATAAAAGAACCCTAATAGGCCCTCCTTTATTACACCCGTTCAAGCCGTCCTGGAAGCCGAACTCGACCCCTCCTCCACTGTGATCCCTCCTCATCCTCACCCTCCTCCTCCTCAGTTGCTATCGCTACCTTTTCCTCCTCCGCCGCACCCATACTCCTCCTCCTCTACCGCCACTGCCTCCACCACCGCTACCTCCGCTGCCTCAACCACTACTGCCTCCTCTACTGCTACCTCCTCTGTTGCTGCCTCCGCCGCTGCTGCTTCCTCTGCCATTGCCTCCACCGCTGCTGCCTCCGCTGCTGTTGCCTCCTCTTCTGTGATCCCTCCTCAGTCACGATCCCTTATACTTGGTAACCATTAATGGTTTATAAGGACATATTATGGCTTGATTTACTAGTTTTCATTAAAGGAAGAATCATCCATCTTGTTTATATGTATGTGTCCTATGATAGAATAATGTTGATTTCTAGGAGGTTTTTAGCCTTATTATGGAATAGGTTAAGTACCAATTGTGTAGAAAAATACCCAAGTGGCCTTCAAAGCAAGAAAATATTTTAAAAATTCAAATTTAGTACTATATAATGGTTTTTAAATGGGATTTTTACACCTATTGATTTCTAAATAATGTGTTTGGGGTGCGTAATTTTCTTGAAGTGTCCTAAAGAGGTTTTTTAGATTTTACAAGGGTGTGTTAACCCATATGTGTTATATTGTAAACATTGGGATATACTTTCACTAATAAAAATTTTATTATTTTGGATTTTTGGATCCCATTTGGTTTTATAAAATTATATTCATTGGTCTTAAGTGTTGATTTGGAAGATATTTTAAATAATTTTATTTGGATTCACACCCTTAAATTGTTTTGTTTATTCATTTGGGACATTATGAGATTTTTTTTTTATAAAATCCTTATGATCAAAGTATCCCCATTTTTGTTTTGTTCTAACTAATGGGTGTTTCTCTATACATATGGTGTTCTTGTGATAGAGGAAGGTGATGTTTTTTCTGGGGAATTTGATTTTTGGTGATAATTTATTTATAAATGTATTCAATTTGGATGATTCTTAATGCATTGTATTTATTGATTTCTAACCACCCTGTTTGATGACTTAGGACTCTTAGGAGACTAGGTATTGATGTACAAATGTGTAAACCATTGTATAGGATGTCTGTAATATTTAGAGGGTGGCTCACTAGATCGAGTGAGATAATAGATTAGAGAGTGATCATTAGATAATGGAAGGTAAGGATATATAATCTTATGTCCCATGGTATTTTTGTTCTCCTAAGATATTTATCCCTCAAATATTTGATTGGGGGGAAGCCTTGGTGGGTATTAGTGATGGAATAACCAGTGGGTAGGTTGTTGTGTGAGATATATCAAGGATTATTTTAAATATTATATCTTGTTGAGTACATGGTTTGTATTGATTATCCCAAAAAACATATTTATCATGGATATATGAAATTGTGACATCTCCCTTATAACCCGTATAGGTACAATACATGGAAAAGAGCTGATTATGATGTTAGTGAAAATGATAATGTGGATTCCTTATGACCTTAAGGGTAGGGAAATCCACACATGGGGTGGTGTAGGTTGGTAACTAAATACGAATAAATAGATTTATTGTTGATATGTTGTTACCTATAAGAATTTGGATAATTATGATATATTTTTTAACTATAGGATATGCTAATGATGGGTATGTTTAGTGAGGCTTCTTAGGATGTGTCATGTATGAGCTTCTTTTGTAATATCCTCTTACTTGATGCTAGGTATCAATAATTGGCTAGCTAAGATCTAGGATGAGGCTTATCTTCTATGATTGTTCACTATATCTTAATCATTATTATATATCTATGATGAGGATGAGTCCTAGAGACCTTAGGATTGCAATGTATAGATACTCCATGAAGGTGAACATTCTTTCAAATTTTTTAAAGTTTTTGTTGGGCTGTACATCATGGGGTATATGTGGTTTTCCACAACACATAAATTATTTTAGTGGTTTAGATTGTGTTGAAGGTTATATTGGTTATTCCTCTTTAGGTCCTTCTTTATGTATGTGAGTTTATCCACGGGACTCGCCTTATGTTAATGGTTTGGATCATGTGGGAGGTTGGCTATGTTATGCCCTCCATACTATTTTTTGGGGGGTGGATGTAATTCCACGAGGCATATAGTCACATCACAATTCATGATCTATATTTAATAGTTCTTCCTTGGGGATGCGTGTTGCAGTGTATACCTTGTGGTAATTCAACAATTTGACATCATATGGTGCACTATGCAATAGACCCTTAGGCTACACCATAATGCACCCTATTCTTGAAACGAAAATATATTTTTTAGTCTTTTTAATGAGGTTCCCCTATTCATTATTAGCCAATTGAACCCATCACCCAAACCCATCTTCCCCATAATTTCCCTTCTCATAATTCACTATTTATGATCCCTAATGGTCATTTCATAGTGGACAACCCACCCCCCTAGATAGCTCACACCCCCTCCCCCATACCCCTATAGCCCCCACCCCACCCAGGCAACCCACCCTCCTCCCTGGACAACCCACACCCCCTCTCCCACACCCCTACATTCCCCTACCCCCCTGGACAGGCCACCCCATTCCACTTTGAACCTTTTATGTTTTACCGGATTTCCCCCTTTTCTCGTCGATAACCCCTCCATGCTACGCCACTCTCTCCTTCCTCTCCTCTTGGGTGGTTCTCCCTCCCCCGATGTATGTTTTATATTTAATCACTTGTATTAGAGATCCTAGGATAATTTTTACCTCTCTTAATCCTTATATATATTAGTGTCTCCCCCCCCAAATCCAATATTTAAATGGACAAGGGTCAATTACAATTGGAAATATAATGATACGACCTAGGCTAGTATCATAACCAACAACTGACCTGACTTTCCACTAACCTAAGAGGTGTTCATGATCCCTACAAGATGACAATGATCCCCTAGAAAAAAGATACAATTAATGTGGAATATTTTACTACTAAATTAGAGTAAATTTAAAATGATATTTCTACTGAGAAGAAGACATTTCTCATTCATAAGTTGAATATCTAGGAAAATAGTAGATACACAAAAAATAAATAAACCGGAAGAAGATATCATAGATGGAAAATAAAATACCACTATTGAACAATAAAATTATTTAACTAGACATTTCCCATTCTTAAATTTCATTGTACCTATTTTGGATAGGTATAACATATGAGTTCTCATTTTATGTTTTCTTTTCAGTTGGAAATATCCTCTGCCGTGCGCCTCTCCTCTGCCATGAACGCATCTGTGCCGCGCACTGAACGACACCTTTTTGGTGAGTTTTCTCTTCTTATTCATTGGTTTCCTCTTGTTTTCATGTTATTACTATTCAATATTGATGGTTATAATGTGAAATGTATGGGATAAACACCCTGCTGAAAATTGTGGCTGTTGGTGGTCCTTGTTTGTGCACTAATTGAATTGCATGTTGGTTGGTTCTTACTAAATATTTAAATATAAAAATTAGTAATTTACATATACTTGACTAATTAATGAATTCCCCATGATGATAAAACTTTTTCAGTAACCCCTGAATTAACAAATGGAATTGAATAAGTAATGCTTTGTAAAATCTAAAATTGTGATTATTTAGTTTGTATAGTGTTGCGATTGTGAGCACGATTGTGTGTTTGTATGGTGTTAAGGTTGTTGTAATGATTGATATGACATGTGTTTTCCATGTTTTAGTTCTTCCAACATCAAATATCAATCCAAACTTTACCCATTTTAATGGCACCACCACTTTGTTACTAGTGAAATTCCTCTGAACCTTAGAAGACCACTTCACTAGAGGACTCTATGAGACACTTTATGGACACCCTAGTCAAATAAACACAACAATACATGTAATGAATCTTTCTATATGCAATAACTCTATTTAAAATCATACCATATATTAGTTTAGTACCGTAGTTCTTGACTAGATACATTATGTTTCTAGAGAAACACTAAAAAAACGGTTTACAACAATGCATATAGATCACATGTGGGATACTAAAACATTCTAGTGCAAGGGATTCTCATATCTTTTTGAACATCTTTTGTTTAATTATTTTGTTAAATATTAATATTATTGTATCAAATAGGATGAATATGAATAAAGCACGGATGAATGCCAATTGGTTGACAAAATAGTTTGAAGATGGCGTGAAATAGTTTATCAAGTTTTCAAAAGATCATGCATGTGACCCTTCTAAAATCCTTTGTTCGTGTTTATACTATTGTTATTCAAGAAAAATTAGTCCAGATGAGTTATAAGAACACCTGATTTTATCATAGAATAGATCGATGTTATACATGTAGGAATTAACATGGGAAAAAATGAATGTTGGTAATGGCTCAGATAACATGGAGTTTTATGGATCATCTGATATGATTACAAGCATGAACAATGAAGATGATTATATGGAGGATGTGATTAAAAATGTGAATGATGATGGATATCGTATTGAGGAAATGACAAGAACAGTTGAAGATGAACTTCATGATTGTCAAAAATTGTTTGAGAAGTTAAAGAGTTGTGAAAAAACACCATTGTATGCTGGTTTCACTAAATATACAACATTTTTAGCCATATTGAAGCTATATAATTTGAAATCAGGCAAAGTGTGGAGTGATTCCAATTTTATGGAACTACTTGCTCTCCTGAATGACATTCTCCCAGAAGATAATGAGCTCCTGAGCCAAGCATACGATGCCAAACTAATGTTACACTCAATGGGTATGATTTCTAAAAGAATACATGCCTACCTGAATGACTGTGTATTGTTTTCTAAGAACCAAAAATCACTTAAAGAATTCCCAAAGAGTGGTGATTCTCGATACAAGAAAGATGAATCCATTCTTATGAAATTTGTATGTTACTTTCCAGTCATTACAGGGTTTAGGCACCTATATGGAAGTGAGGATACTACATGATAATTAACATGGCATGTAGATACAATAATTAAAGATGTCAAACTACGTCACCCGATAGACTCTCCTCAGTGGAAGAGGATTGATCATTAGTATCCTGAATTTGGAAATGAGGCAAGAAACCTTCATCTTGGGTTATATACAAATGGGGTGAATCCTTTTAGTTTTCATATCAACGGTCACAATACATGGATTTTTATGTTAGTAAATTATAACTTAACACTGTGGTTATGCATGAAACAAAAATACATCATGTTATCTATGCTTATATCAGGACCAAAACAACCAGGTAATGATATTGATGTTTATTTGGATCCATTTATCAAGGATTTGAAATTATTGTGGGATTCATGTGTTACGTTTAAGATTCCTAAAAAATGAAGATTTCACGTTGAAATCCATGTTATAAGAGATGATAAATGACTTTCTTACTTATGGAAATTTGTCAAAATATAGCATTAAAGGAACTCAGGGGTGTCCCGTTTTCGAACAAGGTATATAGTCAATTAGGTTGAAACATTCATCGAAAAGTGTGTTTCTAGGACATCATAGATTTCTACCCCGACTACGTAAGTACCAATCTTGGACCAGATCATTCGATGGGAGTTCAGAAGAACATACAACACCATCTCCACTAACAACTGATCAATTGTTTGAGAAAGTAAAACATGTGGAAACTACTTTTGGTAAACTGTTTTCAAAACACCTTATGAAAACCAGTTGGAAAAAGAGATCATTTTTTTTGAATTGCCATACTGGAATTTTCTATATGTTAGACATTTTATTGATGTTATGTATGTTGAAAAAAATGTATGTGATATTGTCATCGGCACGTTGCTAAATGCACCTTGCAAAACAAAGGATGGAATTAAGGCTATATTAGACATGGTTGGGATGGGAATACGAGAAGAGTTGGCACCAGTGAAGGGTAAAAAATGAACATTTCTTACTCCTGCTGCTTACACTCTTTCCAGGAAAGAGATATATTAGTTTTTCATTTTCTGGAATGAGGTAAAGGTTCCAGAGGGGAATTCATCAAATATAAAGAACATCGTGTCAATGAGTGATTTAAAATTAAAGGGTCTGAAATCACATGACTGCCATGTTTTGATGAAAGATATAATTTCTATAGATTTACATTGCATTTTTCCCAAGAATGTATACCATATATTATCTAAGCTCTGTTTCTTATTCAAAGTTATATGCTGCAAATTTATAGACCCGAAAAAATTTCTAACTATGGAAAGAGAAATTGCCGTCATATTATGTGAAATGGAAATGTTCTTACTGCCGACATTCTTTGATATGATGGTTCATTTGATTTTTCATTTGGTAAGAGATATTCGACTATGTTGTCCTGTACATTATATATGGATGTACCCCATTGAACGATATATGAAGATTTTGAAAGGGTATGTCAAAAATTGAAGTTAGACAGAGGGTTGTATTGCAGAGCAATGTACTGTTGAGGAAGTCATTGAATTTTTTACCGAATACCTGTATGGTGTGGAAAACATTAGCATACCAAAATCTTGTGACACTAAGAGGCTTGAGGGTGAAGGATATTATGGAAGAGATGTTTTCACAATCAATATTACAAATCAGGAGGAGGCCCACCTTTACGTTTTTCATTTCAGTTTCGATGTTGACCCATATGTTCAAACCCACAAATAAATTCTTAGGAATTTGAATCCATCTAGGGCTAAAAAATTGATATCAGATACAGATAGTTGATAATTTATAGTATGGTTTCATGACCATATTTTTAAGAAGTTAGATGAAAATATGGACTCAATTTCAAAATGACTTTGATGGCTAGCCCGAGGAGTAAGTGTGTATGTATTATTTTACAATGATTATGAAGTTAATGGTCATACATTATATACTAATTAACATGAAGAAGATAATACCATGAATAATAGTGAGGTTTCACTTATTGCTGAAGCGATGCATGTTTCTGGTGCTAAGGAAAAAAATCCAATTTATGTGAATATGTCATATTTTGGCATCATCAAAAAAATATGGGAGTTAAATTATATGAAATTCCAATTGCCAATTTATCAATTCAAGTGGGTTGATAACAAGAGTGCTGTTAAAATAGACAAATTTGTATTCGTGAAAGTTTATTTCAGTAAGGAATGGGAGAAAGAAGAACCATTTATAATGGAATCATAGACACTACAAGTATTTTATATTCTAGATCCCTTAAACAGAAACTATTCAATTGTTCTATTATCGACCAAAACAACTAAAGAGTCAGATGAAAGTTCAATGGAGGATGGCCCTTTCATTGGGACTTCACAATCATTTCATAGAGGTCCCAATGTAGACGGATTTTTGTATGTCATAGGAGACCACAATGAAGGAATTTAAATAGTCAATAGAGGGGTAAAATATCTTCAGACTTAAAAAAAAGAGTTTAATAATTAGGTTATTTTTTATTGTAATATACATTGTGTTACGTTATGTTATTATTTGTTCTCTGCTTCTTTTATGTAATCTAAATTAAATGTTAAATCACTTCTACAGATAATGACTTCTTCACCTGTTGATGTGCCAAATCCCAAGGCACAACAGGTATCTCAACCTACTGTTGCTGGTCCCAGTTCAGAGAAACAACAAGTTTCTCAACCTGTTGCTACTAGTACTAGTGATGAGGTACAACAGGTTTCTCAACCTGTTACTGCTAGTCCCAATGCTGAGGTACAACAAGTTTCTCAACCTGTTGCTGCTAGTCCCAGTGCCGATGCTAGTGCTCCAGAGGAATATAATGATGATGCTTCTGAGGAAATGGTAGGAAATGAAACCCTGAGGGCACAAAAAAAAAACAAGAGGGATATAGTTTGATAGTGTTATACAAAATCCATAAGGCAAATGCAAAAGACATCAAATTTTAGGTGGGATAGAATAAGTGAGGCCAACATGTTAACCCAAATAAAGCTATCTTTTGTAGCAACATTGGAATCGTCACTCGGCAATGCTTTCCGTTTGATGTACAGTCGTGGCCCCATGTTGTCATTGGTCTTATGACACTAATGTGGGAAGAGATTATGACAACACTATGATATCATTTCTTTAATTTATTAAAATAAAATAAAATACTAAAACATTGACTTAATTTTCATCATCCATTATAGAGTGCATTTATAGTAGATGCCTTGCACAAGGAATATGTATTAAGAGTTGTAGGAAGGATTCATAGAGGCTTCAACACAATTTTAAAACAATATCATCTTAAAGATGCTGAAGGGAAAATCAAGCCACACCCACCTCCTCTTTATGAACACTTAATATACCAAGGAGCGTGTGATGTGTTTAGAAACCATCGTGGGGAGCAGTGTAATGGACCGGACCTCTAAGGTCCATTACTTTGTGAATTTTGGTGTTGGAGGTGTTCCGGGAGGTCAAGGGGACTTATCCCCAACACTTTGCCAATTTTTTTTCCAGTTCTATGAACAATGTTTCCAGTTTTATGAACAGTAACATATCGGTCTCACTGATTGGTCTGACAGATTGGTCTCATAGATCAGTTTCACAGATTGGTGTGACAGATCAGTTTCATAGATCGGTCTGACAGATCGGTTTCACAGATTGGTGTGACAGATCGGTGTGACAGATCGGTTTCACAGATCGGTCTGACAGATCAGTTTCACAGATCGGTGTGACAGATCGGTTTCACAGATCAGTTTGACAGATCAGTTTCACAGATCGGTGTGACAGATCGGTTTCACAGATCGGTCTGACAGATCGGTTTCACAGATCGGTGTGACAGATCGGTGTGATAGATCAGTTTCACAGATCGGTCTGATAGATCAGTTTCACAGATCGGTGTGACAGATCAGTTTCACAGATCGGTCTGACAGATCGGTTTCATAGATCGGGGTGACAGATCGGTTTCACAGATCGGTCTGACAGATCGGTTTCGCAGATCGGTGTGACAGATCGGTTTCACAGATCGGTCTAACAGATCGGTTTCACAGATCAGTCTGACAGATCAGTTTCACAGATCGGTGTGACAGATCGGTTTCACAGATCGGTGTGACAGATCAGTTTCATAGATCGGTGTGATAGATCGGTTTCACAGATTGGTCTGACAGATCGGTTTCATAGATCGGTGTGACAGATCGGTTTCACAGATCGGTTTCACAGATCGATTTTATGTACAGTAACAGTGGGTGAACAGTGTTTCCAGATTCCTACAGTTTTGCCCCTTTTGACGTTTCCTTTGACGTAAAATACATTTAAAGCCTTATTTTAAGGGCTCTTAAGGCCGTTTAAAATGCCATAAATCCTATATTAATTATTCCTAAGGCTTGGAATGTTTTACTTGGTCAAACCGCGTGGGTTAATGCGATCCGTTTTTAATGGAGAATTAACCGGATCTTAAACCGTCTCCCCATTAAATCTTAAAAAGGGACGAGATATCATTCTTCCTTGTTCTTTCCCTTTGTTCTCGATTAAGAGGCACTATAACCTTTCAATACTTTCTGTAGGAGTTGCACAATCAATCTTTACTCCTAGGATTGGTTCCGCTTTGTTTTGATGCAACCAAGCTGTGTTGATCAATCTTCGATATAAGGTATGTTGTATCATCGTTCTTTTGGGGTTCATCTTCTCCTATCCTCCTTTCCATAATTATACCATGTAATTTCCAAGATTCTAATGGGTTTTCTTGGGGTTGGTTGGTACTGTCATACCGCAGCATCTTCCGGTGGATGCAATTGCCGCGAGGGGAGGATCGTGACCTGTTGTGTGGATAAAGAATGTGAGGAACTGTTTGAGGTAGGGGATTCATGGATTCTCTAATTGTATATGTGAAATCATAGAATTAGAATGATTTATCCCTTTGGATCACAATGAAATTGACCTAATTAAATACTTGAACTGGATTAAGAGAATTGGTTGATCACATGTTGTTTCTTTATACCGTGATAACGGTTTGCCTCATGTTTTCCTAGATATAGTGATATCTATGTTTTCTTTGATTTGTTGTTCGTTCATGATAGAAATTTATAACGAACGTAAATCCGGAATTAATTGTTAATTAATTGGCTAAAGATAAAGAGGCATGTAAATTAATCTGGTTATTGTAGTTGTTGTAGTT
Organism: Viscum album; assembly: GCA_963277665.1. Lineage (NCBI taxonomy): Eukaryota > Viridiplantae > Streptophyta > Magnoliopsida > Santalales > Viscaceae > Viscum > Viscum album. The sequence goes on from OY728128.1 coordinate 1,506,147,895, forward strand.
GTTCTAATTTGAGGATAATCAAATTAGGGAAGTAAGCATGGTTATTTATTTGTGATAGCTTACTGATTAGGTATCCCGTAATTGGAACCTACGAATAAAAAATTTGTTAATTCAAGATGGATTAAAGAACTATTAGTTCGATAATTTCAAAAAGGGTTCCGAGTTACCCTCTTGTTTGTTAAAGGGTCAAGAGCCCATGATGTGATGTTTGTTTTCCTGCTGCTTGTGCTGTGATGTGAGCCTGGATGGCTGTTGTGATATGTGGAGGCATGGAGGTCTTGTGGTTATGGCAGCATATGACGCCTAGAGTGGCGAGATGCATCAGTTTATGCATGTGGGTGTCGGGGAGGACACAAGGGGTGATCGAATGGGATGGATGTGGTTGCTGGTTGCTTGCGTTTTTTCTTGAATGTTAATCTGGTTTGTTTTTCCCCACTACTCAAGGCAGCTGGTCTTGCTACCCTTCTTCCGAAGGAGGCGAAGACTCGCGGGGTATGCCACGTGCTTTCCGTGTTTAGCCTCTCGAGGGAGAATGGGTATATGCTCTTTCTATAGGCGGCAAAGACTCGACGAGTAGTATATTTACTCACCGTGTTGAGCCTCCTTTGTGTTTAGAAGCATAGGATGCTTTTCTAGAATGCCTGGGAATGTGGAAAAGTAATTCTGTAATGAATGTTTGATTAAATGGTGATAATCCACGGGGATGGAGGTGCTGGAATTTAAAGGTGATGTGAATATTAAAAAGGAGAATTTGTTTTTGAATATGATTCCAATTCAGTTTAATGTGGAATTGTTCATTCTTAATTAATGTTTAAAGAATTAATTAATGTACAATGGAACTGATAAAATGAGAACGGAGTAATCTAATAAATCTCTTCAAATGTTTGTGTGCTTATAGGATACCTAGTCTTTGAAGTAGTAACCTGGAGTTTGAGAGACGTTAGCTGCAGTTGTATCTAAGACTAGGTAATTCCCATAGTGTGGATGTGAGTTACTTATATATTCTGTACTTTTTGTGTTTCTATACGCTACTCCACCCTGTCGGTAAGGGAAACTGACACCCCGGGGATTTTGAGCCCTGGGGGGGTGTTTTCCCCAACATCCTGATGGGAGGTCGAATGGCTGACTACCCCCTTTGGCCCCGCTCTCTTCTCTTGGTAGATACTTGTTCCATGAGGCACAAAGGTTAGTTACCCCATATATGTGTGTAGAGGGCTGTAATGGCTTGTGGTTATTCACACGCATATATTCTGGATATAGTATCCTATAGACTACTATAGGTGTAACGTGTATAGGCTATGATGGCTTCAGGATCCTTACTCGGAGTATGGGCTGTAATGGCTTGAGGTATTATACCCGACGTATGATACACGTTATGCGAGCTGTCACTACTGGAAATTCGGGCTATAGCCACGGATCTATAGCCGCGGTTTTGTAGGTCCGTGGCTATAGCCATTATATTGCCACGGTTAAATTTTTCTTCCGTGGCTAAATCTGTTTCATCGTTTTTTTTCTCCTATCTTTTATCGGGCTCCTCCTCCCGCAGCCCTCCTCCCCCGATTCGCACACCACCCTCCTCCCGACCACGTCTCCTCCTCCTCCGCCCTCACAATTCCTCCTCGCCGCGCCCTCCTCCTCCCCGACGCCTCCTCCTCGCCGCGCCCTCCTCCTCGCCGCGCCCTCCTCGCCGCGCCCTCCTCGCCGCGCCCTCCTCCTCACCGCGCCCTCCTCCCCGACGCCTCCTCCTCGCCGCGCCCTCCTCGCCGCGCCCTCCTCCTCGATGGATCCTCCCCGACGGCTCTCTTCCGACGCCGAGGTCGACACCCCCATCTCCCTCCCGACACATTTTCCTCATTTGCAGCTGTCTTCCTCGGTAATTTGTTTTTTTTTCTACAGTTCATCCACCTCTTCGAACCCCCTCCTCCTCCTCCTGTTTGCGATTTCCGTCAGGTGTTCTAGGGTTCTTATCATTCCAGGTGAGGGTATCACAATTATTTGATAAATGGTGTCATTATATCATGAATTAATGATGATTTTTTTTGTGATTAGTATGAACCATGATGTTTTGCATATCAATTTTACAACATCTAGAGGAGTTGTTTTCCAAACAGCAACACTACACTTCATCAGAAAATAGAATGGTGGCTCAATATATCTGGCTATAGTTCACTCACGATGAAATGTTATTTCAGATTCATCATCTATCAGTATTATGTATTCAGTATACACATACAAGTACACTAAATCTTGGAACCAATTATATCTCGGTTATCAAATAGAAAAATTGGATCATGTTTTAACTATCAACCAGTTCATGAGGTTGAAGGGGATATAAAGGGAAATAGTTTAACATTTTAGGAATTAGAATCATATAATAAAATCTATTTATTATGGTCCTCCCATTGAAAATATGAGATTTTGGTGTTTACCTTCCGATGATGTTGGTGCTTCTTCTCATTCTATTGTATCCACCCACTATGATTCCTGTTATCCAACTTCATTGAGTCAGTGGGAAACTATAAAAATTTATATTTACCTCAGAACTATATAGATCCTTGTTCAAAATAATGGTATTTATATACATGAAAATAGCAATATATAAGCACCTAAAACTATTTATTTTTCTATTTACATTGAGATGGTGGATTCCTATTATGAATATAGTAAATCCTATTGTCATTAAATGGACCTCCTTGATGAATGCCCCTCCCTGTTCTTGGCCGACGTCACCCTGAGACATCTTTGCGCGAACCCCCTCCCCGTTCCCGACCGACATCTTCACGCAAAATCCCCATATGGGGGGGGGGAAGGATGAAATAGAGGTTACATTTAACACCATTAGCCAACATGCTCTGTGAGTGTGATGAAGGTTAGACCAACCCCATGAAAAGGGGTCTTGATCAGTTATTTTTTCCGTTAGATGTGTTCCCTTAACTCTCTCTTGATACTCTTTTTGTTGAATTGATGTTTTGAACATGTATTTAGGGTCTGTTTGATAGCACTAATGAATTGAAAATAACTTAATTTTTTGTTTCTGGTTATGTTTTGACTCCTTCAGTTGTATAGAAACTATTTGATATTTCAAAACATGTTGAATATCTCAATTATTTTGTATTCTAAAACCCATTTTCTGTTTACTATTATAAAAAATTCTTATGATTCTTTTAATCCTTTGTTGATGCAGCCCTCATTTTTTTATTGCTATAAATGATTCTTTGTGTCAAGAACTTGATCATTGGTTATGGAAATGAAAGGTTTAAATAAGTTGTGTCAATTAAAATTCTTTAGAATCACATTCATAGGTTTTTTATCCTAGATTTAGATAAATCAATATCTAAAGATTCTTATTTCAATTTATATTAGAATTATGCAAACATTTGTTACTTGTATTTTCCACTATTTTGATATTTTCTCACTGATGTCATTGTAATTATTTAGAAATCCAAGAATTTAAGAATATATTTCTGAATTATTTAACCTTTATTGGTTTATATTTTTTATGAACATGGTAAATTCCTATGTTTTGGAATTGCATTCTCATGTTTTTTACCCAGATTTTATGTGAATCTGTCTATGCATATTCTTATTTTTTTTCTATGAGAACTATCCATGTATTCCATACATGAATTTTCCACTGGTTTGTACCATCATTTTTAATTCCTAGAATTTATGAATCCATATTGGAATTAGTTTATGTTAATAGGTTTAGAGTCAAAGAATCTTTACTTCCATGGAGCATGGATGATAAACCTATTTACCTTACACACCAGGTGTTCAAAGATAATGTTAGATGTTTGGGAATCACCTTAAAACCTCTAACCATGTTGAATATCTCAAAAAAATATATTCTAAAACACATTTTCTATTTACTATTATAAATAAATTCTGTTATGACTCATTTAATCCCTGCTTGCTGTAGCCCTCATTTTGTTTATTGTTGTAGATGATTCTTTGTGTCAAGAACATGCTTATTGGTTCTGGAAATGACAGGGGTAAATATTATGTGTTAATTTCAATGTTTTAGAATATTATTCGGTTTTTTTATCCAAGATTTAGATAAATTAATCTGTAAGGATTCTTATTTCTATTTATATGAGAATTATGCAAGCATTTACTACTTGTATTTTCCATTGTTTTGTAATTTTTTTGTTGGTGTCATTATAATCATTTTGAATTCTTGGAATTTAGGAATCTATTTCCAAATTATTTTACCTTTATTGGTTTATATTTCTTATTAACTTGGTAAATGCCTATGTTTTGGAATTGTATTCTCAAGTTTTTGACCCTCGTTTTAGGGGAATCAGTCTGTGTAGATTCTTGTTTATGTTTCTATGAGAAATATGCAAGCATTCCATTAATGAATTTTCTACTGGTTTGTGATTTGTTCACTGTTACATTCAATTGGAATTCCTATAATTTAGGAATCCATCTTGGAATTATTTTATTTTTATTGGTATAGAATCATAGAATCTTTACTTGTTCTAATATTACCACTTCATTAAAAATATTAACCATAAATTCATTATAATGTTTAGTAGCTTTCATCCCATAACTAATGCTACAACCTTCTAAACATAATTGCCACATCAACACCCTGCTTAATGAACTGCCACATTAGCACCCTCTGTGCAATAACGAAGATCATGAGCATGTGGCCAGTAAAGGGGACACATCAGCCGGGGTTTCTGCAACATATGTGCAAATTATGGAGCAGGCTACACTTGCTTGAGGTGCAGGGGAGGGGGGGAGGGTGCAGGTGTAGTGTCTGGGGGGGGGGTGTGTCCAGGGGGGTCCAGCAGGGGGGGCTGATACTCCGGGTAATCCTCTAGTTTTTTATCTTCTAATGGAAAAACAACCTCAAACCTAATCCCTTGCCATTTATTGCCAGCCTTTGGTGTCTTAGGAATTTCACCTATGGCCTGTAGCACCTCTATCTATCCCAAATACAATGGGTGATGGGTGATGTCTTGCAATATATGTGTTTTGGATTATGAATAAGAATAAAATGATTAAGGTTAGATTTGACATAGTGCTACTATTTTATTATATTCTATCCATGAGAGATCACATGTGAATGAGTAAGAAGATAAAATAAAGTTAGTTAATGCATTCATGAATTGACTATTATGATAATGTGACAATGAGTGCAACATAAGATTACATATGAGTGTTTCATATTCAATATTGGAATTCAAATGCCTTTATTAAAGAATATGATCTCTCTATATATTGTAGTGAGGTCCAAAAGAATACTTCATATACTGTTTGATTGTGATTTTGAGAGGACCCATTTTAAACTAGTGGGAGATAGTACAATGAAACTATATTAAGAGTTTGAAATAGTTAGAAGAAATTATAGAAATTTTTAGAGGTAGCCTAGTGGTTATGGATGATAGCTTCCCCAACAGGATTCAATTGTTTTTTATAATGAATATCTCTTTCTCAAAAACAAACCAAAAAAATAAGGACATAGTCATTTACATCGAGGCTAAAATATTTTAAAAATATATTTTAAAAATATGGTGTAATCTTAATATTTTTTTATATATTTCATTTCATATAGTGGGGTTTCTTTGGAATATATATGGAAATCCATTCTCTATAACTATTTTGGGGCTTAAAATGTCAAAAGGTGTGATTAAAAGAAAAAATATAAAAGAGAAATTAGTAAAACTAGTTCACACTGATTCATCCCACCTCTTAATGTACCCAAAATTTCATGCGGTACTAGAGCTAATTCATGTTATAAATTGATTAGATATAATTATTTTTCCTTTTTTTTTTCAAATTTTAGACATTAATTTTATATTTGATGAATAATTTTAGCACATTTTCAAATTAGAAATGGATTTTTTAGAAAAAAATTAAGAATATGATGAATGAAGTGGATAATTTAAGAAATATTTCAAAAGTGAAATAGGGTGTACCAATAATTAAAGGTAATAAAAGAGATTTTTTTTTTCTATTAAAATTTTCAAATGCCATATTAGGGAAGAAGTTGTATTATAAAGTTGACAAAATGGGCCTATTAAATTTATGAATGAAATATACTCTGATGTTAATCATTAATTTAAAAAATTTCCTATTAAAAAGTTCACTCATATGCTATTGGTGGACATGCAGGATACGATAAAACCATTAATCATTTGGCTTTGCATCTTTTCTAGACATGTATTTTATAGAGTGTTTTAAATTTTGTTCCTGAATGTGACAATTTCCAATGACAAAAATATTTAGCCCAACTTTCATGAATGTTATTATAGCCATTACTAATTATTGAATAAGTGTGGGAGGATATTTATATATATTTTATATCTAGTTTACCCCGATCTCAAGGATTTGATGTCATTATGGTGGTAGTGAACATACTTTCCAAGTGTAATAAAGAACCCAAATCCAAAACTAGTTCCTTGGATAGAAAATTCACATGTTTTCACTATGTTAAACCCATGCACATTAATCCCAAGTATAGGAAACTCATGTGAGAGTTAGAACACAAAAAACCAACTGACCAGCCTTTTATGGTTGACTCAAGATATTATGCTATTGAATTCCGGAATATATCCATCCATAAACTCAATCATGAGTGGGTCCTCAACTCTGGATATTATTGTAACTTGTGTCTATATATAAAGTCTTTTTTGAATCTATTCAAGAAGTTGGAAGGGTATGTCCTTTTAGGAAATAATAATAGGTGTAGGGTTGAGGGTAGAGACTCTAATCTAATAGAGTAAGATGATCAATCCATCATCCACTTACTTGATGTAAGGTGGGTCCCCAACCTTCAAAAAAATAATATCCTTAGGAGTCCTTGATCAAAATGGATTTACCTCTAGTTCATATAATATAAATGGATATTGAACATAATTAAATATTGATATAATTAATTTATTATAGTAATATTTCCACCTTCAATTTCAACCAAGAAGAAAACTATTTTCTATGAAATGTCTCTCTCCTTCTCAAAGATAAATAATGATGATTTCTATTATTAATTTCTTTATGATATGGTTTATATTTTTCATCATCTACCACTACTCAATGGGGTGCGGGGTAAGTCATAAAAGAAAACTGAGAAAAATCACTAAACAACTCAGCCACACTAGAAATTCCCAAGGATTTTAGTAGAATGACAACATATCTTTGTAGATATGGTTTATATTTTCCGTCATCTACCACTACTCAATGGGGTGTGGGGTAAGGCATAAAAGAAAACTGAGAAAAATCACTAAACAACTCAACCACACCAGAAATTCCCAAGTATTTTAGTAGAATGACAACATATCTTTGTAGATATGGGTTATGTTTTCAAAATGTCTCTAAATTTCAATAAATCTTTGTAGATTTAATACAGAACATCAGAACTCGTTATGAATTAACCCAAACACTTTTGGGAATTGATTATTATTATCTCTTAGATTTCATATAAACTCTTTTTACTATAATCAGTCCTCATTATTGGAACTTATGTATGACTATTCGTGAATTTTTATAATTTAAAACATTTATGAATTCCTTAAACCATAATTTTAATATATTTGTTATAATTTTTTTATTAACTTGTTATTGATGATTACTTAATATCTTATGAAACAATATATATAATGTTAAGTCATTTTCTAGATTATTTATCTAATGTATGTTTATCTGCCTCAGAATGGATAGATACTGGATGTACAACATTGATCGGATCACTGATGAATTTCAGAAGGAGTTACAATATTTTTTGGACTTTGCATTCAATAATGATTCAGATGGCGGATTGATTCGATGCCCGTGTTTTGATTGTGTTGGAAGACCTTGGTTAACTCGTGAGGAAGTGAGTTACCATATCACTAAAAGTGGTTTCCAAAAAAATTATCATGTGTGGTATCACAATGGAGAAAAAGCTCAAGTGTTGAATGTCATCGATTCAGTGGAAAAGATTGGTATAAAAAATCTGATTTCTGATCGGTTTCCTTTTGTTTCTGAAGCTAGCTCCTCATGTAGACCAGTGCAAGAGGAAATGAATACTGGAACACAGTTCTCATCTATTAATCAGGATGATGACGTTGAGAGTGTTAGAAAGTTGATGGAAGATGCAAATACCCCAGTATATCAAGCATGTGGAAAAATGAGAAAACTTGAGTTTTTAATGAGATTATATCATGGGAAAACCATGTATGGATTTAGTAATACTGCAGTCGACTATCTCCTTACATTTATTAAGGATTTACTGCCTGATGATGCATGTATTCCAGAAAATGATTACATGGCATCAAAGTTGGTTAACAAATTTGGATTTTCATCTAGTAAGATTCATTCTTGTCTCAAAGACTGTTGTTTGTTCTGGAAGGAGAATGCAAACTTGAGTCAGTGCAAACAGTGTGGCACATCAAGGTAGAAGACTAATAAAGATGGATCTCAATCATGCATACCACAGAAAGTGATGTGGCACTTCCCTTTAATTCCCAGGATTCAAAAATTTTTTATGTCAGAACAAATGGCAATGAATATGAGATGGCATGCAGATGGAAGAAATAAGGATAACGATGAAATAGTGCATCCTGCAGATGGGTAGGCTTGGAAGAAATTTGATAGGTTACATCCTGATTTTGCAGCCGACCCACGAAATGTTAGATTGGGATTATCCTGTGATGGTTTCAACCCATTTCGCCAAATGCATACTGCACACAGTACTTGGCCTGTTTTCATTCACATTTATAACTTTCCTTCATGGATGTGTATGAAGAATCCGTGCACTATCCTGAGTATATTGATATCTGGACCCAGTGATCCTGGAAATGATATTGATATATACTTGCAGCCATTAATAGAAGAGTTAAATGAGCTTTGGATTGTTGGTGCACAAGCGTATGATGCATTCAGAAAAGAGTACTTTATGTTTCGTGCAGCTTTATTATGGACGATAAATTATTTCCCTGCCTACGGAATGATGTCTGGTTGGAGTACTAAAGGGAAATTATCCTGTCCTATTTGTTTGAAAAATACACGTTTCCGAAGAATGAAGTTTCGACGAACTTTCAGCTTCATAGGGCATCGATGTTTTCTACCAATGGACCATCCATACAGGAAAAATCGGAGACAGTTCGATAATGCCATAGAGACAGATGAGACACCTCAACGAATGTGAGGGACTGATATTGTTAAAGAACTTGATGATTTGAATCATGTTCTTGGAAAAAGTCAATCAAATATCAGAAAGAGAAAGCATGCTAATTCCAATTCCAACAGCAATTGGAGAAAGAAAAGCATATTCTTTGAGTTGCCGTATTGGTCATCGAATTTATTACGTCATTGTTTGGATGTAATGCATATCGAGAAAAACATTTGTGAGATGTTACTTGCTACTATTTTAAATGTCAAAGGCAAAACAAAAGACGATTTGTGGTGTCGTCGTGATTTGATGGATTGGGGTATAAGAGCAAGACTTCATCCTGAGTTAATTGGTCAAAATAAGTGGAAAGTCCCTGTTTCCTGTTATTCGATGACAAATGTGGAGAAAAAACAATTTCTTCAGGTCTTGGAAAGTTTGAAGGTTCCGGATGGTTATTCAAGTAATATTTCGAAAAGGGTGAATACGCAAGATGTGAAACTCAAATCTCTTAAAACCCACGATTACCATGTCTTGTTACATGAGTTGATTCCCGTTGCCATTCTTCATTTACTTTCACATAATGTTAGAGTTGCGGTGATTAAGTTATGTCAATTTTATCGAGATCTTTGTGCCAAAAGATTGAGCAGAAGTGCTGTTCAGAAATTGTAGAGAGATGCACCGATTATTCTTTGCGACTTGGAGAAAATTTTCCCACCGTCTTTTTTCAAAATTATGTTACATTTGACTGTGCATCTTCCCACGGAAGTTCTCTTTGGTGGTCCTGTTTCGAGTCGGTGGATGTATCCTACCGAAAGAATGATGTTTACATTGAAATCTTATGTGAGAAATAAATATTTGCTTCTTTCTTCACATTAGCTGCTTTATTGTATTTATTACTCAGCTCGATTGTATTATTATCACATGATCATCAGTAGTTGCATTTTTTTTGGTGCTCCAACTCTTGTGTATGTAGATTCATATCATATTCTTTCAACTTTTCTACTACCGGGTATGTTATACCTGAATCGTCTGATCATAGGGTGTCTACTTAGCATACAATTTTATTGGACCATCCGATGATCCTCCATTGCATATTGTATTCTCATAGCGCATATTCTTTACTCTGATTGCAGTGTACTCCATCCGATGATCAATCCGATATTCTCACTCTGCCCATTCGTGTCATTGCACGACCCCTTCCACCTTCATTTCAGCCCGCTGCCACCAGCATTCCAGCCCGCAGCAGCCCCCCCCCCACCACCTTCGAATCAGCCCGCACCATCCCCCAACACCTGCAACCAGCCCCCTTCCACCCGCATTCCAGCCTCCTCCCGCTCCCTTCGCTCCTGGTCGGAAGATGCTGCCCCGTGGATGTCGCCGGATCGGGCCAACACGCTGCGGTCACGCCGCGGTCACGCCGCGGTCACGCCGCGGTCACGCCGCGGTCACGCCGCGGTCACGCCGCGGTCACGCCGCGGTCACGCCGCAGTCACGCCGTGATGTGGCCCTGCTCCAGCCACATCCATCAGGGGGGGAGGGGTGTCCAGCAAGGGGGGAGGGGTGTCCGCGGTCACGCCGCAATCACGCTGAAATATATCTATACGTTTGTAATCAATCTAAACAAAGAATAAGAATGGTGTACCTTACACCATTCGATCCAGTCTTTCGAAGCTTTTCACAAGTGTTTGATTGTGATCACTTAGAAGTCGCTGAAAGACTCCTTCAGAGGTATCCACAAATCATGGGAATCACCCGACACTTAGTAGGACCTCTCTCAATACCAGTCCTTCCTGCTTGTCGAAGTTTTCACAAGCATTTGATCGAGATCTCCGAGAAGTCACCGAAAGGCTATAAATCCATTTTATTAAAAAGAAATGATGAAATACGAGAGGAGATGGGGCTAGACATTGATAAAACTGCCTTCATAATAAATCATTTCGTTTTCATAACCCCCCTCCCCGACATCATCATCCCATTCCAAGTTTTAGGTAGATGAGCTATGAGACCTAGTCACCATCGTTGTTATCCATTGAGAGCAGTCTTTCTTCTTCCTTGATTTCCTTGAATAGACAATTTGAAATCTCTCTTTATCAACTGAAGGAAACTTTCCCTTGCTTAAAATATCCTTACATGGATCACTTCTATGGGCATAATCGTCATTTTCTATTCCGGCCCAACTTCCCCCTATATTATTAAGATCCATTTGCCAATTGATCTCTTCCTGGATCTGAAAAGGTTGAACCATTGGTTCATGCTGCTCAGACCCATACTAAGGCTGCCCCAGTGAAGCACCCAGCTTCTAACCCAGGTTGCTGGCTCATAGGCCCAGGGCCTGGATCTCCTGTTCCTTCTCCTGCAGGTCCTTGCGACTGGAAGTCAACAGGCCGCTGATTTTCATCCACAAACTGGACACAATCAGCCCGTGCTACTGAGAGTTTCTTCTACCCTTGAATAGATTTAACCTCTCCAGACCCAATTCTAGGTTGCTCCAATCCTGGATCATCAACATTTACCTGCACCTGTACACCTGATGAGATCAGACCTTGACCCCGCTGCTGAGAGGCAGCATCAAACTCTGACCTTGACTTATCTGCTCCTGGCCTCTGATTTTCATCCTCAATCCGGCCACTAACAGCCCCTGCTACAGTTAGTTTTCCCTGCCCCTGAACCTCACCAGCCCCAGTCCAGGTTGCAAATCTGGATCATCAAAATTCACCTCCTCTTGAAAAACTTCACCTGAAATATCAGAAGCATTCCCCTTCATATTGCTGACTCCAGTCCCTGGTTGATCACAACCTGTTCCTGCAAGACCCTGCCCAAGTTCCACACTTCCATTTCCTGCAACAGCCTGACCAGAGCCATTCCCAGCTCCAGGACCATTCTTTCTCTTCTTAAGGAAAGTCTGAAAATCATGTCCCTTCTGCGAGAAAAAAGAACAGACAAGTTTCATTTTGCATCTCTCTTTAGATTTCCCTATAGACAGACACTTGGAACAAAATAAAGGTAGTTGTTCATACTCAATTTTCAAAAACAAGTCATATTCATGAAACTTCCAGATCTAAACCAGATCCGTTTTTAGATCTAAAATATATGCTTTGTGAGCACACTTACCCCATGGATTGTGTCTCCACTTCTTTAGGTTTGTTCTCTTCTTCACAACCCAAAACACAACCTGTTTTTCCTTGGACAGCTTTACCACCAAGGATTTTTCTTTTCACTATAGGTTGATTTTTCTTTCTCCAAATCACCTTGCTGCTTGGACTGTCCCTGCAAGCATTTTCAGTACATACCTTGCCTTGGGGAACCCCTTTCACATGAATCCTTCTAGTTTTAGGATCATGTGAGTTCTTCTCATGCTTCCAAGCCCTTTTTGTGTCTTTCCAGGAGGTTTGTGCTTTAGAACTAGTCTTGGAGTTTTTTTTACATTACTCTCAGCATAGGAGTTTTCTACATGTATCCCCTAAAATCTGTTCCTCAAAGGAACATATTTGTCGTTGTATTCATGTTGATTTCTTCCATTAATCCCTACTGAATGCTTGTAGCCTGCAACTATCGCGGATGAGGGGTGCTAAACATGGTCTGTAAATCTGATGTAGTTCAGTCTGTTCCTGTCTTATCTCATGCTGCTAAACATGTCAGAATTGGTGAATTGGTACCTGTTAAACCTGAATCTGGCAGTGCTGAAGATGTTGTGGTTATCAGATCAGATAAACTTGGTTATCAGATCAGGGGGCAGGGGGACTAGCAGGGGACTGACAGGGGGCCTAGCAGGGGGCAGGGGGCCTAGCAGGGGGCAGGGGGCAGGGGGGGGGGGGGGGCTGGGGGGGGGGGGGGGGGCTGGGGGGCTGGCAGGGGGGGGTGCTGGCAGGGGGACAAGCAGGGGGCATGGGGGGGGGGGCTGGCAGGGGGAAGGGGGGGGGGGGGGGGGGTGGCGGCAGGGGGGCAAGCAGGGGGGGCTGGCAGGGGGGCAAGCAGGGGGCTGTGGGGGCTGGCAGGGGGACAAGCAGGGGGAAGGGGGGGGGGGGGGGCTGGCAGGGGGGCCAGCAGGGGGCAGGGGTGGGGGGCCTGGCAGGGGAAGGGGGGGCTGGCAGGGGGAAGGGGGGGGGGGGGGCTGGCAGGGGGGCAGGGGGGGATGGCAGGGGCAGGGGGGGCTGGTAGGGGGACAAGCAGGGGGGGGGGGGCTGGCAGGGGGACAAGCAGGGGGGGGGGGGGGGGTGGCAGGGGGACAAGTAGGGGGGGGGGGGGGCTGGCAGGGGGACAAGCAGGGGGTGCCAGGGGGGGCTGGCAGGGGGACAAGCAGGGGGTGGCAGGGGGGGCTGGCAAGGCGACAAGCAGGGGGGGGGGGGCTGGCAGGGGGCTGGCAGGGGGACAACCAGGGGGGGCAGGGGGGCTGGCAGGGGGACAAGCAGGGGGGGGGGGCTGGCAGGGGGACAAGCAGGGGGGGGGCTGGCAGGGGGACAAGTAGGGGGAAGGGGGGGGGGGGGCTGGCAGGGGGGCAAGCAGGGGGGGGGGGTGGCAGGGGGACAAGCAGGGGGGTGGCAGGGGGGGGGGGCTGGCAGGGGGACAAGCAGGGGGTGGCAGGGGGGGGGGGCTGGCAAGGGGACAAGCAGGGGGGTGGCGGGGGGGGGGACTAGCAGGGGGCAGTGGGGGACTAGCAGGGGGCAGGGGGGACTGGCAGGGGGCTGGAAAGGGGGACAAGCAGGGGGGAGGGGTGTCCAGGCAGGGGGCAGGGGGACAAGCAGGGGGCAGGGGGGGGGGGGTGCTGGCAGGGAGAGAAGCAGGGGGGGGGGGTGGCAGGGGGACAAGTAGTGGGCAAGGGGGGGATGGCAGGGGGGGGGACTAGCAGGAGGGTGGCAGAGGGGACTGGCAGGGGGGACTGGCAGGGGGTACTGGCAGGGGGGGGACTGGCCGGGGGTGGCAGGGGCGGGTGTCCAGGGTGTGTCCAGGGGGTATTTTTTTTATGGATTTGGACACCCTATAGCCACGGTTTAAAACCGTGGCTATTGATTTATTTCCACGGTTTTAAAACCGTGGCTATAGACATAATTCCACGGTTTAAAACCGTGGCAATAGATTTTGTCCGGCCTTTAGTATAGCCATGGTTGAAACCGTGGCATTAGTTATACAGCCACGGTTTAAACCATGGCTATAAACCTATAGCCACAGTTTGGACCGTGGCAATAGAGTTAAAGCCACGGTTTGGAACCGTGGCTCTAGGTCTAGGCCTATAGCCACGCCAAACTTAGCCACGGTTCCTCAAACCATGGCTATTACCTATAGCCACGGTTTGAGGGCCTATAGCCACAGTTTAGAACCATGGCTATAGCCCGAATTTCCAGTAGTGTGTGGTGGCTCTCGGAAACTACCTGGTTACCTTTGGTTGTGAGGACGGCATGGTGCTTCACCTAGGTGTCTGCGGTCAAGCCTATGTGGTGCACGAGGTGCAGATTGTGGAGCTTAGCCCAGGTGTCTGTGGGCAAGCCTTTGGAGAGAGATGCACAGGACGTATGTCGTTGGGGCAAAGCGGAAAACCAGTGGGGAAGTAGTAGCGGGGTACCCTTGATATTCTTTACTATATGCTATTTTCTTGTATGTGTTACTTTGTGAGAGTAGCCATGGTGAGGTTGGGAACATAGTATACCTGTTTAGGTGACGAGTTAGTTTCACTTGTTGTTCACTGGGCTTTAGCATGCTTTCTTTACTTTTGCACAAGAGGCTTGGGGGAGGATCCTACTGAGTATACTTTTATACTCACCCTATGTATATATAAACTACTTTTCAGGTCACTTGGATCAGGTTGGAGATCAAGCTGGTTACTACTAGATTGCGGTTAGAGGAGGAGCTGTTCGGGCTTGTGGTCGCTGTCGTTTTACTTTCTTTTGGGTACTTTTAGTTTCCCCTTTCAGTTGTATTACTTTTGCATGACATTTCATATATGTACTTGGTTTCCTTTTATATCTCAGTTCTAAGTTGGATTTGATTGGAGTCTATTCTATCTCTCTCTTCTGCATGTGTTCTCTTAGAGGGTAATTCCTCCCATTTGTATGTTATTATACCCTCGGTGCTAGTCGCCAACCCGGGGCCTACTGGAGGCGGGACTCGGGGGTCATTATCTCCCTTTTCACATTGCCGGCCCAGGAGGGGTACACTTTGTTGGGAGGGGGTCGTGACAGAGTGGTATCAGAGGTCTGGTTGAGGGATAGGATGGAGTTTGGAGTTAGGCACAGGTGAGGATGCATGGGATGGTAGGGAAACGGTGTCATTCATGTTTAGCAAGTGGGGTAAACACTGGAGACCGGCAGAGACATAGGAGTTCAGGGCCCCCTGTGATCTGTTGCACGGACCTTTAAGTTTACGATGGCTACTAAACAAAGTGATACTGGTTGTAGGGTAGAGACATAGGAAAGGATCATGCATCATTATTCTTTGCGCCTGTGTTTGAATGGGTAGACCTTGAGATAGGTAACCTGAAATTAATAAAACAAAAAAATTAATTAATTAATGTTGAGTCTTCCATATTCCAGGATTAGGAGCTCTAACAATTGTTATTTTACAGGTATGGCTCCAGGTCGACGTCCTCATCAGGTTTGCGCAGAAGATGCCCAGCAGGCTGTTCCAGCAGATCGCCACCGGGTAGAGGTTGACGACGATGACACTTGGAGGAAGACACTTCGAGAGTTTCAGCGCCAGAGTCTACAGAAGTACGAGGGCTCCGTTTCAGATGCAGTCACAGAAGACTGGTTGGAGGAGATCGAGATAGGATTCAGTTCGATTCGTGCTCGGAAGGAACACTGGGTGTCCTTGGTTGTGACGATGTTGCGTGGAGCAGCGAGACAGTGGTGGCTCTTGTTCCTCGAGGATCGTGAGGAGTCAGCGATCTCATGGGAGGAGTTTCGAGACAGGTTTAGAGTCGATTTCTTTCTTCGACTGTGAAGGCGTCCAGTTGCCAAAAGCTTCTTACCCTTCGACAGGGGAGCTCCAGTGTTTGAGAGTTTGGAATTCGTTTCAGGAACCTTCTACGATATGCTTCAGACCTGTTACCAGATGATGAGGCCAGGGAGAGGCATTTCGAGGAGGCTTTGCGTCCAGAGATCCAGCGCCAGGTCACCCCATTTATGCTGAAGACATATCTTGAGGTGCTGGCGAGGGCAGAGGTTGTTGAGAGGACTTTGGCCAGGACCGGTTCGTCACGACAGGGGAATCGTCATGATTCCTCACGAAGCAGAGCTGTGGTCCGGGGTTCCCAGTTTCCAGGACAGAAGAGTTTCCGTTCACCTGGGGGTAGGTCCCAACCCTTCCCATCTCGTTTCTCCGGAGGCAGAAACTCTCAGGCCTATGCCAAGGGATCAGGCACTTGTTTTTCTTGTGGTGGTCGTGGTCATCAGCAGTGGGAGTACCCGACTTTTCATAGCAGTCATCGTGCACCAGGCGCTCCACTCCAGGTTCCTCCGTTGAGGTAGTTCCAGCCGAGGCAGCAGTAGCAGGTTGCACTAGCTTTAGATCACTAGAGGTTAGATGGAGTAGCCAGAGGACAGCCCCATGACACTCCCCATCCTCAGAGAGCAGAGCGCGGCCGTGGTGGTGGTCGTCATCAGGGTCAGAGAGGCCATGGAGGTGGTCGTGGTCAGCTTCATGCTCTAGCGTTGCCAGCTCCAGGCGAGCCAGACGTTGTCCGAGGTACCCTTTTCTTGTTTTCTACCTTGGTGTATGCCTTGTTTGATTCAGGAGAGACACACTCCTTTATATCCCCTACCCTTGTCCACGCTTTGGGACTTGAGGTAGAGAGGCTTCCAGTGCCCTTGGCGTTGACTACGCCAGTTGGAGGTCGAGCTAGCTTGTTTGAAGTATGTAGAGACTGTGAGATAGTGTTGGGGTAGCACCGCTCTTGGGGAGATTTCCTATATTTACGAATACAACCATATGATGTCATCCTCGGCATGGATTGGTTGTATTCAATGCAGGCTATTGTGGATTGCTACTGGAAGAAGGTCGTTTTCTTTGATGCAGATGGAGAGAAAGTAGTGTTTGTTGGTGAGAGAGATCCTCAGATGAGTCATAGATGAGTTTCATCCTTATCATCCATGATGGCTGAGATGATGTTATGTTCTTCAGAGGTTGAGCAGTTGGCGTTTCCTAGGGTTGTGGAGGAGTACCCTGATATATATCCCGAAGAGGTTGTAGCATTACCCCCTCGACGAGAGATCGAGTTTGGGATCGAGCTACAGCCAGGAGCGTCTCCTATCTCTATGTC
Organism: Viscum album; assembly: GCA_963277665.1. NCBI lineage: Eukaryota > Viridiplantae > Streptophyta > Magnoliopsida > Santalales > Viscaceae > Viscum > Viscum album. The sequence continues at coordinate 1,506,165,243 of OY728128.1, forward strand.
TCCGTATAGGATGGACCCTTCTGAGTTACGAGAGCTATGTATATAGCTCGATGGTCTATTTCAGTGTGGTTTTGTTCGGCCAAGTGTGTCACCGTGGGGTGCACCATTTTTGTTTGTGAAAAAGGTTGACGACAGTTTGCGGTTGTGCGTTGATTATCGTCAATTAAACAAAGTGACGATAAAGAACCGCTATCCTCTTCCACGGATTGATGAACTATTCGATCAACTGAAGGGTTCAAGTTGGTTCTCAAAGATCGACTTGCGGTCAGGATATCATCAGATGCGTGTAAAGGATGAGGATATCCCAAAAACTGCTTTCCGTTGTCGTCATGGGCATTATGAGTTTGTTGTAATGCCATTCGGCGTGACGAATGCTCCAGCTGTTTTCATGGGGTTGCTGAATGCTGTGTTCCGTGAATTCCTGGACAAGTTTGTTGTGGTTTTCATCGATGACATCCTTGTGTACTCCACATCTGAAGAAGAGCATGCGGAGCATCTATGAGCCGTTTTGGGAGTTCTTTGCCAACATCAGTTGTTTGGGAAGTTGTCCAAGTGTGATTTCTGGGCTCGAGAAGTCCGTTTCTTAGGGCATGTTGTGTCCCAACAGGGAGTAGCTGTGGATCCATCGAAGATAGAAGCAGTAGTGACTTGGGCAGCCCCCAAGATAGTGTCAGAGGTGCGAAGTTTCCTTGGTCTCGCAGGCTATTACAGGAGGTTCGTAGCAAATTTCTCACGGGTTGTGACACCTCTAACAGCTTTGACCAGGAAGGATCAAGAATTCATGTGGACTGATCAGTGTTAGGCAGCATTCGAGTATCTAAAGGAGAAGTTGGTAAGTGAACCTGTTCTTTGTCTTCCAGCTGAGGGAGTCCAGTTTGACGTCTTCTGCGATGCGTCACATCTGGGGCTAGGCTATGTACTTATGCAACAAAGGTCAGTTGTTTCTTATGGGTCCCGACAATTGCATCCCCATGAACGCAACTATGCCACCCATGATCTTGAGTTGGCAGCCGTGGTGTTTGCGCTGAAGTTGTGGAGACATTACCTCATTGGCGAGCTCTTTGTGGTTTTCACTGATCATAAGAGTTTGAGGTATGTTTTCTCTCAGCGGGACTTGAACTTGCGGCTGCGTCGGTGGATGGAGTTCTTGCAGGAATACGACTTCGAAATATCGTATACACTTGGGAAGGGAAATGTTGTTGCTGATGTGCTGAGCCGAAAGTCACGTAATGATGTTGTGCGTGAATCTGGTGATTCTTGGAGAGTAATGGAGGAACTGTCAGTATTACATCTTGATATGGAAGAGGTTGGAGGTAGAGGTTGTCTTTTCCAGATGACGGTGCAGTCATCTCTGATGCAGAAGGTGGAAGAGTCTCAGTTGGGTGATCTAGAGGTGGAAGTTTGGAGAGACAGAGTTGTGTGTGGTGAGGCCCTTGATGGTTGGTCGGAGGACGAACAACACCGAGTGTTGTATCGTGGAAGGATTTTTGTTCCCTTGGCGATGCGCGAGACGGTTCTTCGAGAGTTACATAGTTCACCCTTGGCGGTACATCCTGGTGTGACGAAGATGTACCGATCCTTGATGAGTCAGTTTTGGTGGCCTGGGCTAAAGCGTACAGTTGCAGAATGTGTGTCTCGATGTTTAGTCTGCCAGAAGGTGAAGGCCGAACACCGTGTTCCTGGTGGTCTTCTCCAACACATAGAGATTCCTCAGTGGAAGTGGGAGGAAATATCAATGGACTTTGTTACAGGTTTACCTCAAGCTCTGGGAGGACATGATTCTATATGGGTGGTAGTGGATCGTTTAACAAAGTCGGACCACTTCATAGCAATCACGGAGTCGAGATCAGTGGAGGTTTTGTCGAGGCAGTATATGGAGGAGGTGGTGAGGCTTCACGGAGTTCCTAAGACGATCATTTCTGATCAAGATCCTCGTTTTACCTCTAGGGTATGGAGAGGTATCCAGCATGCTTTTGGTTCTCAATTATTCCTTAGCACTGCTTTTCATCCTCAAACGGATGGTCAGACAGAACGAACAATCCAGACTCTTGAAGACATGTTGCGCTCTTGTGTTCTTGATTTTGGAGGTTCATGGAAAAAGCACTTACCCTTGGTAGAGTTCGCTTACAATAATAGTTTTCACTCTACCATCGGTATGGCGCCGTTTGAAGCCTTATATGGCCGGCCATGCCGTTCTCCGTTGTGCTGGACTGGGGTCGGAGAGTCAGCAATTCTTGGACCAGAACTAGTGCAGAATACAACAGAGATGGTTCAGGTGATTCGTGAGAGGATGAAGACAACACAGGATCATCAGAAATCATATGTTGATCAAAGAAGGAGACCCTTAGAGTTTAATGTTGGGGATCATGTGTTTCTGAAGGTGACTCCCCGTCGTGGGAAGCGAAGGTTTGGTCATGGAAGTAAGCTTTCTCCCTGGTTTGTTGGGCCTTTCGAGGTGTTAGCTAATGTTGGAGCTGTGGCGTATCGAGTAGAACTTCCCCCTCATATGAGTCAGATACATGATGTTTTCCATGTATCACATCTCCGTCGTTATCTTCATGATGAATCTCATGTTATCGATTGGGGAGATATCGATATTGATGATGATGCAACCTTCGAGGAGCGACCTATGGAGATCCAAGACCACAAGGAGAAGGTGTTGCGTGGGTGTTCTATCCCCTTAGTTCGTGTCTTGTGGCCACACGGTGGCATGGAGGAGAGTACCTGGGAGCGTGAGTCACAGATACGTGCTCAGTACCCAAATTTGTTCAATGTTTAACTCCTTTCATGTAATGATGTTTCCTCTCTGGTTAGACCTTTCATGTTTTATTTATGTACCTTTGATGTGATGTTATGAATGAATTGTTTGGGTATGGATTGTTTGTTCCCATACTCCTGGATGTCATAGTTTTGTTCCAGATTTCGAACAACTCATGGTGCTTTTCCCCTGAGAGGTATCTTATGGGGTGGTTGTTCGGACCCCTCTTTTTCTCTGGGTTGGTTTTTAATTCTCGAGGACGAGAATGTTTTGAGAGGTATCTAATGTAATGGCCCGGACCTCTCCGGTCCATTACTTTGTGAATTTTGGTGTTGGAGGTGTTCCGGGAGGTCAAGGGGACTTATCCCCAACAATTTGACAATTTTTTTTCCAGTTCTGTGAACAGTGTTTCCAGTTTTATGAACAGTAACAGATCAGTCTCACCAATCGGTCTGACAGATTGGTCTCACAGATCAGTTTCACAGATCGGTGTGACAGATCGGTTTCACAGATCGGTCTGACAGATCGGTTTCACAGATCGGTGTGACAGATCGGTTTCACAGATCGGTCTGACAGATCAGTTTCACAGATCGGTGTGACAGATCGGTTTCACAGATCGGTCTGACAGATCAGTTTCACAGATCGGTGTGACAGATCGGTTTCACAGATCGGTCTGAAAGATCGGTTTCACAGATCGGTGTGACAGATCGGTGTGACAGATCGGTTTCACAGATCGGTCTGACAGATCGGTTTCACAGATCAGTGTGACAGATCGGTTTCAAAGATCGGTCTGAGAGATCGGTTTCACAGATCGGTGTGACAGATCAGTTTCACAGATCGGTCTGACAGATCAGTTTCGCAGATCGGTGTGACAGATCGGTTTCAAAGATCGGTCTAACAGATCGGTTTCACAGATCGGTCTGACAGATCAGTTTCATAGATCAGTGTGACAGATCGGTTTCACAGATCGGTTTCACAGATCGTTGTGACAGATCAGTTTCACAGATCGGTGTGATAGATCGGAATCACAGATCGGTCTGACAGATCGGTTTCACATATCGGTGTGACAGATCGGTTTCGCAGATCGGTTACACAGATCGGTCTGACAGATCAGTTTCACATATCGGTGTGACAGATCGGTTTCACAGATCAGTTTCATGTACAGTAACAGTGGGTGAACAGTGTTTCTAGATTCCTACAGTTTTGCCCCTTTTGACGTTTCCTTTGACATAAAATACATTTAAATCTTTATTTTAAGGACTCTTAAGGCCGTTTAAA